>VZRO01005012.1:988748-1123881 GCA_013397915.1 Daphoenositta chrysoptera
AAAGGCAGGAAGTCTTTGTGAGCCGTTTTCCATCCCTTTCTCTCATCTCTCCCTTCTAGGTAGTCTGATGTCTCTTTGTATGTCTGGGGTTTGGCTTCAGTCTTTCCTCAGTACACCTTGTGGTGGGTCACCAAGACTTGTGGGAACATAAGACTTTTGAGGCTGCTCCCCCTTTCTGTCAAGTTTTCTTGCGGCTGTTCAAGAGCTGTGGTTTGGAAGAACTGACAGTGCAATGCTAAGAGAGATAACAGTGTCACACCACACATTCCATCACAAAACCAAACCCTCCAGGAAGTCTACAAACATGTCTCCTCTGTGGGACCCTAATTTCAGATGTTTTAATTCACTTAATAGTTAGCTTACAGAAAAATTATGGTTAAACCCAAAGCATTTTACTAAATGCAAAATCTATTTTTAATCCAAATTTCATGTTCTCTTCACTTGCAGATTAACAAATTCTTTTCTGATTTTCCCCTTTCCTCTTTTCAGCAGTAGAGAGGAATAAGCTAGGTAACTGCTAGAAAACTAGTCTCTGCCCTCTCTTGCAAAGCGTAAGTGCTCCTTTCTACTTTGAAGCTAGGATAGTATATATAATTCGGCATTAAGGGGAACCTTGGATGTGTAAGTATTAAAGGAACAGGCCATAAATAAGGTTGGAACATTCAGCAGCACTTCACAACACTGAAATGAAATATATGAAGTGCAGTGTTAGCAAATGTTTATATAAAACATGCTACAGTATTACATTGAACAATTATACCTCTCTTATCTCAGGCATTTATCTCTAGCTAAAGCCAAGTGGCTTGCAGGTTTAAGTTGCTCAGTATTTTTGAAGTCTGTGTGGTAATGAAATATGCTAAGCAGCTGGGTTTTATGTGTGAGCATTTTGGGTATTTTTCTTGGCCTGACTACTTTTGTCTTTGAAGACACAAGAGTAGTCAGAAGGAAAAGGCCAAAGTCTAATGAGTTTAATTGCAGGAACTGATGTTGGTAGTTGCATTTAAACCTTCTCTTTAGTACTTGCGTCTCAACTTTGCCTTTTTTGGAAGTCTTTTGTATAGAAATACTTATATGAGTGTAAATCTTCTGCCCCACTCTTGACACCTCTTTCACAGCCAAGAAGGGTTTGGATGACACAGTCAGGGGTAAGGTGGTGGGACTCTGAGCCCCCCCTGCACAAGGAGCTGATGGCCTGCCACCAAGCCTGTCTGACCGAGCATTTGTGAAAGGATGGGAGTAGTGCAAGCTGATTTGTTGAATGTCTCATGGCTACTGCTGTGTTGTAAAATTGTAAAAGCTGCCTGAAACCAGTTCAGAGCAGCAGTGAGAGTATATAAAGAATATGTATATGGCTTGTTTAAAGAGACCTAGAAATCATAGTTATGCTCAGGTATTTCTTGGTATGGGTGAATTTGTTGTATTGGTTTTGTTCTTTGAAAAGAAAAAGTCATAACCTGCTTTTGTAGATAAGAAATTCATGTTTGCTGTATAGTTTTTTCTTTTAGTATGTGAATCACAAAAGTTGGAATCTTACATTGCTTGTTGTGCATTCATGGTTATAGAAGATGACCTCATTGTGATTGCAGCTATAGTTTACATGGAAGAATAGCATTAAGGAACAAATTAATATTGAATTTATAGTTTTTCTTAGGATAGTTCATCAAACAAGACCACTCAGCTCTTCTTGTGACATTAGCAAATCTCTGTGCCTTGCCACTAGTGCAAAGCCTGGAAGTACTGAGGTCTGGCTTCAGGGGTCAAGGGTGGGAAGTGCTTTCTGGTGATTCTCAGAGCATCTGCAGTATGTAACAAGTGAAGCCAAAAGTACTGATGTGTGAAGGGATTTATAAGCTGCTTTTTACGGGATTTATAGCCATTTTTTCTCAAAAGGTCATTGACAGATCTTCCTCACACCAAGGAAATGAGTTGTATTTCAAAGACTGTGTCACCAAGAGAAAAAGACATATTTATTTGTTTCCTTTACTGTTATCTTGTGGTGTCTGCTCAAACACCTTCATACATCTCAGGACTTTTGGTGATCTGACAGTGTCTCTATTCTGAATTATTTTCAAAATAAAATAAAAGTTTTACCTCTTCATGTGCGCTTTACCAGCAACTTTCAGATAGTTTCCTGTGGCATTTGTAGGCAGTTTGACCTGTAAAATGTCAGCAAGTATGAGGAGAATTTCAGAAAACCGTATTAAACCACAGATTTTGAGCTACTAGTATGTCTGCTTTACCTCTGGTTCTCAGAGTTCTCAGGTTCTCAGAGATCAGAGTCTATCTGTGCAACAGCAAAACATTTTTGTTCCTGGCCTTTACCCTGAACCCTCCTCTCTGCTGGGTGCTTGGCCCCACCCAATGACCCTGCTTGCAGGAAAGCTCCCTTCCCCTTGCTTTCTGCTGTCATAAAATATAGGCAGAGCTAGAACTACAAAGCAAGACCAAGTTTACTTTTACAAGGGAATCAAAACAACTCTTGACTAATCAACATAAGCAAGGTATCAAGATCTATATGATTTGGGAGTACAATCAATTTCTCTTCAAGGTTCTGTGAAAATTAAAATTTGGAGAGATAATATTTATGGTTTCTTTTTTTTTTACTAGGTGGTGTGCATTTATATATTGTCTCTATGTGGATTCATTTACTTTTGCCCAAAAGTAGTGGTGCTTCCATCACACAGTCAGGATGTTTTACTGGGAAGCAATGCAGTGCAAATCAGTGTCTTCTCAGTAGAGATCAACAAGAAGTCATAGCAAGTTCAGTATATTTTGAGGTTTTCTTGCTATCTTTTAATTAAAAGACAGCTTAATTTAAAAATCAAAAACAAATATTGTGATCATTAGCATGACTCGTTTTGTGATTTGTGGGTAAGTTGTTCTGTTGATTTTGCTGATTTGAAGCTTTATGGTTTGGGGGAGAGATCAGGTAGTTGTATTTATTGTTTGCACAAGCAATGTGATATTTTGTCTGGAGATGACAGTGGTATATTCAAGTAACAGTTTAAAACTACTTAAGTAACGGTTTAAAATGCAAATTACCTGTTTGTTATGGAGCCAAAAACTAGAGTAAAATTATTTTGAATTTGTTGACCTACCTTTATGTAGCAGGTAGCAAAGAAACTTAATCCCAGAAATATAAATTCAGATGTAGCATCTGGGATGATATTGTTCCCCCCTTTTTAGGCCATTCATTGGAAAGAAAGAAGATAAAAAAAACCCTAAGAATGAAAGTCAAAATACTCTGACTTTCAATCTAGTCATTCTTCTGTGCAAAAAATATTTTTTAGATCACGTGGCTCACTTACATTGCACTTAAGTTCTAGTGTCAGGAGTACTTGTTCTTATTTTGTGCATTTGGGATTTTAAAGTAGTTTACTCAGACTTTTATATTTGAACTAAAATAAATAGGCATGTTGCAAGTGGAAGAACATAAAATCACTCTGCTGCCTCAAAATTCTTTCGAGGTCAAGAATTTGAGAACAGGAACCTATAGTGTGGTTTGTGAACACAATAGGAACAGCTGGTGCTCAGCACTTTTGAAAATGAGGTCACTTTATTCTTGGTTGAAATGTGCAAAATGGGTCATCTGGGCATAGGCTTAAGACAAAGGCTGAGCACGTGGCCATTTATAACCAAGTTGTCCATGTTTCCAGAACTAGTTGGTTAAAATGAATCAGTGAAACAAGGAAACACTTGGGTAGATCTGCACTTCCCAACTCTGGAAGCATATCTTCTTATCTTCTACTAGGAAGATAAATCACTGCCATATATTTTCAAAGAGCTGCTCATGCTGAGGATGACATCATCCATATTTTCCACAGTCACCCCTCCCTCTGATGCCTTTCTGCTCATCCTTCACATAACCTACTTTGGGAAACACTGCTCTATTGTACAGTTCTTGGGAACACTGCCTCTCCACCAGTCTCAGCCCTGGGACTGCCCTGGTCCTGCCAGCAAAACAAAGGAGAAAATCCCAAACATGCACAAACTGTGTAGCATCACTATCAAAATCTAACGAGGCATTAGGAACGATAACAAGAACTTTACTTAGATCTGACTTCTGATTTTTCATTATAAAGATTCTATTCAAAATATACATAAGTTAATGGCATTAAGGCCACATTTTACACTTTTGTTACTTGAACAGCTGTTGCTAGCACATACAAGGTGATAGCATGAGTCACTGGGTATAGGTATGTCAGAATTGGCAAATTTGAGACTGATATTGATTGCTGTTGAATGTTGCATGCCATGTGTAAGAAGTTTGGCATGAGAACTTATATTACGTTCAATAGGAGTCTGGAGGTCTTAAATTCCAGACCCTGCCTCCAGTCATTCCAATAGCCTATACAGACTGGCATCTGATTGAACACCTTGAGTGTCAAAATCATAGGAAAAATTCGGATTGGAAGGGATCCCAGGTGATTGTAGTCCAACCTCCTCCTTGTGAGGCCATGCCATTCCTCTCAAGTGGAGTTGAATCTTTCTGCTCAAACAATGCTTTTTAAATCAAAGTAAATTCTGTTAATTTAGTTGGGGAGTAGTACATGCAAATCACACTGGCTTTAAGCAAAATCTTGAAGCCCAGGCTTAAATAAATGGCACTCCTAATTCAAGGACTACTCATTTGGTCATTAATGATCTTACCTGGAAGAGTGTTTTGTTAAATCTAGCCATTTATTGCTTTAGTTGCAAAAAATAATGTTTTTATTGATTGCATGATACTTCTGTGTCTTTGTTCATATTTTTCATGCAGTTTTGTGACTTGATGATGGAATAACCCAAGAAAGTGACTTTGGCAAGAATAAACAAAGCAGAAGGGGAAAAAAACCACCCTGTTCCCAAATCCTGTGTATTTTGCCTCCTGAGGTGGACCTGTGCTGGAATTATTCAGGGCTGCATCTCATGACTAGCACCACATTTCAGATGAGCCCATGGGAATGTTTCTCATTATTTTCTTATAACTGTAAGTTTAATTTACTGAGGCAGGCTTGAAGATTGTCTTTGTATAAGTGAGGTGATTTGCCTGTCTAAACCAGGCTTAGATTTTGGCTAGTCTTTAACAAGAGCTGTTGAAATGAGCATGGAGGAATACAACAAAGTGGTGATAGCAGCAGCAGCAGGAGTTCTGGACTGGAAAAGCAGAATGGAATTAGACATTTCCATGATTGGCAAAGTGCAGCGAGAACTAAGCTGGGATATCAGCACACATTGTTGCAGAAGGGTGTTGCTTGTATCATGTGTGTTATAGTTTTGGATTTGAAGAGTGTTTCCCTTCCATCGAAGAAACTTTCATTGAACATTGATGTGATAAGTGTAAGTACTTAACATTAAGATGCATAACAGGTTGGGTTTTTCCTCTGTACCACAAGGTGGTCGGAAATACTGCCTTTTGATACCATATGGCTTTATTACTTTCAGTCTTACCAGTAGAGGAAAGCACTTAAAAAGCAAAGCATAAGGTTCCCACAGTATCTTTCTGTTTCAAAGGTCTGACTTGGATGAATTGCTGCAGTGAAGTGTAATTAATCACTAGCTGCGAGATGGAACAGGGGTGGCTGGCATAGCAGATAGAAGAAAAATTGTCTGCAGGATGCATAGATGAATGGGACATGTCTGGAGGAGCATTGGTATTGTCTGTCTTGTTTTCATGATGCAAATTGTGTCTCCCTTTTGACTTCATCCCAAGTTCTAGTAGACAGTTTTCAGGTCATGAGGGGGGCTGTTCCAGCTTTTGCAATCACTGTAATTGATTCTGGCTTTGCAGAAGAGGTATTTAAAGAGTAATGGTAGTATTTACTAGTCATTTGTATTTCATTTCATCCTCAGCTGAAACTGTTGTTTAACTAATAAATATAACACTCTGTAAGTTACTTCTCTAGGATATCAGGTGTAGTAATTTCCATCCTTGCAGAAGCTGCATGCTAAAGAAGCCACGTTTAATGTGGATTCCATTTAGAAAAGAACCATTTTTGGCATCCCTGCCGAAGTACCTTTTATGTGACCATGTTTTCTTTCTTAATCAGAGCTGAGAGATTTGTGCATGTGTTATGTGGATAAAACTCTGTGTCCTATAATAATATAGCACTGATTTGGGAACTCTGTATTGCATTATATATTTCCCTTGAGGTGGGACATTTTCTTTTAAACTTTCTGCACAGCCAAGACTTGAAAGCAGCCCTTCAGCAAAGTGTAAATATCAATACAGGTAGGTTGCAAGCCAGTTCTGGTTCTGCTGTAAATATAGTCATTGAAAACATTTGGACTGCATGTATCCCCTTAATGTGGAACAGGAGGAACAGAGTTGCATCTCAAAGCCTGTGATCTGCTTGGAGATAAACTGTCCTCAGTTCAGAGACCATAAAGCAGTTTTAGGGATGCCTTTAGAGGGCAGTGCACAAGCTCTGAGTAGGGTGACTATTAGAAAAAAAGAAGGCTTATTCTGGGATAGGACTTCTGCATGATGCAGCTTCAGGGAGACAGTTGTAATCAGACCTTTCTGAGACCACAGAGCAGGGCAAGGGGAGAAGCCCAGAGGCGATCCAAAGGTGCCTTCACCAATCTTGACATTCTCTGGTGGGCAGCAGCGAAAGGAGACCAGAGCATAACCTAGAGAGCTGGGTGTCTGTACTGCAACAAAAAAGATTGTAAAATCCATTGCCTTGGATTGTAAACTTAGGCATTTTAAGCATAAACAACCGACTACCTACTGCCTACCAACTGCTTGGGTCAAACTTAGGGCGCTTTGCTTCCTTAAGGTAGAGACTCTGTAACAGCTCTGATGTCTTCCCCTGTGGAATGCAGTGTCGCTGTTTGCCATACTTAGTGTTGGATGATGTGTCAAACCCCTTGATTCAAACAATACTCAGGGTGTAATTAGCATTGTCTGCAATGTTCTGGTATTAACTGTCTTAAGAAATATTACTGAACATCTTGCCTATGCTAAAACCTTATTCACATGCTTCAAACCTCACTCCCAACACTTACATTGACTGTAGAAGAAAAGTTTACTTAACAAGCAATGCATGTTTGCATGTATGTGTACATATCACCAATACACAGACATGTTTGATTCTTCACTTTGTAACTTTTCTGTGCATTTTCTGTACATTCTGTACTATTTAGTTTATTTCAATGTGACTTACTGGGATACTGAACACTTCATCTCCTTTGTTAGGTTTTTGTAGTATTTTCACATTTTTAGTTGAAAGCTGTGGGGGCCTATGTAGATTCTTTGTCATGCATATGGGCACATTATGCAGGCTTACTTTATTCTATCTCCATGAGTCTTGTTTTAAGTGTTTTCTGTCTTCTGCTTTTTGCGATATGTGCTAAATCACATACATGACGTTTTTGTTTTGATTTTGTGGACAGATGACTCCCAAACTCTTGAGACCCTTTGGGATTCCCCTTGTCAATATGAATACTTATATTAATGTATATTTTTAGAAGCATTTGCTATGCTTTGTGTATTGGAGAAAAATTCACTTGAAATACTCTTGGAGAGCATGTACAGTGTTTTGTTTATGTTGCTACAGTGGATTTTCATTCTTATTTCAATTAATTAATACATTTTTTCCCAACAATTATACTGAGTTCTTCAAATGTTTAGTGTCAGATGTTTTTGTCTTAGTCTTTTTCAAAGGTATTTTGTCCCAACAAACTTAAGTCTTTGCTGTTTTAAATTGATTTTCAGAGTAATTCTTAGGTATCTGTCACATTGTAAAAATACTTGTTGTTTGATTCTGAGGGGAAACAGTGGCAAGGACCTAAGAGACAATTTAGACAGTGATAGTGAAGTTTTGGTTTAGCCTGACCTCTGCTGGGTAAGTCTTGGACTTGGCTCTTCCTCACTATACCAACAGAACACTGCTCTCCTTTTGTATTGTCAGTGACCTGTCCATGACCAGAAATTCATGTCTTGACTCTACAAGCATGGAGACTTCACCTAAATTCAAGTGTCTGATGTACAGCTGAGGAGAAAATGTCCTTCTGTTCTTATTTTAATTATTTATTTTTTATTGCAGTTGGGTACCTGTTGTGTTGGGCACATAAAATAAAGGATTGTAAATGCTGCAAAGCCTTAAACTCTATGTACTGAAAAAGAAATAAGATGCAAAAGAGATGGAGGTGCCAAATATATGCAGAATAAAATATTCTCGTACATTTTATACTGCCAGTAAATTCTGTCAGTGAAATAATAGTACAGCAAAGAAGAAGCCAGGTTATTAACTATTGTGTGCAAGAGAAACCTCACTTTTTAGTTTGGGGAGCATGGAATAAATCATCCTTTGGGAGCCTAGGGGCTTTTATTCCCTCTTTTTGCAGCAGAGCCATTACCTTCCCAATCCCTGTGTGGAACAGCTGAGTTAAAAACAACTTCCATAAATGATACATAAATTGAATTGATTTTTGTTTAAAAAATACCAACAAGTCAAAAAGAGATAGGAGTGATTCTTAACCTTCTGTCATTCAACCGTTGTGTGATAATGAAAACCTGTCTGTGTGCGTGCGTGCGTGCGTGTGTGTGTGTTAGGGAGCGTGTATATAAATGGAGAAAACTCTTGGTAAGATAGAGCCTGTCCACTCTGAAATGAATACTCCTGTCAGCAGCGAGGATGTGGGATGTTGTTTAGCATTTAGATCACCTCTTTCTGGTGGCTGGATATTAATCTCTGTTTTCCCAAGACATTGGGAGAGCAATGGGAATTGCCTATCAGCCTCCCTGTCATTGTGGCTACCAGCATCTCCAGAGCTGTCCTACCACAGTGGCAGGTGAAGTCCTTCATGACGTCTGCAAGGCGAGACTCAGTAATGTTTGCCTGAGGGTTGTTCAAGACAAAGCTGAGTTACAGACCTGATACCTGTCATCACTAAGGAGGGGAAAAGGGAAAAAATGGAAATGTGGGGTACCATATTCTCACACATCAGCTTGACTTGACTGAAGAGTGCTGTAAGGGAAATGGTGTGCATTCACTGTTGTGGCACATGTTCAATATGGATCTGTGCTGGGTGGTGGGGATGTAAGTGATACTTGTTTTATGAGCTATTATGGAACTTTGAGAACTTGTTAAAAGCTGTGGCTATAACTTGCTGATCTTTTTTTTTCCTGAGAACTGACACCTAGAGACTGTGAAACTAGCTTGATTTGTGAACAAGTAAAAACACTGGAAGGAAAAAAAAAAAACCAAAACCTTTTGAGGTTAATTCTAGCTGCTTGTACTCAGTTATGTTTTTCTTTAAATATGTTAAGTAAAGGATGTTCTAGTGCAAGGGGAAATAGGGCTTCTCATTTCTAACTAAGCTTATATTCCTCATGTGGAGGTACAAGCTCTGCTATGAAGAGAATGGGGTTCATGGAGGTGAAGTGTAATACCTGGTTGTGTATTCTCAGGAGACATTATGCCCGTGTAACTAAATGTATAACAAGAAATAGAGATTGGTAACCCATGGAGGCAACCACTGGAAAATTATTCTACCTCTCAGGTAGATTACATGCCTAGACTGGGAGAGATTATGGGTAGATATAAACAGGATGTTGAGCTAATTGCTGACACAGAGCTGGTTCTCTTTCTTTCTTGACTTTGAACCTTAATTACATCCTGAGAGTGGAAAGTGGTCCAAGAAAGAAAAATAAAATATAAAAAAACCCTCAAAACAATCCTACAGTCCCCAAACCTCACCCACCCCCTCCAAACAAACAAAAAAAACCCTTAAAAAAACCAAACATCCAACCCTCAAAAAAGTTTTTGAGAATCAGTTTTGGACACCAGGTTGTGGGAATGAAGTGAAGGTGCTGCTGCCTGGTAGGAATTCCGACTTCAGCAGTAAACTGGGTAGAAATTCTTCCTCTCTGCCACCACCAGGTTATCCCGTGATTAGAAGTGCTGAGCAAGCGTTTGGAGGCTGTGGTTTCCACCCTGCTTCCAGTCCTGCCATCTTCCAGGCCAGCAGCAGAGGCCTGTATCCAAACAGATGCTTGGAAAATGTGTTCAGGATGCTCAGCCTGTTTAGCAGTGGTTTTCATGTGCCACCCACAAAGGGCCATCCCTTCATTTCCCATGGCCAGGTGAAGAGCTTGTTAGTTCTCTCTCTTTGGTCTGGGTAGCCAAGGGTGCTGATGCTTGTTTGCTTGTAGGTCTGCCCTAGTCATAGACTTGGCCAGTTTTGCTTTGAAGGAAAGTAATTTTCCAGACACCTTCCCCTTTAAAATCCAGGACTTCATAATGCATGGTGTCAACATCTACTGGGAACCCCCTCAGGATAGGTCTCCCTCTCTCACTTTTTACTTGAAATCTTTTGTTTGTTTGCCTTTTAGCTTAAAGTTTTAAAAATTGCATCAATTTCCCTAATGCTGTCGATGTTTTTTCTCTCATGAGTTTAAAAACTGTCTCTATTTTTTCTTCATAACTGTTTAGATCCCTTCCTGCTCCCCCTCCACCCCTGCTTCTTTCATTTTCTATCTCGTTCTGGAAGAGCATTTCCCCTTTCTCATTATATCATGTGTGCTCTTGTGTGCTCTTTTGCTGTCCCCCATCACTATCAGCCCTCCCCCCATCCTTTCAGGCAGTATAGAGCACACTTCTAATCACCTGTACTTTTTATCTTCTTTCTGAATCTCAAGCACAGCTTTTCTGATCTCTCTGTGTGTTCTGGAGCAGAACATGCCAGGATCAGGACAGGGTGAGGCTGAAAGTAAAATCACTGAAGCAATGATTGAGAGTCATCTTGAAAGGAGAAAGTTAACTTTCTGATTCATTATCTTCTTTACAAGAGCTGGAAGGTTCTTTCCATGTTTGTACATTTAAAGTGCTTGCATTTTGAATGAGCTCAGGAGATTATTTGAAGATGTAAGGTGCTGAGATGAGAGTTTCAAATGCATTGTTCGAGCACATTTATGTGCTTTGGAGTCTGGCATTTGTCACATCAAAACATTTAAACTGTTCTCTGGTTGTTTGTTTTTGGGGTTTTTTTGTTGTTCTTGGTGGGGTTTTTTGGTTTTTTTTTGTTTTGTTTTGTTTTGTTTTGTTTTGTTGGGTTTTGGTTTGGTTTCTTTTCCCTCTTTTTAAAGGGGTGCAAGGGGGTTAGTCAGAGAATAGGGATAATGGCTTTAACAAATGGAAATAGTTTGTGTGAATAATTCCAGAAGCAGGTCCTCATTCAAGCACTATTAGAAACACATTTTGAATCACTTTCACCCATACATTGTTGTGTGCATCCTTTGGGTTTGTAATAGGAGGTGGCACAAATCTCCCAATATAAGGAATTCTTTTTCTGAAGAGGTTGCATGGCAGTGTCTGAGGTATTCCTGAAAGATCATAATTTTCTTTCTCTTTTTTTTCCTCTTTTTTTTTCCTTTTCACAAGCTCAGAATTTACCCGAATTTTTGTGGCAGCTTTCTACAAAAGTACAAAATCCAGTTAGATAAAGCAGAAGTTCAGGACGAAGTTTCTAGCTAAAATCCTTTTCTGCTTCTGAAAGTTTACCTGTGTCTTAGTTTTTGCACTTTCAAAAAGTTGGTGCTACTTTTTAATGGACATTTTATTTTTTTCAGCTAATAGCTGGTTAATGAATAGCCCTGACTGTTGCAAGGTTACAAGAATGATGCATCCAATACAAGAGAGGCATGGGGACATTTCCAGTGGTATGTCTACCTTGTTTTGTGAGACACTATTTATCATTAAATTGGTATTTAAAACAGCTGGTGTTAGGTGCTTCACTTTGTGAGAGGCAGGAATTGTGTCACAGGACTTGTCTCTTTTACATCCTGGTAATAGATAATGAATATTAAATGATGCTATTAAGGATCTGGACTATAATAAGAGGCAGTAGAAAGATTTGCAGATAATCTGCTTTTGACAACAGCGGTCAGGTATAAGATCACAGAGATGACAAACAAATGCCTGAACGTTGTGTCCAGGTTTCAGGAACCTGTACATCAGTTGGATCCTCTTTTCACAATGCTTGTTTATTATTGCTATTTGATATGTTCACGAGCAGTGAGAAAATGACAGCTTTTCTCATGGGCTTTGAGCATTGATGAGCCTTAAGACAAAACCACAGCAGATCTTTAAAACAGTTTGGGAGCTTTTGCCATGCAGCAAACAAAACTAATTTTTCCAGGCTATTTTTGTATGCTTTAGAAATGGATGATACATAATGCTTTGCTTGGTATGGTTTGTTCAGTTCCAGAAAGGTTACCCTTTCTGATCCCTTGAACATCAAAGTAGGAACAAACCGGGGGCTGGCAGTCCCTTTCTACCTAAATGCTTGGTTAGGTGCTCCAAATCTTATTCCCAGGAGCAAATTGTCTGCTCCTGAGACTCCCACCTCGTTCACTGAAGTTACTTAAGCTGCAGCATTGTGCCAGGTCCAGCATGACCTGAAAAACCCTGCTAGCTCCACATTCTTCCAGCAGCAAGCTTGTGCTGTTAAGCTTGACAGTGTCCTGAGCTGATAAGCAACTTGCAAGGTTGGGAAGATGAAATCATGCTCTAGACAACATTGCAATTCTGGTTCCTTTGCTTGTGGCATGACATTATCAGTTCAGAATCAAGATTTGAAATTAAAAATAAACATTTTCAAAGTAGTCCTGCTGCCCTGCAGGGGTTTCTCTTAATGCTTGCTCCTTTGTAGCCTGTCTTCCAGGTATTCAGATGCTTCTCCAGCTAACATCCTTCCCACAGCTGCCTTTTGGTAGGGGCCTGATTCTGAAGACAGAGGCACTTGGGGTCTTTGAGTCTCACCTCTTGCAGCTGCTGCAGGTGACTGTTACACCTTTGCATAAGTGACCCATTTTTAAACCAGATTTTGTCCCCACTGTTCCTCTTAGAAGACTGTGCCATTACTCACTGCTGTCATGGCTAGCAGTCTTGGTCTCAGTTCCAGTCTGGATTTTCTGTTTGCTGAAATTGCTGTTTTCTGGGTGATGTATGGTGAGTGTCTCCCCCAGTGCTGGCTGACTTGGATCCTTACTGTTTGTTCTGCCTAAATGCATAGCTTAGCTTAAAGAGTAGTAAACTTCTGTGGTGCAAAAGTAGGTAATTTTTAAGGTTTGCATTTTAGGTTAGAAGAATTCTTGAGGCAGTCACATTAGATGCTGACTAAGTTTTTGGATAGAATCTGTTCTGTAGTATATCAGCTGTTTCCTTTTGGTTTCTTTTCAGTTTGTTTTCCCTGTGAGTGTGATGGACAAGATCTCTGTCTCAGACTCAAAATATTCCTGCTTTCCTTTTGAAACATTTCTTCAAGCTTTTTTTTCTTCTTGCATGCATGAAGTATTTAATGCCCTCCATCTGCATGAAAATGTTTTGTATATAATTCTAAAAACTCCCTTAGAACTGTAGACTTTTTAAAATGGAGCAATTTAAACATTTTCCACACAAATGGGCACTTGGGGCAAATGTCATTATAAAAATCGTAAGAATATTTGGTAGATACTTTCATTGTTTTTTGTTTGTTTTTTTTTCTTTTAAGACATGCCACTCCAGTCACAGTGGAAATTGCAAGTCAGAGAGAGTCAGCATGACTTATGTTACTGGCAGAGCAGTAAGAAGTTTGTAAGGCTGGGAAGGTAGACATTAATAAGAAAGAGAAACAATAGACAGTCTTCTCTGCTTCAGTCAACATGGTGCAGGTGTTGAGGCTGATGTAATGTTGTTGCTGCTTTCCTGCTCTGAGCTGTACATGCATATTTATAAACACATGCAAATCAATCAAGACTTGCGTTCGCAAGATAAATTAATAAAACACAGATTGAGATGTAGAACAAGGCAAAAGTGCTTCAATCCTGCTCAGACTAAATGAAAGTTTTAATTTGAAAGTAATGTGTTAAGATTCTCAAATTTCACATGAGGAAATACGTGATACTGGATATTCTTGTAAGGACATATGTTGAAACTTGTTTTATGAAATTTGAGGATTGTGTACAGTTGACTGGTAGACAGAGGCTGAATTTTTTGGAGGTTTTGGGATTCTAAGGAAATTGTTTTCTGATTTGAAACAGAGCTCCAAAGTAGACAGATTTCATGTGGAAGAAAATCCGAAACCCAGTATTTTTAGATCACATAAAACACTTAATTCCAGCAGGACCAGACTGGTTTGTTTCAAATTTGACTGTTTAAATGTTTTAAATATTGCTCTACCTAATGCAGTCTTTTAGAACAAACTAATCTGAAGGGAGAGAAAGAAACACTTCTTGCAGGAATGCCGTAACAGGAAGTTCTGACATTTGTCAAAATATTTCTCCTCTTTCTAAAATTAATATGTAAAAAAGTATGGTTTTCTGATACATCTTAATATCAGTGGAATTGTATTCTACACAGTAGGATGTCTGCCATTCTTTGTGACTATGTCATCTGTGTTTTGGGGAGATATTCCACGAGTGGATGGAGAAATGCAGGATTCTTCCTGTCTTCTGCATGTTATTTTCCACTAGAATGATCAGTATCTGATGTCTGATAGACCATATTCCTTGGGAAACTCAGTTATCGCAGGTGATGGTTTTTACCAAATCTTTGAAACTACTGCTGAAAATGGGTACATGCTGTCTATGTAAGAACAGCACTATTTTTAAACACATTCTTGGAATGTGTACTTGCTACTTATATCCTTGTTTATTCCAGCTGCATGTCCTTACTTTGTTCAAGTCTTGATGGTCTGTCGGACATGACAAACAAAGCTTGCTTTTACAAAACTGGGTCATTGTAGTTGAAACCAGTGCTGATAGACCTGAACCTGGATGCCATGAAAATGAATGAAATTTAGTAAGCCTTTTTAAAATTCCTTTCCTAAAATTCCTTTTGAAAATTCCAGCTGTCACATGGATCTGCTGTCAGAATGGTGACTTCGTCAGTCATTTTAGCGGTGAATGGCCATATTACCATGCAGTTTTGTGCTAACTGAGCAGTTCTTACCTATAACTGCTGGTTTCCAGAGCAAGAGGCCCCGCTTCTCCATTGCCTGTGGCATACTGCCTCCTACTTTGCCCTGAGACAGGACCTCCTCTGTCTTAACAGGGCATTCAGTCTGAGTTTGGCATAAATTCTTCTTCTTTTTTTTTTTTTTTTTTTTGACAGGACTAGCCTTCTGCTAGGTTAGCTCCCTAAACTCGTGAGAGCAGATCAAGCATAAATGTGGGCTGTCCTCAGATGGATGAGGAGAGAAATGGATAGCCTTGAGGTTGGGTAACTCTGTTGTGCAGTTAGGCATCTGTGATGAATACTTCAGCAAATGGTGACTTGTCTGTGCAAGGACTTTCATTTTCCTATGAACAAAGGAGAAATACCACAGAATACCACCAACATGGTGATGGATTCCTCAGGCAATCTGAAGTAGCAATTATGATATCCAACAGTATTTTCCAGATTTTCTCGTAAGGTTTTAGCAAAGATGAATACATAATTTCCATCTTGCATCTGATGTGAGTGTTTCAAGGACAGTACGGGTATGTTTGGTCTTTTTATTTCCTGTTTAACCCTATTGCTCTCCTATAAATGAAAGATTTCAGGCATGGGAGATACCATTTTGCATAAACTATTCAGTAAAGTTTTCTAGAAACTTCAATTTCAAAATAAATGAAAAGAAGTCTAAGGGGGCCAAACTTATATCTAGGATATGGCATGTACTAGGGTCTGTATAGGCGGGCCAGAGCTCTCTCTGACCTGGTCAGCTCTGTTAATGTGAGCTGAGTAACTGCTGAACCATGGTGTTCAACACAGACCACAAAAACTATGTGAATGGTCAGTGAGCTTTCCCACATGGGCAGTGTGAAGCTGATCCAGATACATTTCTGTCAGTTCCAGTCACAGCACTGAATGCAGCACAGATGTCTTGAGTAGCTTTCCAACATCTTGACCATCCCTTGCTTTTGAATCAAAGCTGTTTTCCTGGTGCCGTTTAGGAACTAAACCAGCCTTTAGGAGTTACTAGTGTAGGAGTGTGCTAGATCCGTCCCGGAGCTTTTCTGGGTGCTTGGAACAATTCAGGTGTGCTGTTTGAGGAACTCCTGGAGTTCTTACTGGTAAGTGCAGGGTCTCAAATTTGGTTCTTGCTGTAATTAATTTGCTTGACGATCATTGGTTCAGTTCAGGTTGGCATTTTTAAACCAGCATCTGAGAGAGGGAAGAAGTTGGAACAAATTGAGTGCCTAATCTAGTTTAATCTTTGCCATAATCTTTCCTATTTAGCAGTGAAGGAGAAAAGAGCAAAAGCATCTGTAAGCTTACAGCTTCAGAATTTTAGTATCTGGGCAAACCCTGTATATGGAGGTAGCAATTAGATGATTCCAGGATTTCAGTTAACAGAAACGATGTGGAGAAAGCTAAGGAATCCTTTGCTTTCAGATACTGCGAAATATGTGAGCACCAGATTATTTTGTTATTTTCTTGAAATGCGAACAAGATATGCCAATAGAAATTATGGCTATTGATTATAGACTTATCATCCTCAAGCTAATAATCATGGCACATCTTCTATGGTTTGTGCAATTTGGTTGAGCAGTTGCTAGTTTAGCTGTAAGCTATTGTCAGTCAGCTTGTTCTCCCTGGTTGATTGCCAAATGCTTCCTCCTGTACTTGAGGGAAAAGGGAATCATAAATGTTTAATAACTGAAGGTACGTAGTTGGTCCCAAAGTCAAACACCAAAACTGATAAAATCATTATGAGCTATTTTTTTCTTTTTCCAAAGGAACTTTAAAAATAGCAAAAATTGATGAGTATGTAAAGCTGAAGATTGCAAGGAGGAAGTGATCTTATTGATTCCATGGCCTCACAGGTAACGATTGTATCTGAAACATGTTGGCTCTGTCTGAGCTTGGCTGTGAAGTCCTTTGGGCAGTGCCAGTCTTTCAGATCTTGTAAAATGCCAGACAGAGCTGTTGTCACCCACTAAAGAACCATTTCCTCATATTTGACTTGAAGAGAAAGCAAGGATGTCAATGGCGTTAGTGAAGGAAATACAATTGCCAGCATGTAAAGGTCCTGGAGATTATTGGCAAACAGAGAAGCCAAAGCAATACTATGTGAAATTGATGTATAGGCTAGGAAATGCTTCAGACACAATATGGTCATATGGCTTTTTAAAAAACTTAGCACTGCGTTGGCATGTAGCTTCTATGCTGAGTCTTTGCCTGGGATTTCCTGGATGCCAGAGATTGCATGATCATGGGAATCACTTGCTCTTGCTTTTTTATACTGCCTGGCATGGAGAAATCGGATTTATAGAGGAGTTTTTTGGTTGGTTGGGGTTTGGTTTTCTTCCCGCTCAGCTCTTTCCTTATTATGAAAGGGCAATGCCAGTGGTCCTGTGGATACTGTGTGTACATTTCCAGTGTGTAGTTGCAGGGTGAGGGAGATCCTAGCACTTGTGCTGCCATCAAATACATCTCAGTCTTGCTTAGAGGGGTTGGCAATTGCCTTTCAGACTTGATTTTACTCTACTGAGTTACCTTCTTGATCTTTTTTTTCCATTGTTCAAGTGGAAAGTTTCTATTTCATTCACCTTAGCTCCAGTAATGGTTTGTATGTCAGAGTTTGGAATTAAAGCATTTGTGCAGCTTCCTTAAGTAATTAAAACGATGAGTGAGCTCATAAAGTGAGGAATATTGAAATTCAGGCTGAATGAGTGGTTAATTGGCTGCTAGTCTAATCTCAGCTCCCTCTGTGCCTGAGCGGTGGAGGAGGATGAGGTCATGGTGCTGATTCTTGACCACAGCATGCTGCAGACTTCATGTGTCTTACCAGTGTTTCCCCAGCTGTGTCCCAAACACGGAATTACTGTGACAGTAATACTGCTTTAGCTTTCTCCTAAATACCCATCAGCTACGTGTGGTTAGGCTGCGCATGTTGCTGGTGCCTCTGGACCATGACACATACGAGCCCTGAAAACCAAGATGCCCATTTACACTTGTGAAGAAAGCCCTCAGCCCTTCAGAACAAAGTTCGAATTCATTCTCAGGATCAACAGCAGGCACCTATTGTTACCCTGTGATTTGCCTTCATAAACTAATTCTTCTGCTTGCTTTTGATGAAACCAAGGGAGATGGCGAATGTGGTTTGATTTAGCTTTCTGATTTGCTCTATAGCTGTGGTTTTCAGTATGTGTTCTGATCACTGTTTTTACAATCCATATTTTGCCTATAGAACCTTCTGCATCCATTAAAGATAGAGGCAGTGGGTCTTTCTACACTTCTTGTGCAAAAAGGTTTCCCTTATGGGTGTCCTTTTAGACAACAACTTCCTTCTAAATATAGGTGTCTAATCAGCTGAAGTTTTTGCACAAGTTCAGGTTCTACCTCAATAGCAGCCAGAGGGGAGTATTTTGCTGTTGGTCCCTTGTTTGGCCCCCTTAAACTCTAAAAACAAAACAACAAAAACCTTGGATCAATCATGAAGCCATGTTGAATTGAAAAGTCGCATAAAATACTTGATGGGTATTTTGAAGTACTTCTTAGGCAGAAGGTGATTTAGTTGCAGCAGCTGTTCAGATTTATTTCTGACATCAGCAGCACACATCCCATCACACCACTGCCCTCAGGAGGCAAAGGGGTTTTCATGCCTGTACTGCTTTTTTGGGGTATCAAGCCCCCACTGTGCCCTCACTTCAGGTAGTGCCCTCACTTTCTTGTGAGGACAGAGTAGATGAATGGGATGGAAATCTGCTTTACCATCATGTAAAATCAACAACCTCAAAACCACAAAGCCCCACGACCTCAAGGCCAAAGAAACCAATCAACAAAAACCCCCTTCTTTTACTTTTGTTTCTGAGCTCTCTCTCTTTGAGATTTTGGATGCTCCTGAGGCAGCAGCACACAGGGATGCATGTCCTGTGGGAGTTACTCATGCATCCAAAATGGCTGGGACGCGGGTGGCCTTTGCAGGAGGAGAACACTGCGATGGATTTTGGTTGAAAACGTCATGCAAAGGTGGGAGTGAGGCCCCATCTTCCGACTAGGCGCATATTGCTTTTTCTCCTAGTGTCGGGGGCCCTGAAGCGCTGGCAGCTCTCCGGGGAGGGCTCGGGAAGGGAGGTGTAGGGAACGGGCCCTGCGTTGCCATGGCGGCGGGCGGGATGCCGCGCCTCGGCGCTGCCGCAGGTGCCGCTCGGTAGGTACCGCGTCCCCGGGGGCCGCCGGGCCGGGCCGGGCCGGGCTGGGAGGGATGGGCGGTCCTTCCCCGTTTGGCTCTGTTGCCTGCCTTGCTGAGCGATGAAAGCTTCGTCAGCAGCGCGGGGCGGTGGGAGGCTGTGCTGCGCTCCCGCCTCGCCGGCGGGCGGGTCGCTCCGGCGGGGCAGCGCTTCCCCGGGCGGCGCGGCTGGTGCCTTGCCCTGTGTGTGTGCTGGGGCTCGGCGCGGGCCGGCTGTAGCGGGCCCTGGGCGCTGACGGCGCTGGGAGAGGCTGGGCGGCTCTGCGGCGGCGCGGCTGAGCGCGGGGGCTCGTGTCTCACGGCACGGCTCAGCCCCGCCGCTCCCGACAGCCCGAGAGAGCTGCAGAGCCGCGTGGCAAAGCGAGTAACTCCGGTCTATCTAAGCACTTCCTTTGAGCTTCTTTATTGCTAGTGCTGGAGGGCAAAAGAAACAACGTTTTTAAATAGGTTGCAAAATTTCAAAGCGTATTTAAAACACTGTGAAACATATCGTCAGTCCGTCTGTGTTGTTTCTTCTCAACGTTTTGAATAGTTGTCCTGCTGCAAAATAGAAATATAAATTTTCCAGACTCCAGGTGAATCTGCAAATCTGTCCAATGTTTTCTTCCAGTTCTAGAATGGAAATTGGTATTAGTGCCTACACTCACAATGCTGAAAGTATCTCCTTCCATCTTCTGTAAGCTGAAAGTAGGGCCTTACTCAAAAATCTTTCTGAAGCTGCAAAATACTCTCACTCTGTACAATTGCTTGTACTGGTTGCATCAGGGGTCAGATTGAAAATTACAAGCCAGGCTGTTTTAGGATGTTTTGATCTTAATCTTAAAATCTGGGACAGTCCCTGACAGATAAATTATGCATACACAGTACACCTGATGTGTTGCACATGTGAGGTAAGACTATATGCATATAGTAGCTAATTTCCAGACATCAGGCAGCCTGAGTTTCCAGGTATCTAGAAAAGTAGGCAATTACTTCAAAAATATGGTAAAAGTCTGTATGTGTAAGCATGCATGGGTCATAGGATTTCTGTGAATAATGTAGTAAGTCTGTTGTCACCCGGTATCATCCTTCTTTTCATCCCTCCTTCCCCCAGCAGACTATAACTCTTTAAAAGGTGAAAATAATTTGTGCTCTGGCTAGTAATGTGAAAGCCACAGTCATTCCTTGAAGGGCTGGGAAGCTTTCGTTCAGTGATTGTATTTGTGCTATCCTTGATTTTCTCCATGGTGGGGAAGTGGGTTGATAAAGGTTTTGTAATCGTTTTAAACAGGTTCTGGAATTCTGTATTTTACAAAACTTTTAAACAGAGTATTCATTGGGAAGTAAACCAGATATTGTTGAAAAAAATAAACCACTAAGAATGTAATGATGTGATTTGTACGAATGTTTTATTCTAACAGTGATGTTTGTGGCAAAGATTCCTGTGACTGCAGACTTATTTTGCATTGAAAGTTCTTCTAAATAATCACTGTTTCTTGAGTTTTAATCTAGTATTTATTGCGCTGTAACTTACAGTGCATATTTTTTTCGATCTTTATTAGGAACATAGACTCTCAGTTTGTGGAATCATCTTCACAAATCCTTGTCTAAACAATAAGATGGGCTGGGGCAAGATATTTCCAGACTTCCTTTTGTATTTTTTTTCTTGTCACTTTCTGAAACTTATTACTAGCTTTGAACACTTGTGAATAAGCTAACCAGCAGACCATTTGAGGGGAGTGGTCTGACTGATGTCTACACTTGCAAAATCAAATGATTGAGGAGTCCTAAGATATGAAAGTTGTTTTGGAATTCATCTCCCATGTAATAGCTCAGGAGGTAGCCTGCAGTTCATTCCATTTCTTAGGTGCTGTTAATGAAAGCAATGCATTGTTTTACAGTGTTATTGAAAAAAGGGTGCATGCCAGACAAAGACAATTTACAACCCATTTATTTTCAGCATTCTGCTAATGCCCATTATTTGGAGTAAAACCCATCTCCTGACAGACCAGCTTCTTAGTTCCCTTAATCCTGCAACAAAGTGATAATCCTTTATTTGTGACCTCATAGGCTGTTGCTACAGAGAATGCTGTGATATCAGAAAGCCAACGCTGTGACTTCACTGTTGGTGGAAGACACAGTTGACGATGACCCACTCTGGAGGCCTGGGGGACAGTTTATATCCTTTTGGTATTCTGCAACTGCTTCCTAAGGAGCAGTATCTGGCAAACAGAATTGCATAATGTCTGTCTACCTAGGTGATGAATGAGACAATCATTGGCTGCATGTGAGGGGAAAATATGTGATGATTATGTTTTACAAGGTAATTTCTGCCCTTGAAAGAAATTATGCTACCAGGAAGAAAAATCTCACTGGGAAGCTACACTAGGCTTTTGCATCCTCAGTCTCCAAAGATATCATGAAGAACACCAGAATTACATTCTCTAAAAGCAAGTCTGTATACCTCTTAAGAATATAATTTTGCAACCCCCACACTTTTCTTGGAAACACTAATTACATCAAAACTTCCATCGAAAAATGTTTGTCAGGAGCAAGACAAAAGACATGTAAATCACATTCAAACCTCTATGCCCTAAAGTAGACTTTAGGCTGTTTGTAAACTGAAGGAGACATGACCAAGACTTTCAGGTATTTCCAGATATCTTACGTGCATGGATTCTTTTTACATTTGAGTGTGAGCTTTTGTGCCATGTTCCAGAAATGAGTGCCTGAAATTAGGCTTCTTGATAAGTCTTGATTTTAAGAAGTACCGATAGTACAGCAGTGCTCAATGGAGATAAAGGGAAATGAAAATCTACATCAGTTTTGAAACTCAAGCTGTGACTATTAGAAACAACATATGGCAATAGAAGACACATTTGGCTCCTTTACTGTCTCTGCCTTTTTCCATAACAGGAAGATTTTAGAGAAATAGTACTTGCAACTCTAAATGTTAGTGGTTATATACTCTTGAAGACTGACGCTATCGAACCCGTAAAAAAAAATACTAGTAGAAAGTTAATTCCTTTGTTTAAACATTTAGTTTTTGAATGCATTAGGGAGCATGTGATTGAACAACAGGAAGACATATGCTTGCCTGTAACAAAATCAGTATTTTATTTTTACTATTGATTATTCCATTTTTAACTTTCATCTTTTTATGCATGATAGAAGAGGTCATGCAGATGAATTTAGCAGGATTATGCATGTACTACCAACCCCATTGATAAAACTTCTGAAAGTTGTATAAGGTAAATCAGGTTATACAAAACACTCTTATTCCAGAATAAATGGATATTTACATAGGTATAATTACACCAAGATAGTTCTGATAGTAAATTAGTCTTTTAGACCAAAGTCCTGAGGTCAGTTTCTATCTTATCCCTGTTACAGTGTTGTTCTCCAAATTATGTTCTGAGCATGTACCAAACTGGATACTGCATAACAAATCTATGTTGGAATAACTCAGTTAAATGTAGTACCAGAAATGAAATACCACTGTTTAAAGCAAAAATTCACACGCATTATGCATGGGCTTTGCAGACCATGCAGGACGCCATTTGGGTCCACATTTTCAATTCCTTGTGGATTACACCATCTTTGTATGAAACTGCATGTGCATGTGCGTTTGACGAGCTGCTCGTAAAGCAGCAGAACACTTCTGAAGGCAATATTGGTGATGACATGCTTAACTGCTTTCACATGTTTTTGTTCAAACTGCCCAAACCATTAACATGCTCCCTTTGTGATGTTGCATGTGTGTCTTACTAGTCTGCACACTACTCATTTACTCTCAGTATGCACACTACTAATTTACTCTCAGCTTTCTTTACTGTCCTGTAAGCTCCCACCCTTGCCCTAGCTTTGATCTTTCATTATAAAAGCTTAGAAGCAGCCCTTTGGAGATGAAGCTAAATGTTTCTTTTTAGCTGTTCTGCCTGTTCCAGACACTGGGAGCGGGGAGAAGGGCTCTTTCCACGGTGGGGTAGTGGTATGCAGGTACCCTCGGCAGGAGCCCGGTGCTCTGCTGGGGATAATGCCTTTGCTGGGTCATTGGCACCTGGGCTCAGGCTTGGGCTGCAGCACAAGATACGGTTTTTCTTTTGGGCTTTTAATCGAGACTTCGAGCAGAGGCTTTCACTGAATCATTTGTGTGGCAGGGGGCGAAGGTCAGCCCAGAAAACAAAACAAAGGCAAGCACCAAGTGGATGCAGAGCACATGCAGATCAGCTGTCACAAAACAACTGTCCTTTGTTCACTTCTTTCTTCACTGATACACGCAGCCATTCCCACTTGGGTTATTCCATCAATTCTATAGACCCTTATTTTTTTTCTGAGCCTTCCTACAGCTGGAGGTACTAATTTTATTTCCTACCATTTGGTTATTATTTCTGCTTCCATTTAGCCCTGCTAAGCATTTGGATTCTTTTAACAAGTCTTCTTTCAGAAGTGACATCTCAGATGCTGCATCGACTGCTTTAGGAATCAAACAAAAATCAGCTCTTTCCTCACATTTCCTTTTAACCTTTCCTGTGTTCTTTCTTTCTTATATTGTTTGTTGTTTCTCTCTCCAATCTTCTTCTGCTGCTAATTCTATATTTATAGCCTAGGGTTTTCTTTAGGTAGCCTCTGCCATCAACTCTTTAAGACTAAAACGTGTAGCTAGTCAGACAGGAAGAACAGCAGGGGTTTCAAAAAGTGATTTCAGGGTTACTTGCATCCCCTGTAGATGTTTCTGGGGAATGGTCTGTGCAGCAGTTCCAGCCTCACAAAGGGGGTGGCCAGGTGAGAGAGGGGCATGTACCATCCCCTTCACCATGTGCAATGCCGTGTTTACTGATAATCAGAAATGCTTTTGAAGCAGAGAGCCTTCTCAGGCTCTGGTTCTGACTGAGATATTTTTTACCTGTCTAAGTAGGAGGTGCCCTCAGGCCCATACGATCTGGGTGAGTTAAAAGTACTGCATGTGGAGGTTGCTTCTTTAAAGAATATGATGGTAACTAGAAGGCCTTTTTTCTTATGGCCAAGAGTAAGGAATTACAACATGGTGACAAGATCTAAGGAATTATTTATTTTGTTATTTTAATGTGTGTTAAGAAAACTATCTTGCTATGACATTAAATGTAGTAATTCAGAGCTTGGGTTTATATATCCCCTATGCTTTGATCTCAACATTTTTGTATATATGATTTTTTTCTCTCTGTGTCCTGTGGTTACTTGTGAAATCTGTTACAGAAGTTATCTTGATTGTCCTTTTGTTAACCTTTTGGTTTAGTTCAATTAAAGTTGAGATCATCATCAGCTCCTGAGATCATCTCAGGAATCTAGCCTTGATATCCTAGTTTAGGTCTCTATACTGAATAAGAGGGCAAAGAGACAACTATTTTTATGTGCTCTCATCTTTCAGAAAACTGGGTCATAGCGACACTCAGGGAGCACAAGAACTCTTCCACGCTCTAGTGCTTTATAAATGCTTGGTGAAAGTCCAAAAGAAAAGTCTTGTCAAGCTCAGTTTAGTATACAGAGGAGAAAAAAGAATGATGGCCACTTCTGGGCCCTTGAAATGGTTAACAGTGTTTTATGCAGCAGGGATCAATACTAAATGTTTGGGGTTTAATAGCTATATTAAAAATCTGAAGGATGGAATGGATAATGAAGTGGTAACCCTGTCTGTCAGATCGCAGTTGTTCAGGTTCATTAAGATTGCTGAGGAGGATTTCAGAAGGGACTAGCGACAGCTGAGTGAAACAGCTGAGCAATTCTGCAGAATAGTGACATCAGCACTGTAATATAAAGCAGTGCAGTGAGCACTGACAAAATGGTGCTTAAATTTGTTAAGTTTTGTGCTTTTTTAGGAGCATGGTCTCTGCATGTTGCTGTAGTCAGTGGTGAATGCGTTAGATGAGTCAGGAGTGGTAATTAAGATTCTAAACTTACAACTGAAGAAGTCATGCAGGAGAGGTTGCTCTGTGAAATTTATAACTTTATCCTTTTGAATACCGTGTTGGGTTTTATGGCTCATGTACAGGGCAATTTTCAGATTCCTGAAATTTCACTTAAAAATGACAGAGCAGTAGGTCAAGAGGCATTACTGTTCTAACAGTAGTAAATCATCTGTTGTAGGTTTTAGTTTACTGCTTCCTGTAAATAAGTGCTCAGTAAAATTCAAAAGTAAAAAATATGTGAAATGGATAGGAGGAAATATTTCATCCAGTGAGTTGTTTAATTGTGGGAACCCCTGGTTCCAGGTACTGTCATTTATTTGGGGAGGTAGGTTTTTTTGCTGCATTTACTGATAGTCATACTCACTGGGATAAAAAATCAAAATATGCCAGTCCCTGAGGATCTCAAAAGAACTGTTTCTGTGTGGAATAAGGGCATTTCCCTTTAAGGTACGGTATTACACTGGTCGCAATGTGTGCAGTTGGTTTTCTGATGCTCACTCTAAGATGCTTGATGAGCATGAGGGAGGCAGCAGATTTGGTGAGTTGCTGAACTGTTGTGCCATGTCATTTCCTTTGTTCCCATCCACAGAGCTAACCCCCACACAGGTGAGACCAAAGGACAGAATTTGAAAGAATTTTGAACCACTGTGGGAAGCAGGGGTCATTGCATCTACCTCACGCAGGTAGAGCATAGGGGCAGAAAATACTAGTATAGCTTTTTCATGTATCGAGGTGTAAAATATTTCAATTTCACTTTAAAGTACATCTTCTTAAGGGTACTCCAGCCATATTGAAAACTCCGCTTTCTACCACAGGGAAAAAAATGACCCAGTAAACTCTCAACTGCTAAGTCTTTGGAGTGTCTAACCTTTTCTTTTTAAAACCACTTTGGCACTAATTTAATTGATTCCATGCCTGGCCTTTTCATCAGTTCTCTCTTCTAGCCAGGAAAAACTGGGCTGTTAAAGGCTGCTGCAGTACCATGGGACCTGTGTTCAGTGTTGCAGGTTCTTATTTTAACCTGATGTTATCTGCCAGTCATCACTATTGGTTTGAAAAGCTGTAACCACTGCAGTACTGTCTTTGGGCTGAAAATCTTTTAAAGGTTTCAGCAGTCAATATAAATGAGAGAGAGTGCACTATGTCTTTGAGTTGTGTTGCTAATTATCACTTCACCTTTCAAGAATTTTATCTGCTGACTAGATTCTTGCTGAATGTTTGCTGCAGTATCTCCAGCCATGCTGCAAACGTGTTCTGGCTAAACTGAAGAGGGTAGTGAAGAACATGTGGTCAAGACCTTCAACAGCCGTGTTTTGTGCTTTCTGCAGTGTTTGAAAATGAATATTTTTCTCTGTATTTTTACAATTTCCACCCTATAAGAAAACATCAAGATTTATCATTGTTTGTTGGGTTTCATTTCTTTTGTTTCTCATTTGCTTACTCTCTTGCCAAACCTCCTCTAGTGTCAGATTTTTTTAAATGCTTCTATCTTTCCTTGCGTTTGCTGTTTGCTGCCAGAGAACAGGCAGGCTTTGTTTTTTGAGGGGGTGGGGTGTTGGTGTGGTTGATTACAATATAGCATTAACATTAGTCAAATTAATTTGATAGTAGCAGATTTCTATGTAAAAACCCCAAACTCAAACCCCCCTTCCTTCTCTTTTTGTGGTCCTAGTGACAAAATATGTTAGAGAATTCTTCTGTGTGGTTTAAAATATCACATACTTTACAGAGAGCTGTAATTTAAAGAAGCCTCTTTTAGTACTTGAATTCTAAAAAGACACAATTGTTTTACCTACTGGGCTTTTGAGGGAGGGAGTTTCATTGGTTGCCTTGGTTCTTCTGCTGAGACTTGATGGTTTCATTCAAATGCTGTTTCCTGGGTGGTTGTATTAGCAAGTGTGACACTGGGTAATGATTCTGTCCTGCATTAGGTAACACTTAGAGTATTGTTGGTTTTTCTTCTTTGGTTTTGAGATTCTATTTTAGAATGTGGTAAGCAGAGATGCTTAAAAATTGATAACAACTGAGAATTGGATGATCAACGATCCTTAATCATATCCGCAGAGTGACCTGTTAAAGGTCATGGTCTTGGGAGTCAAACCTAGGAATATTTGCTTCAAACTCAGTTGCAGTCAGCATAAAAAAGATAACTGGAACAGCTTGCTCAGTTGTAGGGTGGCAGTGAGCCACCAATAAAATACAGCTGTGGGGAAAAAAACAGGATATAAGGCAGGGTATTTCCACTGAAAGTAAGGAAATTCCAATTTCCTGGTACCTGATGCATGTGGGAGGTTAGCTGGAACACTAGAATATGGTGCAGAATTCTAGTTGTTGCTTTTAAAAGAAAGTTATGTAAGTCAGAGTAAATGTAGAGGAGTCCTCTAATAGGATTAAAGGGACAGGAAGGGCAGACATACAAAAGAACAGTAGAAGAGTGTGATTTTTTAGAAGCCAATGGAAAGAGATCTGAAGGAGGGGAGGTGTGTTCTCTGCTAATAGATTGGGGTGTAAGCAGGAGTGAAAAAAAAAAAGAGAAAGGGTTTTAAGCTCCTAGACAACATTAGCACAAAAACAGATGGACATTACTTGTTGGGATTTTAGTCAACTTAATACCCTGATCATGTTTCCTCTTGTGATTTCTTAAAGAAACAGGAGATTTGTTCAGGTAAGTCAAACCGAACTTATTAGCATACTGCAAGTAAGTTGTTATTAGTGGAGCACTAATATGTCAAAATTTTTTGTATTAAGAGATTTCCTAGAGAAATGTAAGTGTAAGTTGGTATCTCTCTGATGTTCCTTAATCTGGTTTCTTCTGAGGCCATAGGGCTTGGGGGCTGTGTTCCTAGTGTAGTGTCTGGGTGCTTCCTGCTTTATGAAGTTGGTTCTTGTAGAGGTAATCATGATGACCAACACTGAAATTAGCTGTTGGTTGGAACATGATTCTAGTAACACCGAGGTTGCAGGTTTGATCCCTGTATGGACTATTTACTAGTATTGGACTTGATCCTTGTGGGTCCCTTCCAACTCAGAATATTCTGTGATCCTGTAGTGGATGACTATGGTCTCTGCAGCTACAGACTCCAATTGCTGAGCACTGATGGCTGATTTTAGCCTCTGAAATTTGGAATCCACTGTAACTGGTACAGGAGAGACTGAATTATACTGTTGATAACCTTCTTGGCCTCTTTTGACCATGTTCTTTTTAAAGCTTTTTTGTTTTCTGTCATGTGTTACCATGTGTGTGGGTGTGTTTGTGCATGTCCCCATTTTAGCATATTCCTTTCCTCCTCTTGAGTTTCCCTCTAGTGATGGGGAAAGGGCTGTGACAAAGGAAAGGAATCCCAGGCCCTGACTGGGAAGGATTGAAGGATATATGCAAGCTAGTGTAGAGTTTGACAAGGGAGTGTGTGCAAAGAAAGAAAATGGGGTTTTTAGATCATCTGCTTGCTCAGTGTATGATGGAGATTGATCTCAAGCTATACTGTATTTTGTACCGTCTATTTGGATGCACGTGCATGCATGGAGTTACACAGAGAGAAGTACGCTGTGTGTTCGTGCTGTACACTGTCAATCAGGCAGCTCTGTTTTAGTCCTGTGTTAGTACTCTGTTGTGCTGCGGGGGGAGGTGTGTGATGGAGGAACAGAGTAGCTGCCCTGGTTGGGGAGTGCATGCGGTATTTTGTCTAGGCCTTCCTCCTGTGAGGCCACGCTGCTGTAACATCACTCATGATGGCAGCACTGGTTTCTCCATCAACTTCAGCTCTTCTAAACATTCTCATTTATATTTTCCCCACTGCTGGTCTCTCACTTTTGCTCTCTGCCATGCGTGAAGTATCAGGTACTTCTTGCTGTTGTTAATACTGATTAAAGGGCAGTGTAATGGTGCTGTAAACTGATGAATTTGAGTAAAGGCATGCCTAAGTGCATGTTCACAAGATGTCTGTGCACCCTAGGCACATGTGCATGCTTGGTGCATTCCAGGTATCCATAGGCGTCACACATGCAAGAGGAATTGTTTCCCTGAAAGAGCTTGCTGTTATATTAGTCTGTTCAGAATAGTTGGATTGGTCCTGAGCATATAATATGGGTTCAAGTGCTAGAGAAATCTGTTAGAGAGAAAGGGTATCCAGGCTGCAGCATTACCTTTAGCTTTCTTCCGCCAATGTTTTAACTTTGGTGTTAGTAGCAAGACTACTGCAGCAAGAACTGGTGCATGAGTGTGAAAACAGTGCTGCATGCACGAGCCCAGTATTTAGCTTTGCATGAAGGTTGTCCAGTGCAGAGGGGAAGAAGATTGGAGCTGTTGTTTTTACTTTCAATAAGTGCTTGTTCTAATTCACTTTAAAATTTTTCTTCATGGAGTGAGTCTTGTTGCTGTAAAGTCGGTGTGTACTTAGCAGACAACCAGAGTTTCCAAGGACAATCCTAGGGGACCCAAACATTGTAAATGCCAAGTTGGATTCATTGGAGGTGTTGTGGCTGATCCTGCAGCTCCACGGAAGCCCAAACTTCTGTAAAGTTGAAGGAAAATTTCCTGGAAGGAGGCCTTTCAGGGAAAACAGAAATTGTTGACTGTGTGTATAGCAAACCCCCAGGTTTTAATGTTGAGATTATGGCTACTGTGTAAGTACCAGTGTAGCAAAGCATCCCGTTAACCTTCCACTTGTAAATTAATCTGCTATATGGCTTTGCTGCATAACAACCACCACAGACCTATAACCAAAAGTGATGTTTGTTAGTTGTATAACCCAGCTATTGTCCTCTTAGAACACACAGACCTGTTTTAGGCTTGGTTGGACTCTTTCACTGGCAGCGTTGTTGTAGTGCCAGGGCTCGCAGCTTAGGGAGGTGGTGACTTTTGTATTTCATTCACTCCTAAGCACCTGGTGTGTTCATTTGGGGGAACACCTAGGAGAACTGCCTGTTCCAGCATAGCACAGGTAAGTCCTAAAGTGCTGTGTTTCAGAATTTTATGGATTATGTGCCTTCTATGCTTCAAATTATTTCAGAATGCTTGGGATTCTGAAAAAATCTGGAAAAAAGGTAAGAACCTTTAAAGAAGTGCTTTGTGGCAAGACTCCCTTTTCTTTTTGCACTTCCATTTTGGCATATTGGTCTGATTTTGATGATTAGGTCACGACTAAAGTAGTTCTTTTTCAGTAAAGGCAATTTTAAATGTTTTCTTCTTTTAAAAGAAAATATCCAAAAAACAAAAAATGTTCCTATGGAACAGCAGCATCTGTCTCTCATCTCACACACTATTCCTATTTCTTCTGTGTTTTCTTGATGCTTTAGCTTAGCTTATCCTCACCAAGCCAAGGAAAACCTAACCCTGGGAGTGAGATCCTGACACAGTGACCTCGTTCTGAGCATTACCTTCTTTGTCAGTGGTAGCAGAAGCTGAAGCAGCTCTGCTGGCCCTTGGCACTTGGAGCAGTTTGACATTTTCTGTTTGGCGTGGTTTCAGGGCTCACTTTAAGCCCAAATGGTGAATGGGATAGTGAAAAATAAGCTTACAAGAACTTGTCCACTGCTTCTAATTTTTGGATAAACAGTTCGCAGCAGCACAACTTTAATCTAGTGTACAGCAGAGCTGCTTGTTACATTTAGATCTGCAGCATTCTTCAGGACTGACAAAGGAAATTAAACCTTTCTTTTTAATCAGTAGACCTAAAACTGGTAAGTGTCATGATAAATAGTGAATAGTTTAAGAAAATACTGCTCTGTGTAAGTGTCTGTGTGCCCACATATGTCTGTGCATTTATGTTTCTGTGTATAGGGGGAGTTGTGCATTACATCAAGAAGATATGTTAGGGGTGATTTTTTTTAATCTTGACTAGAGGGTTAAAGCTTTAACTTGTCTTTGCTAATGCATGTAAATAGCTTTCTTGTCCACTTAATGAGAAGGCTGGCTTGTTATCGTGTACAATGCAGCTGGGCACTGTTCCAGAAGCATAGGCACTTCATTTCAAAGACAAAGAAGCCAGCGCAGACACAGGGAGAAACCTGGAACATTGCGCTGTGGATTTTTTCAGAGCGATGACTCATTTCAGTTCACAAAGGATTCTGGGCAGGGTAGTGAGAAGTCAGGTTGGCTGATCCATTCCTATGACTTCACTTTGCAGAGAGCCAGGGAGAAGAGGAGTGACACTGCAGAATCCTGAGGCACTGCAGTGGAGAGGTGCTTTGCGAAGACTGTGAGTGCCTTCGGAACAGGGGGTGGTATCAGAATGTGATTTCAGCCATTCCATGGAAACAGGGCAAAGAGAGAGATGTTTTCAAAACACTGTGTGGGAGTTATATTTGTAGTCCCTTTTAGATTCTTCTCCACCTCCTCTGTAATTTCTTAACCATTTATTTCCTATGCTTTAGTGAGAATTGTGTGAAATAGTGTTCCTTTCAGTGGACCTGCATAGATAACTGCATTTTTTTTCTTCAGTATGTCCCTATTTCCTGATTTAAGAGGTGGGTGTTCAGCATACTAATGCCTAAAAGCATGCTTTGTTTTTCTTCTTTCAGGTCCTGTGGCACTGACCTGTGCTGCGTTCAGCCAGCTTCCACAGTGATATAAAGCCCCAATATGCACATTGTTGTTACATCACAGCTTCTCTGGATACTGTACTGGAGCATGGAACCAGACCATAGGGGTTCAGGTAAGTCCCCCTTTTTTAACATATTGTGTGCCCGTAATATAGACATGGAAATTTATTAAAATACGCATTTGAAAAACATTGTTTGGGAAAACACATTCTAAAGCACACAATATATTAAAAAAACAGAGTCCCCCCTCCTCCTTCCCAAGATAAGCAATGCTACAGAAATCTCCTCAACTGAATCCTCTGGGAAAGTTCCGTGCTCCAGCAGAAACTTTTTATGATCATAGTTGTAACATGTGCTGGGATATCACTTTGGATCAGGAGGCAGCTGGCCACAGGACATGAACAAAGAAAAGGAAAATTAAATCACAGGAAATACACAGGATGAATGCATGTAAGATGAGTCTGCTGACTGTGGGTAATTCAGCACCTGTTTCTGAAAGTTAGTGCCACTTGGTGAACCTGGAGATCATGATTTTAGCTGAGTCTGAATGATTAAAAAGATCAATTTACATAGTTGAAGTTAATAATTAGTAAGGAACTAGAACTTTGTTTACGCTTCTTATATTGGTTGTACTAAGTTTGATGTATTTTCTTCAGGCTGTGTAGATTTGGAGTGGTCACATTCTTGGAAGCGTTCATTATTTCTTTTGGTGGGTGTGCATTTCAGAGATGCCAAAGGAACTTGCTGGTTAGTGAATGAATGTGTTACTGCATTTGTTGAGCCTTTGTTTAAGCTGCTCTTAAACAGGAATAAATGGAAAAATCTATATTGTATTTTTTTATTGTTGTTATCAGTCCTCTGATACGTGTAGCTGTCCAGTAAACACAACCTGAAGCTTTTTTCATAAAATACTCCAGGAAATGTAGCTTAAAAGGAGGATTTAGGCTATGTCTGGAAACAGCACAAGCAACATTTCTTCTAATTTTCTTTGTTTCCGATTTTGCCAGTGAAATGTGATCTTTTCTGTGTTAGCATGCTCTAGTGCAGATTCAAGGTATTTCATAGTAGTCTGTTTAATACCAAAGAAATCTACAAATTCTTCCTTTTCCCTCCTATTGCTCAATCAAATGGGAATGTCTAACTTAAAATGGCAATTATAGATCCTTGTTGTGAATTCACATCAGAATAGGTTTGCTACATCTATGTAAATATTCTTTAATTAGCATAATTCAGTCAAGATGGGGTTTGGGGCAAAAAGGGGTGATTGTGCAACCCAGACCAGACATGTAACTTCTTCAGCATCTGTCCCTTCATTAAGTAAATCTGAAAGTGTACTTTTTCTAGAAATGACTCTTTGCTTACAGTATTCTTGGGAAAAAAATGATAATATTCTAGGCCCTCTTTTGCCCATTACAAGTATTTTTGTTTGAAAATTACCTTTCTGTAGTTCTTCTCAGGGTGAAATAGGCAAGTGTTGATCAAAACCGGCTGTTGGCAAGAAAATTTTTGTAGGGGATTTCTGTTGCAACCACCACTATAATCATGAGATGCTATGAAGTTACTGTGCTCTAGCTCGATGTTTTCTGATTAATAATGTAGTTCTGTAAGCAGCAAAGGTAGTGAAGTCAGATTTCCCTTGACAAGTGTTTTTTGACTGGATTCTGTCCTGTCTAGTGGGAGGTGGCTATGCCTGAAGCTCTGTACAGGTGCAACATGTAGCAAACCCTTGGTTTAGAATCACTCCTGTCTGGTGAGGCTCAATCTCCCTGACACATGCAAACACACAGGTTGTGATTGTTGCAAGCCTCATTTTCTGTGGAAACCAGGCTAAAAATTATGTTTAAAGGTTGTCTTGAGCCGTAAGAAACAAAAGATTAAAAAGGTGTTGAGTGAAGAAGTGAAAGTGGGCTTTGACTTCCTGTACTTCTCAGGACTCAGAGTGTGAATCAGACGGTCTCCTCCATATTTCAGAGAAATAGGGTGTATAAATCTAATATAGTGTGATTTTGCATTTTAATTTCTTTAATTCATTCACAATGGTTGTACTGACCATTTGTATGTCAAGAGGTGATTTTTCAAGTAATCTTTATGCAAAGTTCATGAGACAAAGAGTTTGACTTGTAGTTCACTTCTTTCCAGCAGTAGAATCGCTAATAAAAATTCTGTCATCAGTGTGTAGTTGATAGTTTAATTGCTGATACATGGAATGTAGTCTGCCTCATTTTCTCCCAAAATGGTGATACCTGGACTTTCAGAGAACAGACACACTGATACACTGACACAGGAAAAGTTCTGGCTGGTGTGGGTTCAGGATGTGGGAATTTTCATTCCCAGCTATGTTAGACCATCAATTTCTCATCTGTATGTTATGGATAGCTATGACTCCCAGTTTTTCAGAATGTTTGAAAACCACTGAAGTAGAGTGCTATGTAAGAGCTAAGTGTTTATTTTATGTGCTACATAATCTTTTGTTCTAAGTAATAAAAATAATTTTTCCCCCCAGGCTAGCAATACAAATCCCCAAGGCATAAATGAGTACAATTCCCATTCACTGTTTCTTATGTGCTTAGACAGTCTTTAAAATTGAATGTAACTTAATACAAGAAGTCTAGAAAACTTTTTAAAAAAAAATTATTTAGAGCAAAGTTTGGACAGACACTGCAGAAACAGAGCTAAAGCTATATATGTATGTATATAGCTCATATTTAAACAAAACATGCTGGTGAAAACTGCTCTCTGAGCTCCAGTTTTCATTTAATTGGGAACACAAACATATGAAAGTTGAGGCTAGTAATTTGATTTCAAAAGAAAGCTGCTTGAGACAAGCATCAGTCAGAGCTAACAGAAGCCATATGCTAGATGTTTTATGTAAGTGATGTGGTCTTCAAAAAATTAGGAAAAGCATATTTGCTTTTTTGTAAAGCAGATCTTTCCTAAAGAAGTTGTAGTAAACCTTCTGTTCAACAGCCTAACAGTATTTATGTGCGTAATTGATGTTAATATATCGTATTATCTCGTAGATGCAAGATAGTTGCATCAAAGAAGTTCATTGACTTAACTATAACCACAGAGTGCGTGTAATTTCCCAGAGCCACAGGACAGTCAAGATAAAATCTGGCAAATTAGAACTTCCCTGAATGAGGGGAGTTTGGCTTTCTATCACTAGGTCTGCTCAAAATGTGTGCTGGCCTTTTTAAACAAGAGCTAGTAACCATCTCCAGCAGACAGTTACGAACAACAAGCTATGGAGATCATTCTGTCACTACAGAGGTGAAATGACGGTTTCCTTACAATGAAGAAGACTGAAAAGCACTCAGTGGAAAAGAATAAGGCTTAACTCACAATATTCCCTTACAAACCAGAAAGACCCTCACATAAACCAATATTTGTTGAACATTTCTATTTCATTTAAAGCCATTTAAATTATGATTTTATGGGCAATTATAGTCATCTTTATAGTTAATTAAATGGTTGTCAAGCTCCCAAATGTTTGCAAGCAGGATGTGTGTTACCTTGGTGTACTAACTATAACGTGCTGTGTTTGAATTCGTGTTAACATTAAGGAACCAATACTGAATGTTTTGTATTGAGGAGTTACGTGAAGTATCATTAGAATTTCAGTGGAAATTCCTGGCTTGTTCCTGGTGACAAGAGTCCTGCTGGAAGGGAGTCAAATTCAGTGCAGACAGAATGTTTTCTGCTAACTAACCTAGAAAGCAATTCCATGCTGAAGGCCTACTTTAAAAGGAAGAGTTGTGCAAAGTTCCTAAAATCAGGCAAATTTTATTATTTCTTAGCTTGTACTTAGCCAGTTTTAAGTTAACAAGTCCCGACTGGAAGTGATCTCAGAAGTGGATCTCTGCAGGCTCTTGGCAGTCAGGGGAGAGGGATGGGCTGCTCTTGGGCATGAGCAGAGCAATTGGTTTCTGACCTCTTGTCCAAGCATCCTTCTGGGGGCAGCTACAAGGCTGCAGAGCAAAGCTTCAGGTATAAAATCCTTGAGTCCCTTTCCCGCTTCAGGAAGCTGATTATGGTATTGAGGCCCATTCTTTACATCCTAAGTATTGTTCTGCTTAGCTGTGAATGGATCATTCCCATGCAAGGGTAAGAAAGGGGTCTTCCTCCCACTCTCCTGTACACTGGCACCTGTGTAGGTGGCAGTGGGAGTGCCTGGCTGGGAACAGGCACAGGGATACTCCTGCTAGGCTGCTTAGGTTTAAGAAATTGCCAGGTCTTTGATGATAGAGATACAACAATTAAGGGGTTGCTGCCCTTTACCTGGATGCCCTTAAAGCTACTCTATCCCAGGCAAAACCAGGACACCAGAGAGCCCATTTCAGTGCCCAGTGAACCTGGTAAGATTAAACCTCAACTGTGGCCAATATATGCCAATCTGTCTGAACTCAGTTTAGTAGTTCTCACAAGGATACCCGTGACACATAATCTTTGTGTTAAAGACAGTAATTTTTTAAATTGCTTAGCTAAATCTGCATAATTCTTACTGTAATTCTGATGCTTCTTAGACATGAAACTAATCATTAAAGAAACTGATCCCCTGTACAAAGTACATGGTGACTGGTGATCAAAGTTGGTAAACTTATGTGTCTGGCTGATTACAAAGATTTGTCGTTCAACAAGTTTAAACTGACAGCAGATATAATTGTTAGTAAACAGTAATATAATAACTGTGACATTCTTTATCCATACTCAAATGATGAGGGAACAAATGGTGTTTGCTCCCAAGTCGTATGGAAGCACGTCTCTAAAGTTTCCCTGTAAGCTATGTGTCATCTTCTTTGCGATTGTCGTCTGTAATGCACATGGCAGGAACTTTTAGGTGTATTTGAATAAACAATGTCCAGAGAATGTTATATTTTAAGGTTGTAATTCTGTGGTGAGATAAGAATGAAGAGGATCTTGGACTTCACTGTGTTGCAGCTGGAAGAATGCTGCCGTGCTGGGAAGGGAATGCAGCATTGATCTGGTCAGGCCTGATTAAGCAAAAGCAATCAGGAGGTAGCATAGCACAAATGTGTAGTTTTAAATCATTGTTGTGTCTTGGGTAATGTGTATCACCGTTGTTCAACAGATTGTAGGGCTTGTGATTGAAAAATATTGCTCATAAGTCTCACTGAGACAGCTATGCAGTTTACTACTCCCACCGATTTTTTCTGCCCTGAAGTGCTGAGTATAATGCCAGAGTAAATGCATTTTGACAATCAATTTTAGAAGCTGCTGTTCTTGTTTAGTAGACATAGTAGGAATATAGAATTAATAGGGCAAATATTAGATCTTCTGAATTGAGAATGAAAATTTGGATTTGAATTAATTTCTAGTAATTTGATTCATTATTTGATCACAAGGTGTTGCTCTGTGACAGCAAAAATAGGGTGATTTTCCTGAAAGTTCAAAGCTGTTTAGGTAGAACTTAATCCCTGGCTATTGACTGACCTGTGGCCAGAATAGGATTCATAGTCAAGCACCCTTTGTTCTGTCTGTTACTCTTTATTACTCCTTTTCCACTGGCAAGGAAAATCTTTTAGCCTGTTGCTTTCCTCTCTTTGAGATCATTGAGAAGCTGTTACCACTTCAAGAAGAGTTACAGAGTGGAATCAAAGATTTATATACTTGAATAAAGTATGTTAAAATGCACTTGTGTATGTGTAGTCATGCTAGTATTACCATATTGTAATTTCTCATATAACTTTAAGATCTTTTAATGATTTTGTTTAAACTATAGTTTAATGGAGAGTTTGTAAGACAACATGAGAAAAATTACAACAAACTTAATTTTCAGGCTATCTTGAAACCATTAAAACTTCTCTTCTGAAAAATACGTAGTTTGTACAAAGACATTTGACATGCAGATGCAGGAGAGGTTTATTCAGGGTATCAGTCTTAAGGTGTTTTGCTGCTTTTGGGTCTCTAAGGAGTGTTCTGTGCTTTATCAGCTGAGTGAAAATGTTATTCTTTAACTTAGCAACATTTTTTCTGATCTTTATTACTAATAATAAAAAGTACTATATCAAATGGAAATGTGAAGTGATCTATACTTTGAAAGGGGAGTGAAATCTCCCCTTTTATGTCCAGAGAAATTTATATGACTATTTTTTTTGTGCAGTTACCTAGTACAAAGTTAAGCAGGAGGTTTTGCAACCATGAGTGCTAATTTATTGGCATTTTTCTGTCTGTTGTACCCTTTGGGAAACTACCTCAGCATCGTGTATATGTCCCATTTTCCAAAGTTCTCTGTGTCTTAAGATTTGAAATAAGCTGTTGGATGCTTCTCCATTGTAAGAGTTTTATCCCCAGCTCAGTTCAAAAACTAGGGATATCTGTGAATTTTCATCAGTTGTATCTCTACATCGTTATTCTTTGACCAGATTTTTAAACAAAACGCTTCATTGCACATCTTTTGTCTTTTTACAGGTGATGTATCACCCATCAGCATGTCTCCCATCACTCAGTCACAGTTTATTCCACTTGGGGAAATCCTTTGCCTGGCCATCTCAGCAATGAACTCTGCCCGAAAACAAGTCACACAAGAAGCACTAATGGAGCACCTAACCACCTGCTTCCCAGGTAACCAGGCTTTGTTAAATCATCGCTCAGCTGAGCACGTCTGCAAAAGGGCACTTACAGAATCCTCAGTACCTTCTGGATGGGATTATTGACTAATCCTGACGTTCTAACTAAAAGTGAAAGGAGACAATTGGGTTCTAATCTTTATTCTTAAACATATGGAGAATTGAGTTCTCTTTGATAAGACCATTCATGTGAAATGCATTTTGCAGGGCAAATTCCTGACTTTATGTAAATAATAAAAATTACTTGGGGTACTAAACAACAAAATATTGGCTATTCTCTTTTTTCATATGATATCAGAATAAGCTTGTTTGTGATTTTTCTCACAAAATAATCTTTTTTATCATCATAGCCAAAGGAGTACAGGGCTTCTTCAGTAGCTATGGAGAACAAAGCATGATGTGTCATAGCCAGAGCAAACTCATTTTGCCTTGTGGCTTTCAAGCCCCTTGTAGCTAACTCGTAAGAGTTGTGTTGACATCATTCAACCAGTTTCAGGTGTCACTGTCCATTCTCTGAAGAGGTAACCTCATGGAGGTCTCTGTAGAGACCTCCTTCTTAAAGACCAGGTTCCCCACACAACTGCATGTCTTCCTTCACCTAGGACAGGCTCTCAATGTGTGGCCTGGTGCAAGTAGTAGAGTCCAGTGACAATGACGTGCCTGATTCAGGAGGAGGTTATATTTAAAGTGAAAGGACTGTGTCAGCCTGCTTTCCAGAAGTTCTCAGATCCTTCTTGGACACAGTTCTGGCTTTTGCTTCTGTACTGTCCTTGCTTGAAAAGCAATAAAAAGAAAAGACAACTCTCTCCATGATTAAACTGAAAGCTGTGGAGAGCCATAGATACACTTGCTATGTTCGTAAATGCTGGTGTACTGTTCAGAAGATATTCTTGTCAGCATTTGATAATATTTATCAACTGGTAAGTGGAAAATGTCTTGGATTAAAGATACTGTAACATCAAAAAAGGGAATCCTGTAACAAGGATGTACTCTTGAATATGCTGCTTCTGTACTGGCTATTTCTGTCTGGAGTGGGTGAATCATGCAAAATACATCTTGTAGAGACATTTTACATTGAGGCACTAAAGCATTGGGCAGAGGTTTACTGCTCAAGAGAGGAGAACTTTTTCATTTGTGCTTTGTATGATGCTGGCCAAGATGTTTACCTATTCTGCATCTGAGTTTACAGTTCTCTAAAGTAGTTGAGAAACTTCTCCATTGTACCTATTTTATAGCTTTAAAAATTAGCTAATTAAAAATGCTTCAGTAGGACAACTACTGATGCATTTGTCTCATCTAGGCAGCCTAACCACAGCCATGTTTTGATGTCTGGAATTTTTTTGCCTACATTTCAGAGCAAGAGTTACTTAAAACCTTGAAATTTACATGTCTTTTGCTACAACTGGTACTAAGTTCTGAGAACGTAAAATATAATTCTCAGTTGAGAGCTGTGTTTGGAATAAACAATTCTGTCTGACATTTAATAATTGCACTTTGAAAAAAATACTGCAAACATGTTTTGTAAATACTGGCTTTCTCTCCCTATTTGTAGTTTTGTTTATCAGGCTGATTTTGAAAATAGTAGTAAAAATTGTAAGGGTTAGAATGCAAAGAAGGCAAAGTTCACAGTTGTAATTCTTTTAATTAATTTTGATTTTTTTTTTTTCCAAGTTATCTTTTCAATGTATGCTATGTACTAGAAGAATTTCATAGATTGCAAGTATTTTTTCATTTATTCTATCAATATTTTTATATAAACATTGTTGCATGGTGGAAATGATAATTTATTGGTGACATCCCTTGAGTTTCCTAGGAGCATGATTATCAGTTCACTTGGTGTGTTGTGCTATTCTTGTTAGACAGAACCAAACATGAAAAATAATTCAACTGGCTGGATTATTTTGTAGACATTGCTCAGACGAAGCCTGAGGCAAGTTAGCACATAGTCTCTTGCTGCCTTTTTTTTTTTTCCACTAGCCATTAACATGTGAATTTCTCAAGTCTGAGATTTTAAAAAAAAGGAGAGCCTCACTTACCAAAATGTAGAGAAAGTTATTTGAAGGAAAAAAATTCCACCCTTTGTTGACCAATTTTTCCTCTTCTCGAGAGAAATGCCTTTCTCTCCCAGCCATGACATGTTTAACATAGCAAGCATACATGTTCTCTCAGTGTATGAGGATTATCCAAAAATTTTCTCCTTTCCAATAAACAGAAATTCTTGTGCTGACACTTTTCACTTTTCTGCCGGAACTCCTCTAATAAATCAGCTGTAGCTTTTCAAGCCCTTGTATTCTTTGAGTCTATTGAAAAATACCTGATGTCCTCTCATATTTTGATAGGTTTTTTTTTGTTAACTAGGTGCTGGTGCTCTGAGGGAGAGAAGAGCATTACCACTGTAGATGTGTCTGTTATTATCACGTAACCTCTCCATATCTCTTCCTGTAGCAGCACTTGTCTGTGTGTGTTGTTTGTGCTTTAATGAACAGATGCTTCACCGCGTTTCATGGTGTAGATACGTTTCCTAAGACCCCAGATGCTATTCTCAAAAGTGCATAAGAATAATAAGCATTTTTCCTCAGTGCAGGGTCTTACAGTTGCTGTCTAGCCCTCTAGTTTGCTGAGCCATTGTGCAGGCATAAATCTGGGCCATGGCTCTATCTGAAATAAGGTATGCTAATTATTTATAACATCACATAGCAACCACTCCACATCTTTAACTAGTATTTCATGAGCCAATCAGAGTATTTCTTTTATCCCTTGTTAAGCCTTAGCATCAGCTCAGGAGAAAATCATTTTAGCAGATTTAACACCATTTAAGTACTACTTCAGATGTATTTTTCATGAATTTATTTTATTCAAAAAGTTTGTAATGATAATGCACATCTTATTTGTGGTTTTTGTTATTTGTCGGGTTTTTAAAAAGCAAGAGAGCTGCTTCTGCACATGATCCCATTATTCTAACTTAGAATTAAACAATGAGATGTTTGTACAGCCCTACTTTGTAATTTATTGACCATAGTTTAAATCCCATACATTAAGTGTAAATCTTTGAAATCCAGTATAAGGAGCTAAGAATGTAACCCCTGTTCTGTGTTTGGCAACCAGACCTTCTTATCTGTATGAACGTGGATGAAGAAAACATCAAGCCTTAGTCTATGCTGCCTTTAGGAAGGATATTTGTCTTTTTTTTTCCCGCTCCAATTTTGTCCACATATATGTTTAAATAATTTTAAGACGTTCAAAATTTCGGTGTAGAAAATACTTGTGTATTTTACTAGGTTGCTTTTGAAGCAAGCAGTTTTCTGAAAGCTGACTAATTCCTCTGACAATCACCTTTATAAATTCACTCTTTAAATAGATGAAATATATGTGTAGCACTTAAAAGAAGTGTCTTACATTAACTGAGTTCACTCTAGGTCAGTGTTCTTTGTGAGCAGCAAACAAGACATAATCTTCTGTCTGGAAGCTCAGTGGATGGCATAGTAGACTCTCTTGAGATACAGAAAATGTACATGTCTGATGATTCAGTGTCCAGACAGTTTCTGCTTTTGAATTATTAAACCACTACATAATCTTAAATAACACCACTGCTGTCATGCAATATTTTATGTGCTAGAGTCTCTAAGCTACTGGGCTTTTTTTCCTTTGTTCCTATTTAATGGAGGAAGGGAGACCATAAGGAGACTTCTGAATGCAAGGGGATAGGTTGTGTATAGAATTTATGTGGGCAGATTGCTTTAAAGAGGAAGGTCTTGAGAGAGCCAAGAAATCTGTATTCACTCTGTATCCCGCTGTTCCTTTTTTAATGTCGTTGCTCCTGTCTGCCATGCAGGAAAGCCTAAGTTTAGTTTGGGTCTGTTTCTGCGTTTCTAAGTGCCTAAAAGAGTTTGGAATAAAACCCATAGCTACCCTTAGCTAATAATGCTGAGCTTCCAAGATCTGCATCTGCTGTCATCACTGCTGGCTTAGTGAACCACAGCATGGACTGTATGCTGGGAGTGATAAAAGTGATAGTCTTCAACTCCAGAGAGAAGGCTGACACGATTAACTTTATAGCATCATTGACTGCCAGGCATGATAATTTTTTTTTCCGTGGTGTTTATCTGCACATTCTCCATTCACAGGGGTTACTCAATTAATGTAACTACTGTGCATTCAGTGTTTAGAGACTCACCCAACACATTGTAGCCCTTATGGTTTACTGGGTGAAAAATGCGTATTATTATTATTACCATGTATTTGCAGTGCATTTTTGCCTAAATTAGTGTAAAACATCAGTACATCCATTTCAGTCTCTTTCCCTAGCTTTTCTCTAAGCTCCTAGGAGAAATACTTTCATCCCTTTTATTTTTGTTGTGATGTTTTTGAAACAGTATGTTAAGAAAAGTCTTTTAAGTAAAATAAGGATGAAGAACCAAGTTCTCAGAAAGGTAAGTACGTGTTGAAGTATTTGCTTTTAAGCTTCTGAAAAGTGCAATGGATCGGGCAGGTTATTCATGTAGAGGAAGGAAGAGGGGTTGGCTGCTGCAGAGCAGGTGCACCTGAGTTGGACCATGGTTGGACCCTGCAGTGCATATTCTGCACAGGATGGAGAAACAAATGAGCTTGAGTTTTGCGGTCATCCATGTCTTGTCGTTATGCAAATCATAATGTCAAAGGGGTGGCGTTGCCCAAGCAAACAAGCAGCTCCACTGCAGGAATGAAGAGTTAGATGACCACTGGTTGTTAGGGGGATTGAAATCACTCTTCATGTTCCTGTGTGCTATCAAAAGCTCATGCCAAGGACAGCCTGCTCTGCCTCACAATCCAGAGGAAGCTCACCATATTGTTTACTTCAGGCCAGAGAGATCCAGAATTCTGGGCTAGGGAGGAATAGTCCTTTTTTTCCCCAGCTTTCTGGATTTCAGCTTTCCCCCACCTGTTGCTGTTTCTGACGTGTTAGCTCATCCAGAGGTTCTGGGGAAGGTCTTTGTTACTCTCTCTCAGATTATTAGAGAAATTGTGGACACCTGAATGAAAAGGGGAGAAAATGCCAGCTCCTGACTCTCCATATTTTTTGCCAATTTTCATTCTCATTTATGCTCTCAAATTATATCCTATCTTGGCCTCTTACTTCCTGCATCTGAAGTGGCCCCAGTATTTCAAGCACTATGGACTGTCCCTGTGTACTTCTCACTGGTGTCTTCTGTGTTGTAACTGCTTTCACTCGTGTCCATGTTGTTCCTAACCCTTTGCTGTTTCTATTTTAAGATTTTAGTTATGGATATGAGTAGTATGGTCATGTCATTAAGTTCAGACAACACTCAAAGTAAGACATAAGAGTATTTACTATGTTGCCTGCAACCCAGTTGCGGGAAAGAAGATGAGTTGGAGAATTAGTACAATTTTTCTTGTTGCTTTTAATGGGTGTCGCTGTCACAAGGAGATCGGTGAGCTTGCAGGCTCCAACCTTTGACGTGTTGGAGAAGAGCTGGTGACCAGACACTATGTGCTACTGGAGATACTGTCTTTGTGGCAGGTACCCCGGCTGAGATTTCTCCATGAAGAGTTTTTGTAAAAAGCATATGCTTCACTGAAACGTTTTTGCATACTTGGAAATTCTATTCTTCAAGACAGAGTTTGACTTCTCGAGGTCCTAACCAACCTGATCTAAATTGGCCAGGGTTTGAGTTAGGGGTGCTGACCAGATGAATTAATGCGTTCTCTTCCAACCTAAGTTGCTCTCTGATTCTTTTTTTTTTTCCTAAATTACTTTTGGTTACAAGAAAACTAAGACCCAGAATAAATAATATTAACCTTTTCAGTTTAAAATAGACCATCCAAACCTTTGAAAAAAATTTCTCTAGTTCTAAAAATGTAAACCAGAGTAGTGCTCAGGATTGAAACACATTTTATTTAAACAAAATGTATTGATTGAAGATAGGTTTTTCCACTGATAACTTGGAAGCATTTTAATTTTTTTATTCAGCATAAACAGAATTTTTAAAACTAGTTTGTGACTAAAGTTCTTGTTTCCTTAGCTCTAGATGGAACTTACTCCTAGACACAACATGCAACTCAGTGTTTTATCTAATAAAGTATTGAAGGCTTGGTCCAGCACCACTGAATCCAGCAGGTGCACTGGTACTGGGAAGGATCTGGCTCACAATGCCGAGTCTACCATATGTCATTGATGCGGGGTAGTCATACTTGTCCCTCTCTCAGTATGCAATACATGCACTTAAATAGTGTCTGTCACATCTCACATGAAAGACAAGCAACTCTGAGACACACATTTTTGGGACCTAAATCTGTAACTTCCAGCATAATGGAGAGGTCTTTCTGGGTAAGATAAACTGTATCATTTCAGGATGTCTCTGGTTTGGAGCAGCTGATGTAGTTTAAATGTATTTTAATGGGAGAGCAAATCATTTAAATCAGGATTGTGATAAAGGGGCAGTTTGAGGAACTGCATTTTTTTTCTTGTAGTATTCTGTGGTAAAAGCAGCTTAGGCATCCAAAATAGCAAATAACTACTGTTTTATATGTGACAAGGCCTTATAAGAATAGTTCTGGTGAATTTGGATATAAATACTTATTTGGAAGAGGAATAAAAGTAGAATATTTCCCCTGACACTCTGATTTATAGTGATTCCATCTTGTAGCTTAAGGTCACCTGCACATTGGAAGTGACTAGAAGTTCTCTTGGGGTTTTTTTTAGCACTTTATTAATGGCCTCCTTTCTCTTTAATTAATAATTGATATGTCTGAAGTGTAGGAGATAAGTGGAGAAATAAACAGAGAAGAGAATGCCTAACATTTTACTGGAGTTGTTTGTTCAGCATATTCCAGCTTGCACATTGGAAAAACTAGCTTTTTGTTGGGGAGGGGGAAACCAGAGAGTCCTACATGGTTTTGTGCACTTCCTGATATGTGTTTACTGTCATTTCTAGGAGTTCCAACACCCAGTCCAGAAATCCTTCGACATACTTTGAATATGCTTGTACGGGAGAGGAAAATATACCCAACTCCGGATGGTTATTTCATTGTAACCCCACAGACTTACTTTATAACACCATCTCTCATAAGAACTAACAGTAAATGGTACCATTTGGATGAGAGGATACCTGACAGGTCTCAATGTACCTCTCCACAACAAGGAACTATAACTCCCTCCACCTCGGGGTGTGTCAGGGACCGAACACTATCCAAAAACCACTGCGACTCCTGCCATTGTTGCAGAGAAGACATGCACAGCATGCATGCATCTACCCTACAGAGGAAATCAGCAAAAGACTGTAAAGACTCATACTGTCCTCCTTCATTATGTCAGGTCCCACCTACTGAGAAAAGTAAAAGTACTGTCAATTTTTCATATAAAGCAGAGACGCTCACAAAGCCTAAGGATGTAGAAAAGCAGTCTAAGAAATTTGGACTCAAATTATTCCGATTAAGTTTTAAGAAGGATAAGACCAAACAGTTGGCAAATTTCTCTGCCCAGTTTCCTCCAGAGGAGTGGCCACTAAGGGATGAGGACACCCCTACCACTATACCTAGAGAGGTAGAAATGGAGATTATTAGGCGCATTAACCCAGACTTGACTGTGGAAAATGTCATGAGACACACTGCACTAATGAAGAAACTTGAAGAAGAAAAAGCTCAACGAAGCAAAGCAGGATCTTCAGCTCACCACAGTGGGCGAAGTAAAAAGAGCAGGAATCACAGAAAGTCTCATGGGAAATCAAGGTCTCACAGTAAGACCCGGGTGTCCAAAGGAGACCCATCAGATGGCTCTCATTTGGATATACCCGCTGAAAGGGAGTATGAGTTCTATGATCCCTTGACTCGATCCCCACGGGAGGGCTGCTTTATAATAGAACACAAGGGAGATAATTATATAATGCACAGCAATCCTAACATGATTGAATCTCACTTTCCCATGACACCAGAGTGGGATGTGTCTGGTGAACTGGCCAAAAGAAGAACTGAAATGCCTTTCCCTGAACCTTCCAGGGGAAGCTCCCACTCCAAGGTCCATCGGAGTCACAGCCATACACAGGACAGACGATCAAGGAATGAGCGGTCCAGTAAGGCTAAAGAAAGGTCTAGATCCATGGATAACTCCAAGGGACCTCTGGGCTCTAATACTTTAGGCACACCTGAAGATATAGGTGAAGGCTGTAGCCCAGATGACCAAACAACTAGCCAAACCTACATTGATGATAGTACCTTAAGGCCATCTCAGTCTCTCAGTCATCAAAGGGCTCTGATTTCATCCGCAAGCTACAAAGAGACTTGCATCCCTGAAATAGCTGGTGGCGGTGTAGAAACCCCCAGTTCTTGTAGCCTATTGGAACAAGGCAAGGCTACAGAGAATTTGCCATCATATAGTGAGCTCAACTCCTGCACAACAAAATCTGCAGTTGATGACTATTTTCAGTGCAACACATCCAGTGAGACTGTGCTTACTGCTCCATCACCACTGGGAAAGAATAAAGAGGACCACGATACGTTAACAGGGACAGATGGGCTAAAAAAAATGACTCCCACAGAAAGACAGTCTCAACATATTGCTAGGGAGCCTGGGGTGCACAAGGAGGAGTCTCCAAAGGGCCCAAGCAGTGGTTCAGTGATTGCTGGCCAAACTCCAGAGGTGATTGCAAACGGGCGGCTGGTTCAACACCATAGCGCTGAATCAAGCAGCCTTGATAAAAGGAAAGAAATATTTAGCAAGGATACACTCTTTAAGCCTCTGCACAACACTCTTTCTGTGAATAGTTATCATAAGTCTAACACACCTCTGCTGAAGCCCCATCAAAAGACCCCCTCTGACACATTGCCAGTCAGATGTGAGAAACTTGAACAAGCGATGGTAACCTCAGTCACGCAAGTCATGCCCGTTTCTCAGAGACAGCAGGAGACAACCGGGAACCAGGAGGCCTCCTTTGACTACTACAACGTATCTGATGATGATGACTCAGAAGAAGGAACCAACAAAAATGCTGAGGAAGAAAAGAACAGGGATGATGTTGGTACGATGCAGTGGCTCCTAGAGAGAGAAAAGGAAAGGGATCTGCAGCGAAAGTTTGAGAAGAATCTTACTCTTCTCACCCCAAAGGAAACAGAAAATAGCAACAACCAGAGAGCCACCCACTCAGCCCGCCTGGACAGCATGGACAGCAGCAGCATTACTGTGGACAGCGGGTTCAACTCTCCACGGTAGGACTGTCACATTCATTGCAGCTTTACAGACTAGGAAGTTCCATTTATGGTTTTATGGGTGCGTGATATTGGTGACAGAATGTAGGGCTGTATTTAAAAATTTCACACATTTTGAGACAGTGTTTTCTACAGCTCTGGAATCCTCTATTCAGATGTGTGGGTTTCCCACCATACAGTAAGAAACCAGTGACCATTTGCATTACTAACTCTGTATTAGTTCATTTTCTGTTTGCTGAAAACCTCCCTGTATCCTTTTTTTTCTGTATTAAAATTGTGTTTGCTTTTAGAATAAAAGGGATGAGCTCCTGCAAGCTCTTCCCTTTCCCTCTAAGATACCATCAACAAGACTAATGGAAAGACTAGGCATGACTAGATGGCATAATCTTTGGCTCAGACAAAAAGAAAAACAAATTATACTGTTTTGTGTTTGGGCTTCCTTGTTTGTTTTCTTCAAAAATTTTGGAAGTGTATCTAGTCACCATTCCAAACTGGTGAGACTGGAATAGCCACTCCCCCTACAAGTTAAAAGTGCTCAGGATATTTGAACTTCAGACATGACTTAACACTGCTTAGAGAGAAGTGCCTTGTCTAAGATACCTGGGAAAAGAGTCCAGATGTTTGCATGTGGTGGTGCTGGTTAGTAGTTACTATTCCAGGGATTTCAGGCATTGTGGAAGTCTCAGTGTGCTAGAAGTCTTGCAAGTGTAGGGAGGAGAGAGTTGGTGCATTCCTTGCCCTGGAGATTTCACGAGTTCATTTCCAGGTTAAGATTCCTTTACTTGAGCATTCTTCCTTGTCTCTCTGACCTTTGGCACTCCTAGGTCCTTGATGGAATGGAGCTTGACCAGTTTTGTTTGGCCTGCATAGAAGCTCATCAGAGTTCAGAACACTGACTCTAAGAACACGGAAATAATTTACAGTAGTAGTTGCCTTAGAGTGTCTTACTTAAGCTTAAATTATTTATTGCCTCTGTTTAAAAATAAAACCTCCAAGACCGATTTTTTATTACATGAAAAAAAAATGGGGGTTTTTTCTTTGGTTTTTTTGGTGACTTTTTTTATTTTCCCCTGTGAATGGTGTTCTTATTCCTCAGAAGTATGTATTTTTTTACATCTATAGCAAAGGCTCTCAGAGAGGCATGTGAAGGATTTCCTGTTTCTACACAGGACTTAATTTTATTTTCAGTTGAAGTCCTGACACTCTGGAAGAAATTACTTTGGATTTCATGGTTACTCCCACTTGATGTTAATGACAAGACAGAAATTAGTGAGCCTGGTGCAGCTTGCAGTGATGTATCAAACTAGAGCAGACTTCTAGCTAATAGTTTTTCTGAGTAAAAAATTTGAAATATAATTTGAATAAATCATACCACTAACACTGAGTCTACCCTAAAAAAGAAGCTTGAGAAAGTCTTGAATTTGTGTTATTGATTGTTCTGCAGATGCCTGACATCTTTCTCACATAGAAATGTTATATGAAACCATGGCCACTTTTCTTTTTTTAAATGTGATCTCTTCCTGTAGTTGAAGTGCTATACTTGCAGTCAGTTTTTGTGGGGGAATGTGTTGTGGTGCTTGCTTCTTGCTCAGCCTGTCCTACTCCTCAGAGTATGAGGATATCCTATCCAGGATAGGATATGAACTGCATTAAGCTTCCTGAGGTGGACTACTGTTTTGTATGCCAGCTGAATATCAAACTTGTGTTTCTGATTAGTGCAATGGTAGACATTTTCTTCCCTAATTATTTACACAAAAGCTAAAATTTCTGTCTATGTTAAACGTAGCTACCAAGAAAACAGGATATGGTGAGCATACTGGATTTAGTGTTGCTATACTACTTTGTTTAAATCAAACGGGAAATAGATGAGCGGCTTTCAACAATGTTTGTGTTCCACGCATCCTTTTTCTTTAATTTTACTGTTTACTTATTAACAAATACCGTTTTTTGGCAAGGCCACATAAAGTAAGCTTGAAAAAAACCCGAACCAAAACAGTCTGTAGGGTATTTTGTTTTGTGAGACCAGCATAGAGTCTGGATATTTCAAAGCTTTTTCATGAACTTTGCATCAGAATTACTAAATTTGATGATTTTGCTGAGTTTTGGTCACTCCTTGGTATAAGTCTCTAAAAATAAATTGAGCTGAGGGTGAATTCAGCCCTTTGGCTAAAAGTACCATGCTGTTAATATTATCCTACCTTATAATAAAAAATGTACTCCACAGCCCTTTTCCAGGATATACAAAATAGCCATCCAGCATCCATCTGGTAAGATTCACCTAGGTCTGACAGTGTCCTTTAGCAGATGGCTAGGGAAGAATAGAAGAACAGGTCGTGCATATAGTGATGTTCTGCAGGTATATTCTTCTAACCTCCACTGATGATGTAACTGCTTCCTGAGGTGGGGTGGTATCTTTTCATTCAAACTGAAGTGTGCAACATTGTTTGGGGAATCAAAATTACCAATTTCACATTATGAAAGAAAAGATATATTTCTAAAGTCTGATAAATTGAAAAAAGGACAGTAAAAAAATTTAGAAAGAAATGGCTGTAGTTAAAGAGATTTGCAATGGTCATTTGACTTCCAAAGTATTTGTGTGCAAAATGTGTGAACATATTAATCACCATTGGAAGAAAAAGCCTCATAGTATTTTGCGCATTGCTTTTATGCAAGTTATATATAGTAAATGTTAGCTGTCAAGATTAATTTTATTCCTTTATTTTTAGAGCTTATATAATATTGTTGCTCCTTTGTCACCTAAAGAAAGCTAATTTTGGCATTACTCTGCATGCAAAATTTTCAATGCAGTTTTTATGTATACACGTTGTAATGGTCAGTTTGTAATATCAGACTTGAGCATGTTTGAAGAGCTGGAATTGGTGGTCCCATAAAGAATGATACAATACTAAATCATCTCTGAAAACTAAGATGTGCGTCTATTTTCATTAAAAAGCAGAGGTAGAGGAATCAAAAAATGAGCAAGAGAAGTGCACCATACATCATTGCAGCTCACAGAAATCATTTACTATGTGTGTCACCCATCATAGCTCTTTGGAACTATGGACAGTAAGACAGTCATTGGCAGAAGAATATCAGTACCATTTTGACCAGTTTAAAAGATCTATGAGAGTTTTCCTAAAAGCCCCATTGATTTTTCCAGACTCAGTCAGTTTAAGACTATTTAAATCTGCCCTACAACTAGGTAAAGTGGTTTTTTCCTTCCCCTCTGCCATTCACTGACACATCTCTCCCCTGCCACAACTAAAGCTGTGCATTCCTACTCTTCCCCAGATACTAGCACTAATCTTTTTTTTTTTTTTTCTTAGGGCTAGTATTTAACTGAAAGCGGTCCCTGATCTGTCTGGCTGCCTGCAAGGCTTAGTCAGGGAAGCAGCAGAAACATGTGGCAGGGTCAGGTCCACACAAGGCAGGCAAGAGCTGCCCCTTTCAGTAGCAGGTAAATTTAGGTTGACTTTAAACTGACTATGAAACTTTTGTCATTAGTATCCTTGTATCTAGTGCTTATTTAACAACTGCATTCAGTCCTCTAAATGTATTCTGTAAACATCTCCATAAGCAAGTGGTGATGTCATTTTACAAAGAAGTAGGGGTACAGGTGAAGGATACATAACCAGGGGGCCAGATGGCTGTTTGAAAGCAAATCTGTTTCTGAACAGGCACACATTATATGGAGATCAAAAATTATTTAATAGTGTAAAGACAACAAAAAGAGTAGTACTGGTAAAAGTAGCCTTAGCATGTCATGACTGAGTTTTTAAAAGCTGTAGACTAAAATACAGGCTTCTCTGCCTTCATAACTAGATGTATCATTAAAAGGCTTAATCTTTAAAAGTGTTAAGTGTCCTGTCACTCTTGTGGTCAAACAATATATTAGAACTAAGGGAACATTGTCCTTTTTCTGAATGGAATAGCAGCACTAGTTGTTGTTCAGGGCAAGATCATGGACCAGGCAGTTAAGATTTCTCATTGTCTTGGTAAGTTGCAATCATCTCAGTTGCAAAGCAAAACTGAAGTGTTGCATTTAGAAGCATTGTGAGTTTAATGTAAGGTAAAACTTCTATTTAATATTTTGTGTACAAAAACCGAGATAGAAGAGGAGACAACAGAGGATGCTGTGTTATATGATTGCTGTCCTAGCTCTGCCTAGTTCACAGAGCTGGTTTGATGAAGCTACTTTGTGCAAAACTGCACCAGTCAGGAAAGAAAACTAGCACATTCCAAATGGAAGATGGAAGCTATTTCCTTGGGTGAAAAATCCAGATGCTTGATACTGGTTCAGCTTACAGTTTGTGTGACAGTTTCAGCTGTGCTTAGTGCTATACCTGTGTTATGGTATGATGACTGCTGAGCACCTCAGGGACACTTTTTGGAGGAACATATGTGTACTGTCAAAAAGAGATGATTCATTGATGTGACATTACGTACAAACACAGGAAACCTGTTATAAAACGCTCCATTCTCCTTTCCTGTCTGGTCAATAGATATATAGGCATGTCATATATGAGTGTGTATATATATTTCTTTTCCGTTCCAGTACTCGTGAGAGCCTGGCATCCAACACTTCAAGTATTGTTGAAAGCAACAGACGCCAGAACCCTGCTCTGAGCCCTGCACATGGTGGCGCAGGCCCAACGTTCACCTTCCGAGCCACTGCAGACCCACCCACGAGTGAAGCTGAGAAACTGCAGAAACCTGGTAACTGCCTGCAAGCTTCTGTCACTAGTGTCTGATAGTCAGCCTGCCTCAGATTGTCTGTCTCATCCTATACAGCAAAGTTTACGACACTGGGACTGATGTTTACATCTTCGGGGAAAAAATAAAACAAGCATCTCAACCACAGTTTTAGTGTTTACTTAAACTGTGCTGCTATGTAGACTAGGGGCAACAAAGAAATCTTTATTTCAAGGTATTGCTTTTCACATTTGCGGCTCTGTAGCAACAGAATAGCAGTAGGGATAATATGTACACTTTTTGCTTCACTTAATTGTAATTGAGCACATATATGAAAGTCTAGACACTGTAAGTGTAATCTGCATTTTCAATGTCCATGCAGTTGCCAACTTCATTTAAAAAAATGCCACAGATGTGTGATGCCCCTGGTCAGAGGCTAAACTCTGCTGCAGAGTTCATCATTTTTTTCTTCAAAAACTGAGCCACTGCTGAAAGTAACCAGCCAGGATCACCATGAGGAAAAACAATGCCAAACATGACAAGTCATGACCTCAGCTCTATATGTGAATTATTAATACTGATCAGTCATTTTCACTGTGCATTTTTGTGACACAATTTTACAAATACCTGGTTAAGTAAGTAAAAGGAGGTTTGGGGTTTGATTTGATTTGCTTTTTTTCTAGATATGGAGGGTGGGTAGGGAGGTGGCTCCTCCTTTTGTTTCAAAAATATGAGAGATGTTTACTAAGTGAGTCTTACTAGATGACCTTCCGTAGTCACCAGTGAGGAGGTGGGCCTTTGCATAGAGGGGGGAGTGGGGAGGGAAGGGAAAGATGTAACTGTCATGGAGCCACAATGTGGAGTGACACAAAATATATTAAATGTCTTCAGTATAATTCACATATTTTAAAAAGAATCTAATTCTTGTGTCACTTCTGGTATTGCAACTTGCCATTAATATAGGAATCAGGATAACTAATTTCTTGGAACAAAAATATCCTTTATGATATAAATGACAAGTATGGCCTGAAGAATTGATTTCTTTCTAGTGGAAGGACATAAATCTATTTTATGTAGCTTATTAAATAGAGAGCCTAAATTAGGCTATTAAAAATAGCATACAGTGTAATGATTATCAGAGAACAAAATTTAGAGAATTATAAACTTCTGGCCTTTTTATTCAGTGGATGTTACTTACAATTTAGCATTTTATGGACATGTCTGGTTTCTAGAAATTCAATGTGTCCACTTGGTTTGCAGTAGAAATCTTGAGTCCTGCAGGCACGGTACATCCTAATTGCTCTCCCTAAACTGTTACTCCAATGTAATTAGTACTATGCTAATTACTGCAGAGTAAATTCTGCAGATAGTTAAACTCCAAGAGTAATTTTAGGTATAGGGTCACATTCTGCTCTGTTACTCATGCAACCTGGTAGTGCAACAAACTGACTTTTTTTTATCAGAACAGACAAATTGGTGGAAGAATAACAAAGATACTAAAATGTGCAACAGCCCAAATTGTTTCATAGAAAAGGGCCATTTACCCTGTCTAGCTCTTGTAGTGCACAGGTATGAAACCCAACTGTACATATGAAACCCCAGTATTTTCATCAGGTTCTGGTGACATTTATTACTCTGTATACAAAGTCATTTGAGCTTCACTTATGTTCTCTACTGTCATCAGAAGTCTTTACTGAAGATTCAGCCTTATGTTGCACCGTTGGATATAGTTCATTAACTTATAAAACAGCTTTCTAACTCTGGACACAATCAGTTTCCAGTTCCGTCAAGAATACCCAGTCAAGGCACAGGTCTGTTTTCATTGATTTCAGTGTATAATTTCCATTTCATAGGAGCAATAAGACCTTTCAGTGCACATAAAGGAAATTATTGTGCTTTTGGTTGGTTATCAAAGTCACTTGGCCTTCAGCCTTCTGCCTTATCATACCTTCCAAGATGTGCTCTAATTACCATATAATGCTTTGCATGACGCATCTTATTATTCGATATGTAACTCCAGCCGTACTTATTCCATGCGAACTGTAGAGTCAGAGTTTTTGTGGGGAATTGTCATATACTATGCAGTGGCTGACTGTGATTTTGTTTCTGAGATGAGCTCTGACATCAGTAGTATGTATCTATTCAGTAAATAAAAATGTCGAAATGATAAAAAAAATTTACAGTGATGATCTGAAGTACTAATGGCAGTATTAAAATGTGAAGAGCAGAAACAGATTTCACCTTTGGGGAAATAATTGTTTGTCATTAGCTAATCAGAATTTGTGCAGGCAGCTGGTTGTACAGAAGACATAATTCCAACAAAATGTGATAGTACAGACCTATAAACTGTATAGTATGTTATTTCCTAAAGTTCCCAGAGACCAGCAGACAACATAAATGTCATATTAATGTTGACATGGCATTGTACCAATATTAATGTGACTCTTGGAATATGGAATGTAAACAGAAGTTTCAAATAGAAACGTTCTAATCTTGATTTTTTTTTCCTTTTAAAATCAACAATGGAAAATAAGAAAATTCCATCTTGAGGTTCTGGTAACAAAACCACGAGAGTGGAGCTTGAGTGCTTTATGTCACCCTAATCCTTTGATGAAATCATAGCCTTGTATTATGTGGTTGCTTATCTATCATTCTTCTAATGTATCAATTTAAAGGTTTACAGAGTTAGATTAGGTTGAATCTGTGTTGTGTTCAACTGTAAAGGGTCAACACAAATCTGTCGGCATTTTGCACACTTAATATGTATTATTATAATACAACATGTTACTTTTATGGTAATTTTTTTTACGCATATAACTACCTCCATGAATTTGATGAAATGCAGCAACATGAAAAGTGTATTGTACAAAGCAAGGTTAGAAACTTTGAAGCATTAGGTCATGGCGTTCTCTTGTGTGTCAAAGCTTGCATATGAAGTCATCATGTTTCCATTGCCACAATTTCCTTCTACAATGTTAAAAAGATGGCTTTCAGATGAGTCACTTAAAGACTTTGACAAGGCTGCATAATTGGAGTAAAAGTGAAAGGGAGGATGAAACCTTCCGTCCTCTCCCCAGTTACTGCTAAAATTTCTACCTGGTAGAACTTGAAAATGTATTTGTAATTTAGCAAATTAGAAACATCTACAGTCTGTGAAATATGATTGGCAGTTTAGGGTTTAACAGAAGACACTCTGGGTATTTTCTTGGCAGCCTTCAGATACTTGGGGCCCTATTCTGCCTCCATCTTTGTCAACATTAGTACGTCATGGTTTCTCTGAACTGGCAAGGGTGTTAAAACAGCTCTTCCTTTAATCATACGCACTCTGGTCTCTAGATTGTGTGCATCTAAAACATTTGCTCCTATAGAAATTACCAAGAGCCTTTAATTGACGTTGCTGGGAGCAGTATTAGGGTCCCTACTCGAGGTATGTGCCTATTGTTCAAAGAACGTGGGCAAGTTTCCAAGACAAATTAAGCTGGCTTTTGAAAAGTAGCCAGCTGCAACAAGCCACCTGTCAAGAGGGAAGTAAGAAAGATTTTTCCAAAAACCAAAGGAAGAAAGTGGCAGTTGAACCTAAGCAGATTGCATTATATACAAATCCCGATTTATGAACACCTTTCAGCAAACCTAGTACCATTATCCTTATGCAAATTAATATACAATCATCAGTTGAGCTAATTTTGCCATTTTAAGTATTTCAGTTAAAATTTAGAAGAAATCATTAGCCATTTGACTCTCTGCACCACCGTGAAATGACTGTTACATGCGAAACAACGTTCACTCAACTTTAAAAAATAAAAATGTATTGGAAAACAAATATTTTAATGAAAACCATGGCCTAAGTGCTTGCCAGCAGTAGTCATTGCTGGAAAAGAGAACAAGCAAACCAGTATTCAGAGGCCATCATGAACACAGAAAATACTTTGCACTTAAATCACACCTTTTTGCCTGAGGGTCTCAAAGCACTTGCCTGTGAGGTAGGCAGAGTTCACTGACCCTACTTTTTGTCCAGGCCCCTTGGAAAAGGCAAAGGCCAAGTGTCTGCAGACTAACTTATTAACTAGTTGCTTTTTAAAGTTACTGAAGTAAGTTTAACAGTTAACCAAAGTGTTTCATGTTTATACTCTGAAATTATTGTTTTGATGCATTCAGTTTATTTAAGTAAGAAACTACTTTAGAACCCTGCAGACACTCTTGGATTAGCAGTTCCAAAAACAAGTTTGCAGTCATACAAGTACTAGCGGCAGTGGTTTTAGAAAGAGTTATGTTAATTAAAAATTTGTTTTTCAAATACATTTTGCAGTGCTTTTCCCAACACAATTGTTCAAATTGTTGTGCTGAGAAAGCAAATAGCACTCCTAATCTGGTGTCATGCCCACAGTTTACAATTCTCTTTGCTCTCCTGAAGAAAACTGTACAGTATTAGAGAGAAAAGTTCTATTTTTTACGAAATTCTTTAAAAAAAAGGGTATATATCTAAAATGTTCCCCCCAGCATAAGTAAAGTGCATCATTACTGCATGAGACACATGCAGTGGACCCACCAAAAGCCAAGCTGGTGCTAGAAGAAAACGGGACTATCACACTTCTTTCATGGCGCTCTAAACATTGGTTTCAGTTATGCACGTGTAGATCTGGCATAACTCCCCTGATCTCCGAGGATCTGAGAGAGATGGGAATGGGTCGTTAACTCCATTGAAGCTCAGTTTTGAGCTGAGGGTTTCCGTGTTCCTCCCCCCGCCCCGAGACACTAAGAGCAGAGAAGGAGCAGAAGGCCACGCGCTGGCTCTGGAAGGGCAGCCTGGGCTGAATCCCCGCTGAAACGCACAGCCACCCGGCCGGGATCCGTGACAGCCGCCAGTGTGCCCCGCCTCGGAAGGGTGATTCTCCATGTGGTGCGCTGCCCTCCTGCTGGAGAGCGGTTAGAGCCACCCAAAGGATACCCACCCAGAAGTATGAAAGGGCCCTTGGAGTAATTGGCACAGATGTTACTTTTATGTGTGGAGGAGATTTTAAGTTTAAAGGGATCATAATTCTGCAGGTAATTTTCTGTGAGTGACTGAATGTGGCTGTTGCATTAGGTTTAAATGAGTTAATAAATGCAAGTGGGACTTACTGTATGTTAGAAGGGAGTTTTGCAGCCAAGACTGCCTTGTATAAATGTGTTTGCACTGAAAAAAAATTTAAAAATTACTTGGTCTCTGGTTGCTGTAAAGGTCATCCAAGATGGATGTTCTGTTTATATTGTATAGTATTTCATATGAAATAATTGCAGTTCATGAAATGTCTTCCCTAACGTTACTGATTTATAACAGCACATTTGTAACATGGTTTTTATTGTGTCAGTGTACCATATTGTAAATGATGATTACTTGTCATGCTTAGTATAATAATTTAAAGGAAAAAAAAGGACAGGGATTTTTGTAAGTCTATATTTGAAAGTCCCTCCATATGGTAATATTGTGTTCATGTTGTTTATGTAGTGTTGTGTGAAATATCCATTTTGGATTGTGTTACTTTTTAAGATATTAAATAACATTTGGTTATATGTTCTAAGTGGATTCTTTGCACTCATCGGTGGTTTTTAGAGAGTATACTTATATTTCCATTTAACATGCTGTTTCTCTCCCTCACTTAGGAAACCTTGCACAACAAACCAGAAATCTCAGAAAAGCAAACATCATAACAACTTGCTGTGTTCCCCTATGCTTTATAAAAGCTCTTTGGGCCATTAAGTAAGAGTGCAAGGGAGAAAATACACCTTTTTTTTCTGGTTTGGATGGGACATGAAAGTTGACAGCTGCAGGGGGAATGTGATCTCCACTGAGTGCACAGCTGAGATGCACCCAAGCTCCAGGAAATGAGAAGTGTGTTAGGACATCCTGATGCCAAGGGCAGCAGGTGTCAGGTCCCTCTTCCTCTCCTCTCCATCCTCACAAGCTAAAGGAAGACCTAGTGCACACACCCAAGAGAAAGGGTTCTAGGCAAGGAGTTTTTTTCACATTCTTCAAGAAAGCTGATAGCTGCTGATTGGAAAGGCCCAAGTGGACAATGTAACATACAAGTTCCATTTTCCAACCCTCTACCACCACCCGGAAGAAGATTTGGAGGAAGTTTAGGGTCCAGGAGATTTGCCAGAGCTGTGCCATGAGAACTGCTGTTTGCCAAGGTCAGCTATGAGAATTTGCAACACTTACAAGATAAAAAAACAAAGCAGCATCTCCTGGAAATAGGTGCTGTCTTAAGCACCTTGGCTTGTCACCTACTAGTGGCACATACTATTATCATGCTATTTCTAGTCTTTGCTCATTCCTCTCCATCTGTCTGCTTCCACTGTAATCCATCTCCATGAAATACCCATTTTGAATTACACGGGGGGAAAAACCCAAAGCCAGACAGGGTTTGGTTAGGGTTTTATGCCAGCACTGACCTACTGCCTTGCACAAGTCAATTTTGGATTTTGGTAAACTCAGACTTTCAAGGCCTTTTCAGTATTACTGGAGAAGTTTGCAAGCACTATCCTCCCCTCACAGAGAGCTTTGTTTTTGTTTCTATCCTTATGGTGTACTTGTATTTTAAGTGCTAAATTAGGCTAATCAATAATTACCTAGAAAGGAAGTACTGTTGTCCAAAGTTACCCCACCTTGTACTTTAAAACTTGCTTGGAAGCCTGGGTTGAATTCTCTTTGTACTTACTCTGCTGACAGGTAAATGGAAGATCTGCATCAAGTAACATCTTTTTGGTTAAACATGGACTGTAACATACTGAAAATGTCTAGCACCACTGCTTGGCTTAAGCAGTACTCTCTTGCTGTTATGTCATGCCTTTCTGCTGAGAACACTGAGTAGATTTACATCCCTCTGTATCTACAGATATCTTACATCTATAAGATAACTTTTTTTAAAGATCCTCTCTCCAGATTTTTTCTCCATCAGCCTCTCAACCGTTACTTTAGTCTTGTTTTCCTCACAACTTACTTTCTATAATATCCTTCTTCTATTGAATCCCCTCATCTTCTGCTTCTTTTTGACATTTATTCTCCTTCAGGTTGGGTTTTTTTTCCCTACATGTTATTTGACATGAGAGTTCTTATGGCCCATTTCTCATCTTCCCCTCTCAAGAGGTCATCCTAATCTTGGAGTGTCTTTCTCCCACTTTTTCACTGCTTTCCCTTTTTCACTTTCCCTGCTCTTCAGAAAGACCTTAGAGAAAAAAAAGTGGTTAGCTGCTTCGGGATAGGTGGTGCTTCAGGATATGCTCCCTTCAAACCATGCTGTTGCAGGTTTTACATTTTAAAAATGTTTAGGAATGTAAGTATGCTCCCACTTCTTAGTCCTTTCTGTTCTCTTTCTCATTTTGACTGCTGCTCCTGGTTTTTTAAAGACTGTGCTTTTCTGTCCAGCATCTCTGTGCTTTGCGGGCTCAAAGAGAAGAACAAAACACCAAACTGCACTGGAACACCAGGTAACACCTGTCTTCCTCAGGCCATCAAGCAAGGCCTCAGGTGAATGCTTAAAAAAACAATTTATTCAGCTGTGCTTTGCAGAATGGATATGAAGAAAATGGCCTCTAATTACTAACCTTTCCTAAACTGCAGGGAAGGAGCCCATGGCTCCAACACTCCTGGTCACTGTAGCTGGTACTTGAAGAGAGAAGGGTTTTGAGCAGTCAGTGATGCTGGGGCTTTGATAACTGCCTGTGGTTTTGTGTGGAGATGGCTGAGCTTGCATTTATAAGCAACATCCTTCTATGCCCATAGGTCCTCATGTTTAGCAAAGTATTTTTAGCCTAGCTGTCACAGAAGTGATGAATGGGGATAGGGAACGGGAAACCCCAAGTACTTTTTTTTAACATTGTTTTTCTTCTCTCTCATCCTAATAAGCACATAGAACCTAACCCTGTTCTGCCAGCTATGTGAAAGTAAGCAAAGACAGTAAATAAATTTACCAACATGACTGTGCATACGCTGAAATAGTTATATACCTGGGCTGCTTGTTTGCTTAGGGAAACCTGAAGCCTTTTGTTTTGAGTTCTCTCAGTCTCTCTCCTCTTGTCCCTCTGCTTGTTGCTGGTAAAATTAGGCCAGTTGCCTTTTAAGTGCCAAAGAGGGTCACGCTGGCAGGAAGCTGCAGAAGTAGCAGCTTCAGTAGTAGCTTCAGTGTTCAGTAGTGCACCAGTAGTGCGAGGACAAGGAAGAGCCAGTGGCCTCTCCTATGGACATGGGCTTTCCTCATGCAGAAATCAAGAGGTACACCAGCACTGGCACTTCAGCTGCAAGCAGGGCTGTGCAGCAAGGGCTGTCCTGGTTTTCCACACTCACTGTGCTGTGGTTCCAGTTGCAGTCACTCAGGCTCAGCACAGATGGGCTGCACCACTTGCTGATGAAACTTGTGTACCAGAGGATGCACATCAGGAGCAGAGCCACAGCACCACAGCCTTTTCTGGGTCCTATTAGCTGGGTTTTTGGAAAATAAGGACCTAAGTAACTTACAGGGCAGCTTGTGCACTGGAGGGGTGTGAATGCAAACCCCATGCCATGTACCTGGAGTGTGCTGTCGCTATGTCTCCACCATGCACACACTGCACGTGTACCACTGGGCAGTGACTGCTGGGAGCAGCCATCAAGACTGCAAATTAAGGACTCAGAAGTACAGACCTCTGGGCTAGGTGTGCCGTAGGGTTGTGGGCAATGATAGGGCCAAGGACAGCAGAGAGGGACATTTGACTTTCTGGCTGTGGCAGTTGGTAGATGTCCCTGCCTCCACAGTGAGGTCCCCCTCTTCCCTCTGCACAGCTGTTCCTTTGCTCAGTAGCCTTGAACCAAATCCCTGGTCTCAGCTTCCTCCCTGAAGAGCTGTGGGGCCCCAGCCCCTTGCTGCTATTCACCCCCATCTTGGGGAGGCTGTGCTGAGGGAGAGGCTTTTCTCTGTCCAGTTTAGTGCAAGCCTCTGGCTCAGGCCCAAAGTGAACCTGCCAGAGAAGTCCTGTTTGGCATCCAGCTGCTGCAGTTTAACGTGCTTCTCCGTGACACAAGCTGGTGATGACTTTCAGATACTTGTAACTGATCCAGCTGTAACACTCACCTAAAGCATGATCCTGTCAGAGCTCAGTAAAACAGTAACCACCTTTTTTTTCCTTTTTTCTCTTCTTTTTTAACCTTGAAAATGCAGTATGTTTTTTTTCTTCTAAAGGAGTGCTGAAAATTCCCAGGGAACTGTGGGTTGAGGCAGAGGTCAGATGACATCTGTGGCAAAAACATCAGGGCAGGCACCACGAGGAGGAGAGGGGCAGGAGCCACTTTGTCCATCATGATGCAAGTGCACGAGGCCATCCTGGTGACCAGCCTGAGGAACAGAGGTGCCAAGTCCACAGAGGGACCCCAGCTGGAGCCCCGTCCACTTGCCTTGCCCCATGGCAGAGGACATATCCAGTCCATGAAGTAGAAAAGGAAACCTAAAAAGCTCCTCAGCTCTCTCGTTCTGCTGTCCCATGGCTCCTGTGCCTGGCAGGCTAGCAGCCCCCTAGAGCCCTCCCTGGCACCATGGGCTGTGTCACACCTAGTCTAGATGGGACTAGTGTCCCATCTTCTCCTCCCTACTTACTTCTTACTTATGAAGAAAGTCATTTTACCTTCTAACCACAGTGCTTTATTTGTAAGTAGTTGCCAGTGGACCCTGGAAATTTATTATTAATTCATGATGAAGAAACTCAGGAGTCCTCAGACCTAAGGCAGGCAATATATTTATTGCTTCTCCTTAAGGTGGACCCTTTGCCTTTGTGGTTTTATTATTATCTATAACCCAGTATGGAGAGAAAATTATCTCTCATGCTTTGCTGTTAGGCAGCAGACAAGTTTCACCAAACCAGAGTTCATACAGAAAAAAACCCAAAGTGACAAACCCGCTTATATTTGCAGACAGAAGTAAAAAAATAAAATCCCAGAAAACTAAAGCTTTAGAGAATGACAAACAGCTCTGAAAAGCTCTTTCACTGCATTTAAAAGATTTGCCTGGAGATGGGTGGACTTTTCTTGATCCAGGAACTACTGAAAGACTATTGCCTTAAAATATGTAGACCATTGCAGATTTCAGAACTGTTAGTCTTTCTAAAAATTAGTTGCTTGGGATGTTGCTGAAGAGGAAGCTGACTTTTTTGACACTGGATTCGTAGTAGGTCATCAGGTCCAGTCAGTTGAGACCACCAGCAACAGTCTCAAGATAGAGAAGAGCAACTGAGTTGTCTCACATGTCAGGCTAAAAACAGAGAGTGCTGGCTTTTTTTTTTTTTTTGTCAAAAGAAAAAGAATAAAATGGTCTCTAGACTATATTGACATGTAGCGTGTGAATTCTGTGTCTCACGACTGCTGCCTTGTGCCATGAATAACTGTAATGGGTTAGATGTAGTGAACCAGCCGAAAAAAAACCCACCAGCTGCAGCTGTGATTCAGCTCACTAATTTGTTTTTGTGAGATATAAATATATAAATTGGGAGAAAATGACAAAACAGGCTTAAAAACTTCTGAAAGTATAAAGATAGTTTATTGCTACTAGGTAGGACTAACAAAAAAGGAACACTACACTAAGAAAGTAAAAAGAAAAGAAAAAAAAAAACCACATTCCTTCCTTCGCCAGNCATTTTTTGCAAAAAGGTCGGTTTAAGCTCCGCGCCCTTCACAGCACCGCCCTCCTTTTTCCTCCAGTCGCCATCTTCAGTTCCAGCCAGCCTGACTTACTTATTACTTCTTCCTCCAACTTTAACTCCATGGTGAGCAGCTTCTGTTGAAGGAAAAGCTCTTCTCCTTCGATGCTGCCAGTTGTTTAACAGTTTCTTCGGTTTGAAAAAGTTGAAAATCGGTTTTTCCCAGGCCCATGGGGGACCCGGTGGAGTGGGGGAAGGGGAAGCCCCTCCCGCATTCCCGGGAGCCGCTCGGCTCGGCCTTGCAGCCTCCCATTGCTCTTTGGCTGCTTGCAGCTTTTGGGGGGGGGTGCCCCAATGCGTGCCAGGGACCCCTTGCCCTGGCATTTGGGGGAGGGGGGCGCGGCCCCAGCTCCCCAGGGCCGGGTCCGGAGCTGTCCCCCTCCCCCTCCCCCTTGCAGCCTCCCAGGGCTGCTGGATCAAAGAGACCATTCCTTCGCCTCCTGCAGGTTTAAATATGCAAAATCGCAGAAGCGCCATTGGATTAAGAAACTGTCAATTAATTTCAGCTCCAACGCACGACAATAATTCAGTCAGTGGTGCAACTCTGGCAGGGGTCTCCATGAATAGACGGGTTAGTAGGCAACCAGCTTCTGCCCAGATTTCTTCTAAATTGGGATCTCTGCAACTCAAGGGGAAGAGGAGGGTGGATACTGTTCTCCAGAAGGAAAATTAGGGAATTGGAATATGAGGGCTTAAAATCCTGAGAGAGTTCACCAAAATAAAGAGGAAAACTCGAGGACAGGGAAATTGTGAGGATGTACTTCGGTAGCAGGGAAGTCATAGTTGGGACCAGCTGCTGGAGAAGGAAGATCAGTTCAAGAGAGAAGAAAAAAAATCTGCATTATTGAGAGGCTGGAGGATCCTGAGCTCCCAAAAGCCAGCTGAGGCGGGGAATTACGTGTGCCTGCCTTCATGGTCTATACAGACTTAAAATAAATAGCAGCTGATACTGGAATGTTCTGACATGTCTGTGGTTGTACTGTAAGCATGTAGTGTCCCTGAGCAACGTCCAGCAGGGGCCAGGAGACAGTGCAGCCACTGAGGGCAGCAGGGGCTGCCTTTCCTGGAGGTGCCCCATTCGCAGGCAGAGTGGGGTCCTGGAAAAAGCCCTGGGAAGGGATGGAGAGAGGTCCTGGTAGGGGCCATCTGGCAGTCCTGCCATGTGGACTCCCCCTCTCTGCTGCCCAAGTGCAATGACCCTCCTTACTCCTAACTCCTGGTCTGAAGAACAACTTGCCACCCTTCACCCACTAGGTAGGAATGAGGCACATCTTGCAAACATGGTGAGGTATTCCCCTCTGTTCAGGCAGCCCCTTAAAACACAAATTGTAATTGCTTGTCTCAACCTATCGGCCTCCCCCCTCCTCATGTGCGCAGGAGGTTTTCTGCTCCTGAAGATTTTGATCACCCTCAAGGCAACCGCATTTATCTTAGAATAAAACCTCCCTTTTCCCCTCCCATTCTTACCATACATGCAATAGCTTGCTGTTCGTTCCCCTGCAAGGGCTGCAGAGCGCCTCTAAGCTTATTTTGTGCCCAAAAAACCATCTCCTCTCTCTAGCAGGAGAAGGTCTGTGATGCATCCCGGATGTTTGCACGTGGCAGCAGTTGTCAGACACAACAGATTACAAGAGGGAGGTGGATGAGCACCAAGCAATTTCTTCTCTTGTCCCTTCTTGGAGGCAGGGAAGTTTTGCTGTTGGCTCTGTTTGCCACACTGGTACATGAAACCTCTTAAACATCATTTGAAGGCTTCTCCGTTTTTAGTTGTGATTGTCATGGAGGACTGGAAGGGTGATGCAGAACAGGTTCAGACCATTCACTAAGATTCATCTTATATTTTCTCTTTGTTTACCTACTGCCAGTTCCAAATTAGCTCATTCCTATCCCTTCAAACAGAGGAAAAATGCTGGAAGAAACCATCTCCACCCTGTGGCTGCTGTTTGTGTGCTCAGTACAGCCTCAGGCTGTGTTCCTGGCTCTTCCTGATTGCATCCTTTCTCCCACCCTTGCAGGATTTTTGGTTAAAAAATCCTGCTTTTTGAGGCCAGGCCTGTTCCTGGCCAGCTGGGGCCCTTCTCCCTGGCCAAGACCATAATGCTGAGCTTGTTATAAAACAGTTTATTCAGTCTTAGGATGCGTTTGTGATATGAAAGCTGTTAGGCCAGAGAGGGTCTCTGTGCTGCAATGACTTCCTGTGCCCAGGTACAGAGGAACTGTGGATGGTACTTTCTCAGAGTGAAGCTGCCCACCTGCCTTATTATTTGGCATTCTGGCTACGATGGCACTGTTAGGACTGTCATGACCCCACACTGGTGACAAGCAACAAGTGGTGGAGGGGAACACAGAAAGACAGCTCATTTTACACAGAAAATTTCTTATGCTTCAACACCATGCTGGAAATAGGGCCAACAAAAACAAGATTTTTTTTTTCAAGAGAGAAGTGGCTTAAATACTCAGCTTCACAGAGTCAGGCAAGTGGCCGAGCAGCTCTTCACTAGAGAGATCTTTTTATTTAGAGGTTGAAACTGGTAAAGAGCCTGTCCACTCTGCCCTTTTATCAGCTTGGAATTAAATGAAATGCTGTTTTGATCAGCTTCCTGGAAGGATGCCAAAGCTTAACGTTAAGAGGAGTACACCCTTCCTATGGACAAGGAGGAAAAAAACAACAAAAAAGTCATCTATCGTGATCTGTGCTGACAACTTTTTCCTAGAAGTAGTCCACATAATTCACAACAGGAAAGAGATTTTTATCAACAAATTACTTCAGAAGAACAGACTGATGGGAACAGTCCCCCAGCCTGCACTTTGGTAGGAGGCAAATTCTACAAAATTCTGTCCCAGTGATGTCTCACACACACTGGATGTGTGGAGAGAGGCAGGATAGGAGTAAATATGTGAGGAACAGCACTGAGAAATTGTGATGACAATCAAGGGGATATCCTTTTCCAAATGGGATGAGGAGATCTGGCTTGTACTGGTTCATAGTTTGGTTGCATGGCACTATTTATAACTTTGCTGACACTTCCTAAATGGTAACCCTAATGGAAAATTACAAATTACTCATAATCTGTCATGTATCTGAGTTTTTTTTTTCTATTTTTAATGGGAAAAACGATCATTTTCTTGACTGATTCAGAACAGTGAACACTGGAGGCAATGAACTGACCAGGATCAATGAAGCACTGTATGTGAAACCTGGCTGGATATTACCTGTTGGATTGGAGCTCATTGAAGCTGATTTGGGAAAATCCACCCTTGATTTCATCCCTTGCCTTTTCCATCACAGGGTACCACAGGCAATTTCAGATGTGCCCAGGCCATCTGCTTCAGGCATCCTTGAATGCAGCTGTCCCCTGGGCACCAGGGAAAGCTCTGTGACACACAGAGCAGCAGCTCCTCTAGTTTTTGGGGTCCTTCAGTGAGAGCTTCATTTGGAGCCTGTCTGTGGCAGCTCTGCAGGGTAATGGGGATACGTGGCTGTCACCACTTTGCCCATCCCACTCGATGAGGCACTTCACCTGCCACGGAGCAACCCCCTGCAGAGAGCAGGTCCTGTTTCTATTGCCTCAGCTCCTACACCATTCATTCTTCCATCCTCCTCCTTTGTATTCATTACCTGAGCTGCCCTAGCTGTCACATCTGCACAGTTACCAGCTGGTTTCCCATTTTTAATTGCCCACAGAGGGCTTCTTCAAGAGCCACACCTGCTTTTGTGAGGGCCTTAATTTGTCACTGTCCAAACTGGAGCAGCAAGCATTTAAAATTCAGCCTCTATGAGTGTGTTGTATTTCTTCAAGTGCGTGATTAATTCCTAGGCTTTTACTTTAGGCTGCATTCAGCTATTTCTGCATAAAACAGACTCTGTCTTCTACTGGAAAGCTCCCCACATTATGGATATTAAATATCGTCTTGTCCGTAGGACCTGGGTTTGTTCATCCCATTTGTTTTTGATGAAAGAGATTGTATGAAACACAAAGAAAGCTCGGCGCCCTCACAAGTTTATTCTGTTTACAAGGGGAAAAATAGTTATTTTTCTTTGCGAAAGTGTTCTTGTAAGGAACCATTTGAGATTAAGGTGGGAGGGGATGCTCCAGGTAATCCCACCCAGCCCCTGCAGCAGTGTAAGCGAGCAGCTTTTATAATCCAGCTCATAAACTTCTTGAATTCCACCTTAAAGAACATTAGGCATTTTTGCCTTTTTTGGGTATTTTTTTTTTTTTGGTCCTTTCACAGCTGCTATTTGAAGGTTGCTTTAAAATCATAGTTTTTAAGCTCAAAATTATTTCCTTGTTATATCTGTGCTTGGAGAATCCCTCCATGGATGGGCAAGGGGGACTTTCCCTCTCTCTTACAGAATCTACTCAGTTGGAATGTTGTCAGTGGGGTTACCCCTCTCTCAGCCCTTGGATTTTCATGGACAATCAATGAGCTGTAAGCTGAAAACCACATTGCTGCCTACTCTGGCAAGCAAGGACACAAGGTCTTGCATCTCAAAGCTCCACCTGTATGGAGTACATGAAAAGGGTATCAAGGGAGAGTGTGATTTACAGATGGATGGATGGATATATGGATGGACAGACGGACGGACAGATGGATGGTTGGATGGATGGATGGATGGATGGATACGTTGGGAGGCAAATAAGCAGTACGAAAAAATTAATTTTAAATTTGTCAGAGCCTCCTTCTGCCCAGGGATCACGTAGCGGGTGTGGGGCACCTCTCAGAAATCAGACGCAGGCTCCTGCTGAGTCATGTGCTATGGCCATGTTCTGCAGGGGTAAAACCAGCCTCAGTAGGGGATACAGTGCATGCCAATGCACCGGTTGTTTCAGCGATGTAGGATAAGCAACACGTCAGACCACTGAAGAATGGTTAAGACTGCCTCTAATGGACATATGGCCCAGTTATACACATTTATGTGGCCAGAAGCCTTTGAGTGGAGGCAGCCCAGTGAGAGCAGCAGGCTGAGTGAATGTTCAGCAGGGATTGTGAATGATCCCCTGCAAGCTTGACCTGTGTACCTAAGCCTTTGCAACAGCTGATGCCACCTCAGCCTCCCTTTTTCTATCTGGCAAGGAAGCAATGACAGTGTCTCCAGCCATATTTGAGGCTTCATTAGTATTCACTGAACAATATATCTAAGTGACAAGTAATGTTTTAGTATATTACTAATTTCTTGAGAAAAACAGAAGGCTGCTCAAGACCTGTCAGTGCCCACTCTGGCAGCCACAGAAAATTGGTCATGTGGGAAATAGCCACATGGTCCCAGGAGAGAATGCTGACATTTTGGGGCTGGCTGCCTGCAACCCCTTGATGAGGGACAGAGGAACATCTGTGCATGCACCAGTGCCCCTTGCTCCTGAAGACAGATACAATCCTGATATTAAAATGCCTCATTTGCTGCGACCAAGGGAGGATCAAAATCAACTCCCTGGAGCTCAGCTAAGCCCTGATCTGTGCTGGTGTGGAAAGTGGGCACTGAATTTCCCCCCACCTCAGCCCACTCTTCATATCCTGCCACACCAGTTCTTCACTACCTGTCAGTGTTTAAGTCTGAGTTCCCCTGCGCTGACAAAAGCTCAGAGTTTCCAGTGTGGCACTGCTGGGATATCTGACCCAAGGATTTTGCGTTCAACCTCGAGCCGAGCTGCAAGTGGACACAAGTAGCAGAGAGCTGTGTCCCTTCCCCTGCTCCTCTCCTCCTCCTGCTTTTATGTGTTTTGTTTCCCACCACTGGGATCAGGCTTTAATGACAACAGAGCTCGAGATGCAGCCTAAGTCCTGAGAGTGGGGAGTACATCCAGCTGGTTCCTCTCTTGGATCATTTAGGGGCACTTACGCACGAAGGTCTCGCTGTGCCCCTCATCCTCCCGTGGAAACAGGAGCAGGAGCATGTGGGAGGCTTGCTCAGAGTGCTACATGGAGCAGCAGGTTTGGGGTGAGGAGGAATCGGCCATAGCGCAAAGGGTAACGGCGGGAGTTAAAGGGGAGAAAGAGGAAAACGATGAGACACTCAGAAGGAAGGAAAGTCCCAATCCTTAGTCTCCCCACGAAAAGCGAGGACTATTTTTGTCCCGAGTGCGCTGTTTGCGGGCAGGCCGGCAGGGGGCGCGGCCGGGCCGGGCTGTGCTCCCGGGGCTGCTCCCGCCGGCCCTCAGGAGCTGCGGCCTCGCCGCCTCCGCCTTGCGGGCTGTCCGCACAAAAAATGGACAAGCGAGGGAGGGAAGCAGCGTGTGGGGAAACCTGTGTCCTGTTCTGGGCTCCTCAGTACGAGAGACACAAGCGGGTCCAGCGGAGGGCAAAAGAGATGATCAAGGGACTGGAACATCTCTCTTAGATGACAGGCTGAGGGAGCAGGGCCTGTTCAGTCTTGATAAGAGATGACTGAGAGACGTCATGAATGCCTGTAAGTATCCAAAGGGAGGGTGTCAAGACGATGGAGCCAGGCTCTTCTTCGTGGTGCTGAGCAATAGGACAAGAGGCAATGGGCAGAACCTGATACACAGGAAGTTTCACCCGAATCTGAGAAAGAACTTCTTTACTGTTCAAGTGACCGAGCACTGGAACAGATTATCCAGAGAGGCTGTGGAGTCTCCCTCACTGGAGATATTCCAGAACCGACTGGACACAATCCTGTGCAATGTGCTCTAGGATGGCCCTGCTTGAGCAGGGAACTTGGAACAGATGACCCAGTGTGGTCCCTTCCAACCTGAGCCGTTCTGTGATTCTGTGATTTCCATTTCCACGGCCCATTGGGCCTTTCCCTGCCCTGCCACTGCCTGTTCCCAGCCTGCCCCAGCCTTCCGAGCCCATGGAGCACATCCCACTGTTCCAGGGCTGCTGCTGGGGGGTGTGTTCCATCCTGGAGTGTATCTGCAGGCCCTGTGAATGGCAGGTCCCTGTCATGCCAGCCAGGGCAGCAGCCTTCGTGCAGTGGTGTGGCTGCAGCAAGGCATTCCCTGCATCTTGGACAGACACCTGACTGGGGTAGGGAGAGACCAGGCCAGGCTGCCTGGCAGCTCATAGTGGTTTCCTGATGAAATTGGGCTGGCAGAGCTGAACTGGTGTAATTGATACAGATTTGGGATAACATCATACTGTTTTTTAAGTCCATAGCAATTTCCATGTATTTGGAATATCAGAATAAGCCATACAGTCCATATAATCCATACAATCTGTCTCTATGAAGCTTGAGAATTACTGTGTCCAGTTCATTGTAATTCTGAAATGTTCTTATTTTTGAACCTTCCTTTAACTTAGATGTGTTTCAATGCTTACATTAAAAATGTTTTTCTGTGTATGTGAAAATTGTCTTTTAAAACAGCTGTTAAAGACTTCTTATGCTAAAATGCAGGGTTTCAAACCTTCTTCTTCATTAGGCCGTGTTTTCTTAAAAAATTCCTGTTGGGTTTGCTGCGACCTGCCCTCTCTGCCACAACCCTACAGGGAAAAGAAGGAAGGTGAGGAAATATTGTATGGAGCTTTTCCAATGCCTTTAATTCCCAGTGGCCGGAGCTCATTTGGTCTGTGCCTCCCCCTGAGGTTTAACATCTGACAGATGCCACAGCACCAAGCCTGACAGAAACCAAGAAGCATTTGGACAATACTCTCCAGCACATGGTATGACTCTTGGGGATGATCCCTTGAAGGGCCAGGAATTGGACTTGATGATCCTTGTGGGTCCCTTCCAACTCAGAATACTCTGTGGCTCTGTGATATATTGTGATGTATGAGTTAGGAGACAAAGAAGATGACCAGCATCGCAAAATCTTCTCATTCACCCCTTATTTGTGAAGTCTCTGTACTTGTGGAAGGTGCAGGCTGGTGTCTGGGCCAATGGGAAAATATCTCCACAAGGCTGCAGTCTGTGCAGGCAATGCAGGCTGCATCCTGAGGGATGCTGGAGTGCTCATCTGCTGAGCCTTGGCCAACCATGCCATTTGCATGGCCATCAAGATCATTCATAAAGAAGGTTCAGCTTATTTAGCTGTGAAATTGCCATTTTTGGCACTGTTATGGAGAGCTGACTGGGACTTATTCCTGTGCAGGCAGTCCCTCAGCACTTTCCTTTTCTGAGGAGCCATGTTCATGGAACATGAAGGGAGTATCTCCAGCAGACACTGGCAGTGTTACTGGTTCAGAGGGAGTCCTGCTGTGAATTAAAGGACCCGTTGGCATGCCTGCACTGGTCCTCTTCCATCATCCACTCCCTGCTCTGTGGTCAGTTAATGTAAGGAAAAGAAGATAAATTCCACTGAGTAGGCTTGGAGACTTATTTCTATTAAATTAGACTCTTCCATGGACAGTGTTGGTTTGTGGAGCTTAGAGTGGAGTAGGGCCCCCTTGTCCTTGAGGCCTGTAGCGTTGGTTTTTGAGGTCTTGCTGATATTTGCACCATCTCCCACTGGAAAAGGGGGACTCTGGAAAGCCTGAACCTACTGCAACCTCATACCTGTGACAATGCTCTTGATTTCTGTGCAAGCAGCAGATGTGATGGTGACATAGTGGGCTTAGAGGAGTGGGTCTGGAGAGCATCCAGGGCTCACCTCTCTTCTTAGAAGTGCAAAATGTTTTGTCGTGTCCAATGGCTAGTGGGAATTACATGTCCCTGAATGGATGTTCAAAAGGTTAAACAATGAGATACCTCTGGAAAAAAGGACTGCATATACAAGCTACGTCATCTTGTGTGATGCATTTAATATCCTTATTTTACATGCTGACAACTTTGCCATTTCTAAACAATGTTATCATTCGTCTTTCTGATAATTAATCAGCACAAGCTTCAAACACTGTTTATCACACTTTGATGCAGCAATTAGACAAGAAAGGCAAAGTGTTGAAGGGAAGGTTTTGGGCTGTTTTTTTTTTTCAAAAATCTTACAGTATTTACAAAGATGTGTTTTTTCTAACACCATTTTTAGACTTATTCACTCATTCACAATCAGTCATTGTATAAAAACATCATTCAGAAATAGGTTTTAAAATACACCCACCTCCATTGCATAGTATGCAGAAAAATAGGCGAGAGTTAAGACACTTGATTTTTGAATGAGAACGTGAACTGATTCAGAGGTACAACATTTCTGAGGAAGAAAGATGCACTTTTCAAAAAATAATTAGCTGTAGTTCTCCTAAAGCTAGTGAGTTTCTTGAAGGTCTGCCATCAAATTTTCCTTTAACAGACCAAGTATCTTTTACCATACACAAAATATTTGCATTAAGGTCAAACAAATGATATTGCAATTGGATTTACCCTTCAGGTATTTGCATGTGGACATTCACAAAAATGAGTTACACAAAGTACTCACAAGGATCAGTGTTGGTTTCATGTGTCATAGCCCATCCGTGGAACAACTCAAGGGACCCAATTTGTTATTTCCAGTTTCTGTTTGTGAACTGGGGAACTGAATATAGCCTTATACCTTTAGAAACATTTCTTCTCTAAGAAGACCTTGGGTTCTGCTTGCTGGTAAGACTTTAAATGGCAGGTTGTAGAGGGGTTAGCAGGCACTGATGGCATCTATCCTGTTGATTTTCGGACAAAACTTGGTAATTTGGTTATCTTGTATGCTGATTTTTTTTTTCTTTAAAAATGTGCTCCAGTGATTTCATTGAGCCTGGTCCATTAAAGAGCAACAGGGAACTCTGAACAATAGGTGCTTGTTTTACAGCTACTGCAAATGCTTCGAAAGCACTAAATTGCCTTTTATACTCAACAGTCTAATAACAAAGACTGTTTTTTTTCCATTTTTTTCCCAATTGATTTGATGGTTCACTTGAGCTTTAAAAACACATTACATAAATCTTTACAGCTATTACAGAAGTCTTTTGTCAAGTTTAATTTGGTGTTTGTTTTTTTTCCCCCCAGTGTAATCATTCACCCTTAAATGTACTGTACCACACATACCCGGATCATGCTTGACTCTGGATCCAGAAGAGTAGTAAGTCCTAGAGGTTTGTTTTACATGGGGAGGGACCTCAATCATTCCAAAGGCAGTTTGTTGCTGAGAGCTCCTGGTTCAGAGGTATATCAGATAAAGCACTGCGCACTCCCAAAGGCACCTCGGGCAACAGCTCTATCCTCTCCTGCTGTGTAATTTAGCTTTGCTGTTACAACTTTGCTTGTGCTTGATAGCCCATGGTGGAAATAATCACTTAGGATTAGCTGGGAGGGTGGGAGGATCTATCCATGTAGACCTCTCTCCCTGCTGCAAAATAAAGGGAAATGTGCTGGTCACCAGGCAGAGGTATAGAGAGCCAGACCTGGTAGAAGAGCGTAAGTGTTGAAAAACGTTCAGAAATGCAATTGGGTATAAAACATCAAAACATGAACAAATTATATTATCTTCACCAGGAAAAGCAGAGAGGCTGTTAAATGCCAGGCTTCCTCATCCTGTGTTCTTCTGACCCTTGTGTGTTCAGATGTCTATTCATTTTCCCACTGGCTTTGAAGTGGAGGATTTCTGTCACTCTCCCCTTTCCCAGCCCTCCTCACTGCTGTGGTCCATGAGGAAAGCCTGGCCCTGGAAATGGGTAGAGCCAGTACTCACGTTGGTGAAAACGAAGAAGGAAAGGCTGAGAGAAGTAGGATGCTCTCACTGCTCTCCTGCTGACCCACCTCTCTTGGCATTATGGTCACTCAGCAGAGCTCTTGGCTCTTCGAAGACTGGCTCAGTACAGACAGGGCATGGCTGGTGCTGTAAGATGGGGCTCTGCTGCTGATGGAGCTGGAGATTAAGGGGTAAATCAGGATGAATGCAGCTAAATGCAGAGGTCGGTCCCCACTCCTGAGCTTCTCAGTATGGGGAGCCAGAGTTAGCTCCTCAGTGAAAGATGCTGGGGTGAGATGTGCTTGATGCTCAGGGATCCCCATGTGCACCCACCAGAAAACTTTGTGGATAGCCAGCCAACCCTGCTCTCCTTGCCAGTGCTGTAAATCTGAGTGAGCAACACCTTTGTCCCTGGCTGTGCTTGGAGCAGCACAAAACCTGGCTTCATGTTAAAACCATTGTAAATGCAGGATGGGTCAGATTCATGCCTGGCGGAGCACAATGGAGGAGTGGGGGACAGCACTCTATTAATGAAGCTATTATTCAAATGAAGAACTTTGAAAAAACAAACAGAGAAGGATGGAGTTGCTGGTGACACTGACTGACATTGTTCAGGGATCACAGTAAGGAGATCTGCCTGGTGAAGAGGGAGAGCAGAGCTAGTGCCAGGACACAGCTGCTGCACGGGGGGAGTGGTGCCAAGGGGGCTGTGTTTCGGAGCATGCACTCCACCCTGGACCAGGAGCCATTGTTGGGCAGTGGCTGTATTCCTGCCAGGCTGCACATAATGTTGTAAACATCCACGGATCTGATGGGAGGCGCTCGGTAGTTGGATCGGAAATCTGCAGGCAAAAGAGAGGAGTTGGCATCATGCAACTTGGGACTCAGCCCCTGGTATGTGGGGTGCTGTAGGGCAAGGGCTCCTTTGCCTTTCCTGGGACTTACCCACCAGACTGGGATGTGGCATGCTATACAATTTACAACATAGCTCAACAAAAACATTTTAAACAATTTTATTCATTATTTTTACTTCTAGACCAATTTTATCCTAAAAATTAAAAAAAAACCCTGAATTTTTAAGTACAGGAGCTACTTTACTGTGTGTGCTTGGTGGATGTAATAGCCTGACATAATTGTGTTGCACATTCTGCTTTCACTCCTGTATCTGCAGTTGCAGCCTGGTGCTTTGCCCTGATTGAAGGGTCTGATGAAATGGAAACCAGGAGTTTAGTGTCTGCCCATCAGAGAAGTGGGTGAGGTATGCTGCAACCTTCTGAAAGAAAGTGCCCTGCAGTAGCAAGTCTGAATCCCCTGACAAAAGCAGGATTCATGTGTTTCAAATAGAATTGAAAGTTTAGGCCAAAATTTAGGGAAAACAGGGCAAAGACATAGTAACTGCACTGGGACATCAGAGAGAGGCTGACTAGATCCCCTCACATCTCTCTGCCCTGTTTCTTTGGCTATGAAATAGATGCAGCGCAACAAACCTTTCCCAGTGAGGAAATCCTGCCACCTATTTGTAATTTTTGGGTGTCGCAGAGAGCTACATCAGGGTCCTGATGTGCCAGGGGCTGCAGGGCTGCAGGGGCGAGGACCCTGGGGCTGCAGGGGAAGTGGAACACCAGGGATGGTGGCACTGTACCTGGTCCATATGCGAGGAAGAAGCCTCTCATGTCCATGAGCTCGTTGTCGTAGCCGTGCCAGCCATTCTGCCAGGCCTCCTTCCTCCCTGTCCCATTCTCCCAGTAGGGTAGCTTGTCCCTGCTCTGTGTGACAACAGCAGAGCATGGTTAGTGCCTGCCTGCTGGGCTGTGCTGGGGGCACTGTGGGGTGCCATGCTGTGTCTCCACGTGCTGTACCACCCCATCAGGCCTCCACACTGTGCTGTTACCAGCACGGGAGCTCATCCCCAGGAGGGGTGACCCCTGGCTTTGCTGTGTCAGTGAGTAATCACCTCCCAGCGGAGAGGGGAGGACAATACATGTAAATTTCTGCCACGAGCACAAAGTACCACAGTCATATGTGACATGTGTAAGCAAGGTGCTGTCCCTCTCCTCATGCCTGCCAGCAGCACCGCTCTCCCACCCAGCGCCATGCACTTCCGTGGGTTTGCTGGTGTGTTGTTCTGCCCCACATGCCATTGATGCCTTAGAAAAATAAGTAATTTTTGCTCCATTTGACTAGTCAGCCCAATAATACAAATATCACCCCTACTAGATATTTTCTAATTATTATTTCTTCTCCCTACTTGTTTTTGAATTAAAGCATGAGGTTTGCTCCAAGGAACACTGGCTCCAACCTAAGGCACTCCCACTCTCTGTGGCCTAGACTCTGTTTCATTTCCTTGCTCAGTGGATCTACGCTTTATTAATATGTCATTATAAATCTTGTTCTTCCTTGCCCATATTGCACTTAAGATGTACTTTTAAATTTCTTCCTTGCTTTCTCCTGCTTTGTATTAATAGCTCTTACCTACAACAGTGCCAAATCTGTCAGAGCAGCAGTCCCTGGACCAACCTGTCCATGAGTTTCTCCTGTCCCATGCTCCTTAGGGATAGCAGCAGATGTGGCACTCCAGACTACCCCAAAACTATTGCAGGAATTTCACTTAAACAAAGAGCATCAGCTGGCAGTTCATCAGACCCCTGACATTAATTTCTCTGATAATTACAGAGAAGGAGCTGCACAGTTGTCTAGAGTGTCCAGGTCTGGGCTTCACACTCAGACACAGAAGCACAGAAGATGCCCCAAAGGAGTTTCTCACATTCCCACCTTGGGCAAGTGGTGCTGCAACTGCTGCAGATGGTGAAGCAGATGAACTGAGGATCCCTTTCTTTTTATAAACATTTATTTTGTCTGATTTTTGTCTTCTTACTTAAGAAAGAAAATTGACTGTGCACTGAGGACAGCAGTAGTGGTGACTTAGAGGTGTAGCTCTTCCAACTATTTTCCAGGGGAACCCCCTGTTTCTTCATATGTAATACTCAGCAGATGTACCAGATAATTCCAGAATGCTAAAGAATGGGTCAGATTGGAAGAGATCATAGTGGATCATCTGGTCCAACCTCCCTTCTCAAACAGGGTTGTCCTAGATCACATTGCACAGGATCGCATCCAGACAGTTCTCGAACATCTCTAGTGAGAGCGACTCCACAGCTCCTCTGGGTAGTCTGTTACAGATTATATTAAACTATTTTAGCTGACTGATTTCTTTTCCTGTCCCCATCTGTTTCCCTGACAGTGCTTAGAGCAAGCCAAGGAGAAAACAGACTCCTTCTCTTCTTCCTACCATAACACCTTGTTATGCTGTAGTTCCTGCGATTCCTGGGGACCGAGTGTGCTGCTCACCATCAGGCAACCTGCACAGCATTTGCCAACATCAGCTTCAGACAAGTGAAGTCAAATTATTAAATCATTAAATCATTAAATTTGTGGTGGTTCTTCAGCAGCATCTTGAGGTTGCCATACCTACACCCCTCCATCGTCCAGTCAGATGTCCTGGACACAGCTGCTTCCCCAGAAATATCAAATGCTGGAGGAGGTAGTGTGCTTTCCATAACCCACCCAGACACCAGGAGACACCTACTCCCAACAGAATGTGCAGTCAAAGGCATAGTCATTTCCATCATTTTTGTTGCCAGCTGAGTCAGAAAACATACTACTAGCTTTCATAACTGCAGCTGAAGTGAGAGCTCATGAAATGGAGCCGCTAGCAGCAGTAGCTTGAGGGGCAGGGCTGTGCAAGCATCCAAGCACTGCCCTTCTGGACCATCAGGCTCTGCCTTATAGCAAACACCACAAACTCCTGGGGCTTCTTTGGAGCCAGGGCATTGGCAGCACGCTGATGTGCCTGCTTGACAAGTCCAAATGGGATGGAGGACTCGGACGAGATGTAATGTTTCATACTCAGACTAAGCCTGGGCTAGCAATCCTCCTCAAAGATGAAACAGGCATATCTGGGACTGCGGACAATGGACTTTTCCCTGCATGTGCATGTTTAGAAAATGTACTGCAACTGATCTCTAAATGTTAGGAAAGTACACTGGGATGTGTACAGAGTGAGCATGGAGCCCTGAGGGCTAACACCATTGCTGCACACAGGAGAGCAGCTGGGGGATCTTCTGCTCAAAGGATGGGGACCACTCACTCGTGTGAAGGGAACAAGGTTAATGTGAGCAGATCAGCTTTGACACAGAGTGGAATCCCTCCTCATCCTGCTTTAACCAAAATGTAGATGGGCTTTAGTTCCTATGCTCCTTGATGAGGAAAACAACTTTTCAGATACACCCCCTTTGTCTCTTTAAAAAACCAACAACAACAAAATCCCCTTTTTGAAACAGCTTTTAGCTATGCAGTAGCCAACAGAGAGTTAAAAAACCCTGGGAGCATGACAGGGAAGAGCTGCACATCCTCTCTTCAGTGGTTTGGGCAGGAAGTATAATAGAAGGCTCAATTATTTCTTTAAAAGTATGACAGGAAACTTTCATTTTCATATCCCATTCACAGATAATGAAAATGTACCAAAGAGAAGGAAAATCTGACAGCATTAATGAGAGGACATTCTTGAAAATCAGAAACAATGGGAAGGAATGGGCAGAGAGACAGAAATAATTATCATAGCAGCAGTGTTTGCTGCACTGTTATTAAGGTTTGTCAGAGTTTCAATGATTTTTAAATGCTTTTTTATTTTCTATAGAATATGTAAAAACGTTCTGTTTTGAACTTTTGTACAAAAGAGTTTAGTTGTAATTTTTAAAAATAATTTGGGAAAAAATGTTTCAGATTCCTAGTTTACCTGTCTAAATCTTAATTCTGGCTTTTTATATTTTTTTTTTTTAAATCAGAAATGTGGTACTCACCCATCTATACTCAAAAACCATCAGGTTTTTTTAGAGGTGCATTTTTATTCAGCTGTAGAAACTATTACGCTAAATTCAGGTTGGCTAGTGAGAAATGTGGTATTGTGTACTGTCCTGAGCAAAGCTTGGCGAGCAGTAGCTCTGAAGGTCATGAAAGAAGATGCTCAGCTGAGTTACAATAACCTGCAAGGCAATGATGTACACTGACTATGCCAGGACATGAAAGAAACCCATGACTCCTTGGTTCTGTTGCCAACTTACTGACTTCATGTATGGCCTTGGGCAAAGCACTTAATACCACTCTTCAGTTTACCTCCTTAGAAGATAAGCAATTGCATATCTTCTAATGATGTGCTGAGCTGCAATTAGTATCTGTAATGTGGAGGTGCCTGGTAGTGACACAAGCACAAAGTAACACAACAATTTATAGTAAGAAAATAAGTTAGTATGAAAAATCTCTTCATGTGTCGGTTCTCTGCTTAACAAGTTCCCAGATTTTCAGTGTGTGCACTGGGCATCTCTGAGAAGTAAACCACCAGTCTGACCCTTTTGAGACTGGAGGGCTTGGGAGAAATGGGGCATTTTTAGCACACTCTGGTGGGTGGAAAGCCAGGCAGAAGGAAAAGTTGCCACAAGGTACTGCTGAATGGAGGGATAGTAAGGACTTGAAATGGAAACACTTTTTTCATGCCTGAAATGAAGATGGATGGCAGGGGGAAGAAGAGAAAGGCAACAAAACTGGAATGTAAAATACAAGAACTACTCCTGCTTTATGACAACAAAGAAAAAAAGGGTCATCTTGACTATTTAAGTGTCTGCCTTTAGGATAGTTGCAATATCTTTAAGTTCTTTTAAGTTCACAGCAAAATTTGACATTAGTTTCATAGTTATTCCATTGACTTTAACTCAATGATCAGCAATATATTGCACTTTTTCACACTCCTGTCTAAGTATTTTGCTTTTATACTTTACCTCTACTATAAACCATCCTTCTTCAGCCACGAGAGTTAGTGGAGACACAAATTTTCCTTTTTTGTAGAAAAACCTGTTTGGAATCTCCTGTATGTTATAAACATCCATGTGTTCCACAGCTTTCAATTTTTGATATATCTGCAAAGCAAAAAAATGTTAGGACACCATATGGCTGTAAAGATGATAAATACACCCGTGGCTACATGGAAACACCTGAATTTGAAAAATGGCTAATCCCTTTTAATGGCTAATCATCAGCACATTCAAACCAGGACTTTGCCTGTCCGAAGATCGTGGCTGAACAAAACCTGCTTATGTGGTTTGGGAGATTCTGTAAACTCAGATCATAAATACATAGGAACATGTGAATTCATGTATTATGTGTATTTAGAATACACACATTCACAAATGTATACATGTGAGCATACCAGACTACAGAAACAGACCAGGAGAAACGGCACCTTCACAGGAGGCAGTAAGTGAAGTGGTGAGAGACGCTCAAAGGCACCATGTGGACTGTGTACAGATGTGAAAAAGTGATATTATTGTCTTTAGCCTCTGCCACCCATTCCCTCTTTGTGCTCTTGAGTGGAGAATTAATGTCACCTCACCTGTGTTTCTTGCAGTTACCCAGTCAATCACTATCAAGGGATTGATAGTGCTCAGTTATCTGCTTCGTTAGTTATCTGATGTGAGATTAATTAGCCAAAGCCTGCAGCTTTGAATCTGCACAATGGTGCAAGGGGTTTATTAATATTAATCATACTGTCTGGAATATTGTCACACAAATGTCATTACACTCCAAATTATTTGGAAAATATATTTTAAATGCCTGAAAAAGATGTTCATATGCCATAAAGAAGGCAGCTATTGGAGTCCTCAGACTCTATATTGTTCTTTCACAAGTTAAATATAAATAATCTTCAGGAATAAATAGCTCAGTTCTTCAAAGAATCAAAGGTTCTTCACTAGCCTTTCAGCTAAGTCAGCCTTGTGTGTTTATGTGTGCCAGACATGTGCACTGATGTGCAGTGACCATAAGGACAGCACCAGGGTGTGATGGCACAGTTCCTCCCACCATGACTGGGGCTCCTGACCAAGAGAGGTCACCAGTAGTTCTGGTGCTTTGAAATGGGGTAAGTCTTAGAGGTGATAACCTTTATGTTATAATACACTCCAACTCATATATATATATGCTCATAAACAACATTTTCATTCTTTAATTAGAAATAGAGAATCTAGCTATTGGGAAACTGAAACTCAACTTCATTTTGCTTAAAAAGCTAGCCCTCCAGCAAGAAATCCTAAACGAAATGAAGGAAAGAAACAAAACCATAGTATAAAGCATTGTACTTTATTCTCCTTAGGAATATTAGGCTGTTTAATGAGAGAGGAGCATGTGCTGAAGAGCTTTGTCGGATGAAACCCCATGACTGTGTGAAGTTGCAACTTGCCCTTGTTTGAAGGTCTGGCCTACAAAACCAGGGAGCTCTGGGTTAAGCATATTTGTGCTGTGATCCCCCGTGATGCACTTGCAAGTGAATTCCTCATTCATGCCTCTAAGACAACTTTCAGTTCTGGCACTAATTTGAAATGTTTGCAATATCACAGATACACAGTTCCTAAAGAAACTGTTGGGGTGCAAAATCAGCAAATATTCTCTTTTAAAAAATTGCACGGGTTACAATATACTGTAACTGGATAAAATATAATGTAGAAACCAAAATTATTTGCCTGGGGAATGGCTTGCCCATTTTGTACATCCACTCATCTATATTCTGAGGACAGCAATAATGACTTCTCATGCATTGGTTGCTGGTTAGACTATAGTGTACTAGTCTATTAGTCAGTGATACTACATTTTCATTCTTTTCAAGTGATTTTCAATTTTTTTCTCTATTGTTTTAATTTATCCCTCAAAATCCTGCATTGAGCTTTTATGGTTGACTCAATCCAACATGCTTCATCAAAAATTCCTCAAAGGAAAGTCTTGTAAAAAAATATATTTTGCAGTTCTGGTCTAATGGAGTCGATTCCTCTGTGGGAGTTTACTGGAATATGAATGCCTGAACCTACTCCAGATCATTTGAAAATCCCAGCTAGAGTGTAAATAAACTGACTAATACAGATAAAATCCTGAGAGTGCATTTTGAGCTAAAATCTTTTAGCTATTTATCAGGTAATAGCGGTGGGGTTTAAAAGCATGTGTCCTTGTCCTATAACAATGAAAGTCCATGCTTTTAGATTTGCCTGGCGTGATTTGCCTTTGGAAACCAGCATCACAAGGTTGTCACAGGATCCAAGTCTGACTCCTGATAAGAGCTGATTTTTGCACACATCTCTGAGAGCAGCGTTTGGATGTTATGAGAAAACAGAAGACATGATTGGCATAAAAACTGAGAAAACACAAACCTAAGAGGTACAACTAGGCTGTACTCACCTCTGCATGCTTCTCTGGAGTTGGCCAGAGGCTCACGACAGGACCCCGGTCCTTCATTTGTATGGTGTCACTCATATTGATATAGTTTTTCAGCTCAATCACTTTATCTGCCCAAGAGATGTCTGTCATCCCATGATCAGAGAAAAGGAGGACATTGATATCATTCTGAAGGCCTTTGCTCTGGGAAGGAAGTGGATGACAAGTTTTAGGGCCAGGTAAGAGCTTTGCACTTTGTATGCCTGCTGGAAAATTTATATCACCATTTGACCTCCACTGATTCTGTGGAAGTTGGCCTGAAGGATCACGCCCACAAATGTCCTGCAATGTGCTTTACCACCACCCATAATGGTGGACACCCACTTTTACTTGCTGCTCTGGAAGAGTCTGAGAGGTTAGCACCAGAGTTTTTCAAAAGAAGTCCACTCAGCAATTTTGCCATGATACCACTTGTGGTAGAGGTGTCTCTCTCTTTCCCTCCCAAACACGAGCACTTAGCATTAAAGCTTTTAATGTTTAGTGAAATTGAAGATACATATTCCTCTCTTCACTGAAACACATAAAAAACTCCAACATGCATTTATCATTGTCAGAAATATTCATAGAATTGCCATTTACCCGAAAGATTTTCTCACTGCAAAATCATTTAGATAATGTTTTTTTAAAACCAAGTTTAAAATACAGAGTTCTGAATACTGTCATAAAACCCTCTATAAAAGTTAATTGTCTGATTCCACAAACCTTAGGAAACACACAGTTTGGATTCCTTCGCCTACAATAAAGTCCAGCTGGCAACACAAGTCAGAAACAGAGCAACACATATATTGGTTTGTGGCTTCCTGGGGCTACTGGTATAAATCCACCAGGAGAGTTATAATGCCATCAATGAAAATAATTATCAGGGTAATGGTGCCTTGCCTTCCACATGACCTCAGCAGCCTGTTTTTCAGGAAATAAAAGTTTACAGCCACTGCATTCAGTTACAGGTGTTAAATAGGCTCTTGGCAGTGCCAAAAAGACCAGTTTTAAAAGCCTTTTCCAAAGGCACCCAGGTGCTGGGTTTTTGCATGCCACTCACCTTGATGAGTGAGATCATATTGCTCAAGGCTTTGTCCACTTCCTTCAAAGCGTTCTTCCGCTGCTGGGACAAAGGGCCGTAGTGGTGGCCTTCAACATCAATGCGCTCGTAGTACACTGCAGCCATCTCGGCGCTGTTGTTGCTGGGCGTGGGAGAGAGGACAAGGAGTGAAAGGCTGACACATATGGAGACCTCCTGGCTGCTGGCATTGTTACCTTCACCAGCACGTAGAGCCACAACCCCCCGTTTTCTACTGCCAGCCTGTGCTGTCCTACCACCTACTGCACTGCTGGGCTCATTATTCACCCCCAGAGTTTCCTGAGTTTGCCTGAGACTCCCATCAGAGGCAGCAGGTGGAAACTGCCATATGCAAGCACAGGCTGGCCTGGCAGTCTTCCACTAACCTCTTTGAATTAGGAAGGCAGCTTTCCCTTTAATAACAAAGAAATTCTGATTTCTGTGCTGAATGCCCCTATTAAAAGGATTATGGGAATTACCAGTCAAATGTGCTTTAATTAAATTTTGGCACTTCTATCTTTCTCCTGTGTGAGGTCTTCCAAACCACAGAGGTCAACTCAGGATGTGCTCTTCCTTACAAAATACCATGCAGTATGAACTGGGATGAGATTTTAGAAGGGAGTTATATTCAGGAATATGAGCAAGGGAAACTAAAGTAATCTCAGAATTGCACAAGTTTAGCTGATCACACTTTTCTGCACTGATTGCTCTCAGCCTAATTAGTCGGGATAGCGCACACATCAGTGCTTAATTTCATTTTCATGACCACTTTACTTTTCACTGTAAATCTCCCTGAGAGAAGTTGTGTGGATACAATCACAAACCTATGCTCATGAAGTTCAAACCCAGTCTATTTGGGCTGTATTTAATATATGGCAGAGCATGCCACACATATTACATGTGCTCATCCGTATCAAGATCCCTGCTGAAAGGCTTGCTATGTCCTGACAGGTCCAGCGTCTCTGATTAAAGACACCTGGGTAGTCTGGTGTAATGAGTGGGACAGAAGAGGCAAAATCAGAGGTGAGGGACTGATTAAATGAATTACAGTCTGTCATTTGCATTTCTTAGTTTGCAGAAGGCCTCAGAGGAGCAGTCCCGTGAGAAGCTGAAGCTATCTGCTGTGGTGGGAATTTCTCCACTGCTGGCCCTGCAGAAGAGTGTTGTTCCTTGCTCTTCAAGATTTTAAAATAATTTAAATGAAGCAGCCCTCCCCTCTTCCCAGTTTCATTTTAAGCATTACTTTCCATCTGTATTAGGCATAAATTATTTTCTAAAATTTAACCGTCTAATTTCTCTATTGCATACAGTCATTGAACCTACTGAAATAGTTCTCTTCTGCTGCAGTGCCTGCATTATGAACTACTTAAACTAATTTATGTAAATAAATGATCATTTCAATCAAGATAGAAGCTAAGAAAGAGATTTATTGCATAAAACAAGTGATCTCATTTAGGCCATGGTGAGATTTCTCAGTGAGGGCTCAGTACTGTAAGGAAGAATATTTAATTACTTCAATGGGACAAGCTCCAGTAATACATCATGCTTAGGAGTTTGCAGGATTTGGTACAGCACATCTGGAGTTTGACTTTGTTTCCATTTTTGCCTGTTTTTCTGTGGAAAAAAGGGTTTTCTAAGTTTTCTCAGAAAACCCTTATCATGGCGTGCATGGGAGAAGTATTCTGTCTTTCTAACTGTGTGTTAGTCCTGTATTCTTCCAACACCAGTAACTTTCCACATAAATGACTAAGAAAAGATTGCTGAAGAAAGTTGGACAGCATTGATGGCAATACCAGAAAGTGTTCTATATTCTACCAGCACACTTTGAAAGTACAGTGCAGACTTCATGACACCTGTCCAGGAAGGTAGGTAGATTACAACAGCCCTCAAGTTACAGTCGTGGAAAAGATACAAGGGAGGTTTTAGTTTCACTTGCCAAAAACAGATGCTTGATTTTGTTTTGAATATTCTTGGTCTAAATAGTGGTCTTGAAGCACCTGTTTCAACAGAATAGATAATTTTCCCAAAGGATGGTTTCCTTTTCCAAGAGAGAAGCTCAGTGGCTCCCTGATGAGTTAGGTACTTCTTCCTTGCACTGATGAAACTTTCTACTTCAGAGAAGTTCAGATGGGTCAGGGTGTTCCTTTGCTCAGACCCTAAGCCACCATGCCACAATAAAGGGCTTGCTCTCTCTGCCCTGGAGCCCCTGCAAGGTTTGCTGATGGTGGGAGCCTAAGTGCAGTTCTTTAACTACTAATATGTGCCATGAGGGCAACTGCTCCAGGCAACAGACTGCCCTTGCCACAGGCTGTTTTCTCACATATAGCTAAGGACAGTCTCAGCCTAATGGGCTTTTCCAATTACCTGGGATGTGGACAGGAAACACACTGCATTTGCCAGCCTTTGAACAGCTTCAAAAGTCAAAAGCACTTGCAAAAGATATAGATGACAAGCTCAAGACTCTTCTACTCAGAGATGCTAAATCCTGCTAAATGAATATGCCTACAGTAAAAGCATTTCAGAGGCTTTACTTCTTATGGGTTGGCCCAGCAGCATGGAACTTTTTCTTCTAAATCTTAAAGAAATAAACAAAGAGGATGAATGAGAGAAAGAATTAGGAAAACCTACTAGATTTTTAAACTGTTCATTTTCTACCCTCCCTTCTTACTTTAACTCCCTGCAATATTTACACCCAAACCTGATTATTAATTTTATCTAAAATCATTCCTTTTCCCTCTTTCCTGCCTTGTTGGAGACAGAACACTTAGTTTAAAGAAAAAGAACTCGGGAAGAAATTTGCCAGGGATGATGTGTAAACAGACACCAGAGACAGGACCCGCTGCAGCATTGGGATGATCTGTAGGATTTGGACACTTCGGAAGACTGTAGCTGTTACTTACGGCAGACATCTTGGCGACAGGGATTTGCACTTTCCTTGAAATCATCAGCTTTCAGCTCTTGCAAGTTGTTCCACCACCACTGTTGTGTCCCTTTTCCACCACAGACAGCAGCAGGCAGTGTTGTGGCTTGGAATGAATTAGCTATTGAAACTCTCCAGCTACCCAAAATAACAGCTCGAAGGGCTGGAACTCTGAACAGTTTATGCCTCACTTTTAACCATGTTCACAACTACAGAGCTGAAAACCAGCACTGAGCAGCCATATACACTGTGCTTCACAGAAACCAGGCAGGAAGCTTCAAGTGTATCTTGACCCATCCCAAATTTACACCAGACCAAAAAGCTTTCTACAGTAATTCTGGGTTTCCACCAGAAGTCAGAGCTGATGTCTGTATTACTTCTTCCATTCCCTTTTTTATTCACTGAATTAAAAGCATTGCAAAAGCTCCAGAAAGCCTCCTATGTCACTTTTGACTTCCTCATGTCACATGCAGGTCACTTTCTTTAAATCTAAGCTAAATAATTTCAGGATAAAACCTCTCACATGGTCTCAGACACCTTCTGTCTAAGCCCATGCTGCAAACAACACTGATTTGTGAGCATCTGTGCAGCAGGACCCAGTGTGCAACTGGGAGCAACGTCTCCAACAGGGCTCTCATCATTTTGGAGCCTTTATTTCAAGAACAATCAACACTCAGCATCTGAATAAAAAACCTTTCAGATTCAGCTATGGAGTTGCAAGTATTAAAGTAGAAGGGTTTCCGAGGATTGGATTAATTATGGAACCAACAAGGTTTTAAAAGAAGGAGCTTAATTATAGCCAATGTAAGGCATTGGCTCTGCATGTGGTGGTGCAATCTTCCCTGATTTTACAGCCTATGTGGAATTGTCTCTTGTAAAGGTTTGGATGAGAGATGGTGGAACTTGAAAGCTGGGTATAGAGCATACATTTTTCCTAGCAGTTGTCTGAGAGATATATTCCCATCAGTGGAACTATATGGTTGTTGCAGGTCCCTTCCAACTGAAATCTTCTATTCTACTCTATTCTATACTCATATGAATGCCCTCTCCAAAAATATTTTGCTTGAGATGTTCTAAAATGAAGAAAAAGCCAAAGCATCAGTCTCATAAACATGTGACTGGAGCTGAATTTCAGAATTTCCCAATTCCCTGTCTAATTCCAAACACTTCAAAGCCTTTTCTTGCAGGTCAGTGAATAGACATGCACAGGCTCATCCTGAAGTTGTTTGAAACAGCAAATTAAAAGTAGCATGTCAGGATGTCTCCTCTTTGTTGCAGCCTACACAGAAACAGAGGAGCATGTATTTCCCTCCACTCTTAATGTAAGGGCTTTTTTTTGCTATGGTGTTGTTTACATGACAGTACTATAAAGCAGTCTCGGCCCCCATCTTCCTACCTGGAAGCCCATCCTGAAAATCTCCCTGATAGTAAATCCAAATACTTGTCCTAGAGAGAGGAAACCCCACACTGCAAAAATCTAGTGACGTACCACAGAGACTCGAGGGCATCACTGATGGCATCTGCGAAGTTTTTGTCTGATGGGACGCTGAAGTACTCGCGGCAGTAACTTGGTCTGACTCCAAGGATTTCAACCTCACAACCTATGAGCAAAAAATGTGGTAAGCTCTGCTATTTCACCTTGATCACAGACCCCACACCATGCTGTCCAAGTTCAGGTTTGTAAATTCCCTGTGACATTACTTACCTTAGGCCCTCCCTGCAGGAAACCATGTGCTTGGCAAGGGAAAAGGGGAGAGGTTGGTTTGACAAGTGCTTGTAGCAAACTGTACATTGGATCCTTTTATTTCCTTCTCCAAAGGATGGTCTCCATGTGATCGTCCCACAATAAAATGCTTGGTTCCCTCGTGGCAGACCATTTCCACCTAAATCACCTGCTTGTTTATATTTTAACTGCTGTGGCCATATAACCTCATTTCCAGGCTTCCAACATAATAGATTTAGATATTGTTCTCTGAAAGTTCAGCAAATACTTTCCAGTTAGACACACTGTATCTTACATTGTAATATCCTCTATAAACCATATTTTATTATGTGATACTGGCTCTCCACTATTATATCTGTTTCCCAGGAGATCTTATTAAAACAGTATAAACCAATTAACTCTCTTGGTGACTTGCAGCCTTCCTTGCAAAATAAAGTCTGTTTTGTGGCCTAAAAATTTATAGCAACAAATCCTACAGGAGAACATGGCCCTGAACATAGAAAAACATGTTTTTGTGAGGTTTCTTTGCCCTTTCGCTCTTCAGTTACTATGCTGCTGAATAATATTAATATTTAAAAGAAGTATGCTTCCAGAAACACTGGATTAATGCAAATTATCATTCCAGAACCCCAGAGTCCTCCCATCACAGGCGTTTTCTGATATATTCCTGGGGCACAAGGAAGAATCAAAACCAAAAAAACCACCTTTTGCAAAATGGCCTCTGTATACAGCAACACAGTCTGGTCAAAAAGGCAACTCTAAGCCAAAGCTTGAATCTGTCTACATCTGGGTCCCTCTGCTTCTCCTTTGGGAGGAAAGTGATAGGCATTAAGAACTGTCATAAGCTGACTTGTTGCTTGGGGCATGAGAAGAAGGTGTAAGTACAGAGAGGGCCCTAGAGCAAGCAGAGCTACTATCAGAGGTGATTTACAGTGGTTTGCTTACTGGGACACTATAGAGAGAATCTGTCAGTCTTGCATCTCAGCTCCCATGAGCTCACACCACCGACGTGCAGTACTGGGACACAGGGAAAAGCACACAGCTTGCAGGCCAAGCTGACTAAGAGTCTTCTGATGTGATGGTTCAGGAGTACCATGAAAGATTAGAAAAACTTAAATGTTTAAGCTTAGGAAATTTTTAAAGTCTTCACTGATTTACAGAAAGCCAGATAAGTCAGATGGAAATTACCCTTTCCAAAAGTTAAAGGGATTCAGTCTGCTTATCTGTGGTAGCAGCTCCTGGGTCTCCACATACTTTGTGTGTTTCAAGGGACCACATATATTGTGATTAATTCATTATTTGCAATAATAAACATCAAATGTAGTCAACTGATTTACTTTCCTGTGAAAACACATTTGCCTGCTCTTGAACTTCTATCTAATTTTTATTTCCATTAAAATTGTGGGTGCTTACTTTTCATTCTTCCACTGTTGCCCCAAACATATGATTTAATTTTTCCCCTTCTGCATGAAGATACTTTAGTGTTCATCTCTCCACCATGATCCACCATGACAGTTGTCTGCAGCCTGGATAAACAGCCAGCAGATTACTTGACAAGAACTGACTGTCTAGATCATCCCACAACAAAACTTCTATACATCTGCACATAGTACCCCCAAGAAATTATACTGTGCAACAGAGACTGGTTCCAGATGATACTTAACCAATCATCAGAAAACTCTATTCCCTGAATGGCCTGATGTCATATCCAGGGAGTCCCCTGCCCTGAGGGTGCAGAGCTTCAGTCTTTTGCAGGATGTCCTGGGTGCTACCAGTAGCAAAACAATGGCTTTCAGCTACCTCAGATGCTAGAGGTGATGCAGTAGTCTTCTGTGGGCTTTGCTAGTATTTCAGGATTGAACTGGAACTTTGGAACCTATTTCTCCTTTGATACTTGACTCTGGCTCGAGACTGTCTCCAAAACCAGGCAAGAAGTTAAGAATGCATTTGGAAAGTCATTAGAAGTGCCTTGTGTTTTAGTTCAGGTGGATGACTGCTCATAGCCAGTGACTAATATGATCGTTTTGCCTCTTTTTTTCTTCAGATACTGACATCAGATCGTAATTTTCTCAAATAAAATTCCTCAGAATTACTCATGAGATAATTTTAACTGGGAGTATTAACCTCTTGGGGCTCTGGGATATTTTAATTGCTGAGATATCTTTGCTATTTCTAGATTGTCAAGGGATGAGCATGACATAAAAGACTACAGGGTAGCAACAACTAGAAATCATTTTGGCCATGAAATAGTGGTCTTCAAATGTGCAGTTCATTGACAGTACCATTGGAAATTCAAGCTGCTTAGACACAAAAAGCTTTCATTTCCTTTTATTTTTTTTAGCCTCTATGATGAATAGAACTTACATTAGGGTTTTTAATGTTGAGGCTTGTTACAAGTCCAAAATACTGGCCATGAAGGCCCTTTAATATTTAAATTTCATTTTGGTAGAGGCCAGGAAAGATGGTAAATTTTCTCATTTAGATACTATGGGAAAGGAAATTTAAACAGATTTGGAGCCAGCCAAAGGGAATGATAAGTTTTTCATGGTTAAACTACAAATAGTTAAGCTGTATTTACTGAGAAGTAATGCTAGATACCTTTCTGCATAGTTTTGTATGATGCTAAACCTTTATTTTAAAACCTGAACTACTGGAGCAGGAATAAGGTCTTCTTTTAGAGTGATATATAGGCCCCTCTTTATGTATCTGACATGGAGACCTGAATCTCTGCCAGCTTTAAATTGCATTTCTAAACATTTATTTAACAGTTGGACACTTCATGTCATAACAGAAGATTTTGAAAACTTTCCAGACTAGCTGTATGGTCTGGTAAATATTGTGTTTAAATGGCAAAAGTTGACTTTAGAGTCTTTTTTCTTCCCCCGCTCTGTCTCTCATTTCAGTGTTTAGAGAAGTTGTCACTGCACTTCAGCTGAAGCAGTTGCATAGGCTGCTGGAAAATGAAGGAACTTGAGCATCTGGGATGACGCCACTTACGGCTGAGGGTGAGGACTGCTCCAAAGCTTTGACCTCAGTGGTGCTGCCAGGATGCTCTTGCACTCCTCTGGGCATTCTCCATCTGCTGGAGCAGCAGTGCTCCAGACAGGCAACCTGGGTGTGAGGCTGCGCCCTTCATCCCATGCACAGCATGAAGAGAGGAGAGAAATGTCCCTACAAGCCAAGGCCTTATGTTTTGGCAGAAGTGGTGTTTGGGACCCCCAGCACGGTGATAGTTTGGCTCCTCTGCTTCTAGCGTCAAGAGATCCCAGATGAATTCTGCCCATGAATTATCTTTGCAGGGTTTGTGTTAGGCTCACAGATAAAGCTGTTGTGATGGTTGTTCACATCCAAGAGCCCTCCTGCTCTGTGTTCCTGTGTGCTGGGGTCTGGATTTTATTTCTTTAAGCACTGAATACACATGAGAGAGGAACGTGGGGAAGAAAATGAAGCAGCAGATTTTGGGTTCAGACTTTGCAAAGCTTGGAACAGGTCCTCAGGAGGAAATGGCAGTGGTAAAACTTAGTCCTGGGAATCAGCACTCTGGCATTTCCAGTGCATTCCTGCTATGGTTGATTGATCTTGTTTGTCTTCACTGCTGGCTAAAGAGATAATAGCATCTTCCAGAACAAAGTGTGATGAATTTGGCTATATATTGCAGTTCCTATAAAGAGTTTCCCAAACTTTTCGTGTTTGGATCTTTATCATATTTGCAAGATTCATTACTGAGCAGCAGTGTATCTTTAGGCTGGAAAGCTAATCACTAATAGCAGATCATATGCAGTGCAAATGTCGGTGGGACCTCTACTCACCTTGGTTGTTAAATCTTGGGTTTTTATTTTCATTTTGTTTGGTATTGCTCCCCATTCAAATGGCTTGCTAAGAATTTAAGCTTTAAAGTTATAGATCTAGAATTTTTAGAAAGGATTTTGTCCTTACTATGGAACTTAAAAATGGTAAAAAAAAAATCATATAGGGAAAATGTAATAAATGCTGTTACATTTGGAGTAACTTCTGTTCACGCCAGTTATACCTGGAGTCCGACTGCAGCCCAACAGCCCTGTGTTTTAGTTCAATAGCTCCACATTTCACCCTGCTTCCTGTGCCTGACCCTGTATGGCCAATATGTCCTTTGAAACCATGATTACCCTTAAAACAAACGTGTTCTTCCGCTTTTGCTGAACTGAAGCCCTGCTGGCTTTGCAGAAGGTCAGCCATCACAGATAAATAATTAAGGACAGACAGAGGTACAGTCACAGTCCACAGCTAAAATGCCAGATCCATGTAAAAAGTTCCCCCTCTGTGTCATAACAGAGTCAGTGCATACACTGGGGAGCATAAGCACTGGGAAAAGGGGGGCTCTATTGTTCCTTGCAATTTTCAGCTAGAAAGAGCAGGCAGAGGAGAGTGAAGGGTAGACATATGTGTACAGTGATACATATATATACACCTCATATATCTTCTCCCTGGGAAACACTGCTCAAAGGGCAGCATGAAGGAGCTAGGTAAAGTCCAAAGGCATTTAATGGAAAGTGATACTGTTTTTTTGGATTTCAGCAGCTCTCTGTAGGCTGTTACATGTATTCAGTACATAATTATACCTATTGAGAGCAATTACAATAGTAGTTAAAAATGAACAGTCTACAGAAAGAGATCTTTTTGTAAATTTTTAGAAGAATTCCAACATTCTTGTAAAATTTCTATATCCTACTCTTTGCCTTGCTGTTAGATCACTTGGGACATTTTCAATAGGAAGCAGCATATTTTCAGGGCTGATCTAAACTCTTTGACTGCCTCTGAGTCTGTAAGGCAATATTGTCACCCTCAGATTTTTTTGCCCTTCAGTACTGTAGAAACACTCCGGATGGCTTTTCAATGTTTTTCATCTTGGTTTCCTCTTTCTTCCCATTCCTTAGAATCATGGGCTTTTTGCCAGGACACCATTGGCCACATTGTATGGAAAGACTGTGGCCAGGCACATGTGCCCTGGGATGCGGAGCTGAGCTGGCCAGGAGCCCATGGTGTGACTCAGCTGCCACTGCCCTGCTGGCACTGGCTGTACTCAGTACAGCTCTTCTAACAGCTCTGGGGTCCTCCAGCCTGCACTGACACATTGAGCATATCTGCACACTGCTTAGGGTAGGCAGCAGTTAGAAGGTTAAAAAGTTGAGAATCTGGGTACTTTGCAAGGGATTTGGTCTGGTTGCTCAGCTGGAACATCTATTTTCATGTGAGTCCATAAATGTATAGCCTAAGGGGATACAATACTTCTGTTTGTTAAAAAGGACTCATTATTGCACATGCCTAGTCATTCCAGTGGTCCAATATCTAACAAATAAGGAACAGAAAGGCCAAGTCCCTCCAAATGAATAACTCAGACTCAGAGTGAGTGGGACCTCAGATGAATTAACCATGAAGGAGGACCAGAGGACAAGGACGCTTTGCTTTCAGCTGGATTTTCTTGTCCCCACTGAGCAGATCATCTTCATTTCTCAGCTACTAATTTCCAGATTAAAACAAAAGAAGCGTTGGGCGAGGGTGGTTACTGTTTAACTTCGATTGGACCATTCATCATTCATGGAGCTACCACTCAGCATAGCAGAAGTTACAGGTGGGCAAGAGGAACAAGCACTTGATGGAGGAGGGGATGCTCTGCAAGCCAGCACCCTCCTGAAGCTAGCATTTAGGGGAAAGCTGCCTCTAGTGACACTTCAGTCTTCTCCTTTCTAAGCATATGCAAATTATCATAACTGAAGTAAAGCTAAGTCATTTCTATGTGTGGTTAGTAAAGCACATAAAATTCCTATCTGTATTTCAGAACTTTATTAGAGAGCCATTCCTACAGCATATGGAGTGCTCAGATGTCAAGATGCATTGTAGCAATTTTTCACATACTAACCTGGCCAGTAGTACATGGAAACGTTCTTTTTAGCTTTCATCATTGTGACCCACAAAGGCTCTGATCCGTTCCACCAGAGAGGCAGCAGGCTTTCTTTATTCACACCAATATCAAAAGATACATTTGCCTTCTGGTCCCACATGTAGTTTCCAGTCATCTGATGGACCTCACAGTGGCGACCTTTGAGAGTGGAGAAAAAAAGCAGCACAATCAGATTGGTGTTCTTCAGTAGAAGGATGCTGGCAGCACCACCACTGCTACTACTGGATCATTCAGCAAACCAGCTGAAAAGCCCTGACTTGAATTCAGGGATCTCTTAAATTGAGACCATTCATAAAATCTCCCCGACTCTTACCTTTTACTGAGGAGCTCTAGTTTGCTCACTAAATCCCCCAGTTCAGACACCCAAAAGTTAGTTGCTGAAGCTTTTCAGCTCCCTGTATTCCCTTCACAATGAATGGATAAGAAGAGTCAAGTCTAAAAAGCAATTCATGCCACCCTAAGACAGGCATCTCAGGTATCTGGAGGTGCATATGCTCTCTATTATTTGTAGAGAAGGATCACAGCCTTTTCTCAGCTTCAGGAAGCCAAATTATAGATAGCTGAGGCCAGAGGAAACAAATCTCTCACCCCATGGCCTGCTTAACATTTCAAACCCAGCCCCACACAAAAACCATGTCAGCAGCAGCCCAAAGGTGCCACATATTTGGCTGACACCTGGCTCCTACACACCCATCTGCCAACTCTGAGGCCATTTTAAGGTACTCATCAGTGCTCACAATCAGAGGGCTGTGGGAAGCAAGCTGTGAACAGAAGGTGATAAGAGCACAATCTAGAAACATAGAACAAAGATTGGTAAACTTACATTTCTTGCATTATCCATAGGGCACCTTGTTTTTCTGCAAACAGGCAAAAGCTAGGCAAACACGTTTATATGTTACTTTTATTTTCCATTATTGTTAGCTTTTCTTTTTTTTCTTGTAATTATCATGCTTTGTTCTTGGTTGTGGGCACAGCAATCATTTCATCAGACATGTTCAGGCCTCTTATTGTATCTGAGGGGCCCTTGGGCTATTTCATATTACAAGAAACTAGTATATGATAACAGAGAGATGTCTTCTACTTCTTGTAATTGCCAGAAGAGAAGATACTATATTTTAGGAATTATTCTGAGGCTGAATTAACAGGAATGGAAAAAGAAATATTGAAGATTAAGTCGTACTGGAAGTTCCTTATTTCCATATCTTAAAAAGCGACAGAAGATTGTGTTAGACACTGTTCTCATTAGCTGGTGAGTCATGTTATTGCAGGGATCCAGATAACATGCTTTGATTATTTTAAGCCTGAGCATGGTGATCAGAACTGAAATAACCTTTGTATTCTTGTTCTGAAAAGACGTCATTTCAAGCAGAGGACTCTGTATACTTTGGGTGCATGTGATCTTGAAATGGATTTTGAACTCTCCTTCCCTACTGAAAAGTATTTCAATTATGCAAAACATTTCCTCCTTCCCAGAGGAAAAAAGTGGTCCCAGTTTGTGGTAGTCACTACTTATCATACTAAACATAACAGGTTTAATAGAGGAGAACTGGTGGATTGGATGGGCAGGAATTTGTTCTCTTCAGGCTGTCAAGAGCTCTCTTTGCTGTAAGTCTCAAAAGAGATCGGAAGGAAGGAAGGAAGGAAGTCTCTACAATGCATCAAAAACACAGTCCTACAATTTACAAGACAACCTCAGTTTCTTAAAGTCCATGTGTTCCTAAGCATCTATCAACCTGATAAACTGCAGCAGGCAATTTGTGCCAGCCTGGGAAACTTGCAGGTCAGTGCTGAAGTTCTACCAGCGTGAAACCTACAGATTAGGTATCTGTATGATGTATCATGTAGTCTTCATATAGAATCAATGAGCTCTAGCTGCTACTGATCCTATAGGACTTAAGGTCTGCTATCTGTTTATCCACGTTTTTAAGGAAGAGATTGGAGATTGTTCTTTGTAGTATTGTTGGGAAGTTTAATTAAACTGTTTGAACTAATACAGAGGACAGTGTTCTGTTCTCCACATTAGATTAGTTCAATTTTCTATGGATTCCAAATCCTTTTTTTAATATTGAAAAAGAGGTCTAGAAGACTATGAGGCATCAGTTTTCATTGCAGACATGCCTGGTTCACAGGGTCAGAAAAGAAGATCAGGTGAACAACAGATCAAAAGACCTGACCATTTAATGCCATTCATGTCTGCTTACCTGAGGCCTGTGTCTCAGAAAGACCTTAGACGTCCTTGGAAGACATCAATAATCAACTAATTAATCTCTTCCTTGAGTTGCTCCTCCCAATATTTATCATCAGTAAACACTGTTTAAAAAGTATGCCTGATGTCTACTTTTATTTTTGATCTTAGTTAATCTTCAACCATGGCTATTCTGAGCCTTGCTCACTAGACTGAAAAGCCCTGGAATAACTGGCATTTCTGCCCCTGTCCCCTCCCCACCAAAATACTTGTACACAGAATTAAGGCCATTTCTCAAGCTTCTTTTGGGTCACGTGTACAACCCTAGTTCTTTATATACCCTGTTTTTACTTGTTTTCTCCAGCCTAAGAAAATTACCTTTGGTATGCTTCTTTTGAATCATTATCAGAAGAGTAACATGGTGCTAGGGAGTCACCATAACATTCTGAATTTGTTATTTCTTCCATTACTGCAGCTTTCCTCTGTAATCAAACATTATCTTAAGAGTTTCAAAAATAGAAACAGGGCAGAAAACAATTTCAGCATACAGATGTCATTATTTAAACTCACTGTAATTGTAGTAAAAATTACTCCTTCCTCAAGCAACAGAGGAAAACAAAGAGGGTATAGTTCCCTGGAATATGATAACTGCTGTAACCTTCTGGAGGAGAGCCAGCAAAAGCATTTGCAAGTCTGCATGCTACAGCTTACTCGGACACTACACTTCATACTGCATTTGTCTAAAGCACATTCCCACGTCTCCAGGCACTTTCGTCAGCATTCAAATGAATCTCTGCAGAACAAAGACGAAGTTTAAGAAAGCAGCAGAAGGCGCAGCGGCTTGGCCACCCAGAGCAAGAGTGCAGTAGCGCTGCGTGCTGCGCACCCTGAGGGGCTGCGCGGGACCCGGGAACCGCCGCCTGCGCTCCTGGGCACCGGCCGTCTCTGCACCGCGCAAATCAGACTCACCAGAGTCCTCAGAGTGCGTGTGAGCCAGCAGCTAAGGCACCGGAACCTGATGGGGAACACCAGCGCATGCCTTTAGCTAAATGTGCTGTGCAGTATTATATATATGCCTTGCCACTATGGTGAAACCTTTCCTCTCATGTCCCACAGTGATGTCCCCGCTCTCTGGAAAGTGACAAGAGTCAGGGGGGCAGATGCAAGCACAGCCTGCCATGGGGCTATACAGGCTGGGGAAGAGTTAAGTTCCTCTATGCAAACAGCTGGATGACTTGCCTTGGGAAATGCCCTGCTCTGCTCATGCTGCCTCCCATAAGGATGAAGAAAGCAGGATTTAGAAGTTATCAGCACCACATTCCTGTTCTGGAGCAGATATAGTGGTTGCTGTCCCCAGGAACTGAGCTTTACTGTTTTACTGCTTTACTGTTCCCCTGATGGGTCTCATATACTCTGCTTTGAAAAGAAAGACCACAGGGTAAAAACAAAACCCACGTGCTAAACCTTAAGTAGCCTGGAGAAGGCCAGAGCTCATGAGAAGTCTGGGGGAAATGCTGGCCTGGGCAAAGTGGCCCTGCCATCTGCAGACTCTCAAGTAAAAACAGTACTTGCATGATGTGCATCCACAATTCATGTTCCAAAGGATCTTGCTGGCAGTCTTTCCAAATTTTTATGACCTCTAATACCAGACAGGGCCAAAGCATAAACACCTCAGCCTGAAACAGGCAAGACTTTGCAATTCAAGTAGATCATATAAAAAAGCGCAGAAAAAATCTCTGGTATACACAGTATTATTTTTTTCCCTAAAGGGGATTAATTTAGTAAGAGCTTGAAACTCTTAATTCAATGCTTTCATCATGGGGGCCAGGGCTGAGGTGAACAAAAATTGCTTATAAATCATCCAGCTGAGGTTTTGCAGATGCTTTCTTGTGTGGGAAGTCAGGTCTTGTGTCCCTGGAGAGCAGGGACTCCGACCTGTTGGTTGTTCTCCTGAATTGTGGTGGGCTCAGGGACCACTCTGGGACCCCTAAACCCCCAGAGCTGGGTGTGGCTCGAGGGCACTGAAGCTCCAAGCACTACAGAGGGCCTGGACAGAACAACGGACAAAGCTGCTGCCTGTGCTATTAGACAGAGTATGAGCCTCTGGCAGTGACTTCAGCTCTAGGCTAAGAAATACCTTGATACGTGAATGTCCACTTAGCTAACAGCTGGTAGATAGGGACACTAGTTGTGAGCTGTGAGGTTGTCACTAGTAAGAAGGAAAAAATTCTGTATTTCAATTTGTAGCACTGTGAACTTGTGTTAGAAAAAACTTTCTGTTCTACACTTTAGAAGTGTTTCCATTTTTTAACTGGTAGAAAGAAAACACAGATTTTTGCAATATTTTGTGTGTGAGAGAGAAAAATCTTGACGCTTGGCATTGCAGCCTTTCTGTAGGTGGTGAACAAACAAAGTGAGGGGAAGAATGTGAAAATTAAAATCCTCCTGGTTCCCAGTATCTTTTCCAGCCTGTTCTTGCTGGGATAGTACTCTTTCCCTGCCAGTTAATAGTATTATCACAGACTTATTCATATTCTTTTGCTTCCCAACACAGAGTTTTAGAAATGGAAAGCTAATGAATAGAAGAAGAGACTTGATTTCAGAACTGTGTATCACAAACAGAATCTTTTAAGTCTTTGCTGCTGCTGGCATCTGTAGCTGTTTAAGAGGACCAAAAAGAAAAAATCCTTTTCCCTTGTCACTCATTGTGCATTTTGTGTCCTTCTGGATTTTTTTTCTAAGCTTGGACAGTGAAGTAGAGATAGTTTTAGTTCATGTGTATGTAATAAGCTTCCCTGTTGTACTCCTATCCTTCCATTTTTTATGCCTCAGAAAACATGCAGGTATTGCTTACATAGTTAAGAACTTGCTTAACTGTTGAACAGAAATTGTCAGCATCCTTTTCTGGACCAGACTGGAGTCAGGATGCCATTAACTGTGCAGCAGAAAAGAGGCATCCACTAGAACCACTAGAATCACTAGGCTGGGCTTCCACTGGGTCAGCCTGGAGCTGCTGTGCTTTAAGTCAGGAAACCTCTCACAGCAAGCAATAACTGCACTAGTATGTGTGCTCAGCAGCCAGACTCCAGAGGTTGGGAGCCCAAAGGGTATTTCCTCCCAGAAAACATGGAATAATTGGGGTGCAGTGTATGTTGATTTCCTATGCTCAGGAGAAAACAGATGTAGACTGACTGTTATTAGACTTCAGCATCATCCACATAAGACCCTCAGCAGTTAAGTATGCCAAGATCAAGGGTGAGGAGTGAAGGGAAGATTGTTGAAACATGAAAGGTGGGTGAAACCTTCAGTCTGGCAGAGCAGACCTTGATGTCACCTATCCCTGGGACCTCTGCCATGTTGCCCTGTTCCCTACTGCCGTGCAGAGGAGGAGGTGATGGCATATGCAGGGATGAACAGCAGTGGCTGAGAAAACACCACACACACCACCCCTGTATTTTAGACAAGCCCCAAACGTGCCATCACTGTGTTGCAGCGAGTCTGGGACAGTCCTGCAAAGGCCACAGCCTTCACTCTGGGTGCAGGAGACTGAAATATCCTCTGGTCTACCTTCCCTCCATCCCTCAAGCTTCATGGGACCTCACAGCCCCTCTGCCACTTATTTAAGATCAGGTCTTGTCCAAAGAGGCACATGGAGGCTCCTTGCTGGCTCCTCTCCAAGCAGTTCCCCACCCATCTCTGCAAGCAGGGGCTCCCTTTGCTTCCCATGGAGGCCAAGTGAAATCTGACTCTTGGATGTGGGGCTGCACAGCTGACCGGGCAGCTGGCACATCCTCATGGAAGACCTGCCAGAAAGACTTCATTTCTAGTTATGATCTTGGAAAGGAAATGTTTTCTGGATTTCTGTCCCAGATGTGATACTGTCTGTTCATGTTTATGATGGCTGGAAATGTGAGGTGCCCCTGAGTGCCCCTGCTCTCATCAGGGGGTGGACTTCAGGAGAGCTGGGCTGCAGGGAGTCCTTCATCACCCCTCCAACACCTGCAGGATGTCAGGTAAGGGAGACCCAACCACAGCGTGAGCAGCTTATCTCAGCAGATACGGCACGAAGTGCTCTGAAGCAGTAACTCCTGCTCGCAGCAGTTACAGGGGAGACCTCAAACTTTCCACTGAACTTGGCATGAGAGCTCCCTGCAGAGCCAGGCCACAGCGGGGAAAGGGAAAAATTGAAAACTCCCCACAGGATAACAACCCGAGGTGGCTTGTGGTCTTAACTCCTTCCTTTGCAAGACAAACAGCACATGGTATGATTAAGGGAGCCTTTTTGCATAGACTTATTCGGACTCCTTCTTTCCTCCCTTGCCAAGCCCACAAGGAGTCCTGCAAAAGATCTGTCACAGAAGCAACATCTCCTTTTACCTAATTTTCCACTTCATGTTTTTCAGGGCAACAATTGCAATATCATAACTGCACTATGGAGAGCAAGGAAACCAGGTAGGATTCAGTCTAGCAGCTCAGAAAGCAACCCAACCACCTAAAAACGAGTCTTTATGCCACAGTAAAAGCCAATACTAAGAAACATGGCATAAAGGAAGTTACTAGAGAAGACTGCTTTTCAAAGAGTTGGACTTTAAGCTAGCACATCCTTGAGCTACCTTGCACAGCACCAGGTTTTGGAACAAAACAACTTCTCTGGTTGCTTGTCAGTGAGATCCCTTTGCACCAGCACTGATTTGGCTTTTATTTGATGCTTTTTCAAGCAAGTAACAGGTCATGATGCCATTCCCTGGCTTGCAGGAAGACTGGAACTTCATCCCAAACTCTGAATTGCTTGGTGATTTTACACAAGGAAGCCAAACCATTAACATTTTTCTGGTTTCTATGCTCTGGTTTTCTTTCTCGTAATTGTGGTAAGTGTGCAGGAAAGGAAAAGACCTCTAAGCAGGCTTAGAGGGGCTAAGGCTGGGCTTTGGGCTGAGGCTTTCTCTATGACTTGGGGAAGTTACAGCAAACATCTCACAGGTTAACAGCAGCAGTAGATAAAAGCAGGAGGGGGACCGATGAAGAGCTCTGCCATAGCCCTGTGGCACTGCATGACCACAGGCAAGTCACCTCCCTCCCATGCTTCCCTTCCAAAATTTATCCTTTTTGTTCACCGACCTGGACCCTATTTGTCCTGCTGTGTCAGTGCTTCACCCAGCACCTCGTTTCAGCAGAAAGGGGTGTGATTCTCATCAGCATACATTAGACAGTTGCTTTTAGATACCTGGCTCTTGGTCAACAGTTATGGTTGCATCTCTTTGGTTATAGCTTTGAAAATCTCGGTAGATTTGCCATTTCCCATGAAAATTAAATTTAGTCAGGCTGCCCTCTTGAACTCATAGGTAAAGTAAAATATAATGACTAGCAGATCCTGCAGATAGTTGGGCAGCTGTGCTGTGTGCCATTGCTTGTGAGCTGCCAGTGCAGAGGAGAGCTGTGCTCTGGCAGGGCCGAAGGGTGCACTTTGGCATCTGCACTGAGAAGCACTGGGGCCGATGCTGCTGATCTCCATAGCCTCTGCCTGCAGGTCTGGGCAGGAGGAGGAGGTGAGTTCATGTTTGAGGAGACTGACGTGTCTCAGTGGTGATGGTATCTGCGGGGCAGAGTCCACTGTCCTCCTCCAAAGCCACAGAAATGAGGGAGAACTTCTCTCATTTAGTAACAACTCAAGCGCTCTGGAGTCAGGAAGGTTGCATGGATGTGGGTTGAAGGGCAATAGACAGAAAGGAAAGGCCTTGCTCACAAGAATGAATAGAGGCAAGTCAGATACACACAAACTACAACACTTTATGCACATGCTGTTCAAGACCTGGCAGCCATGTATGCTCCTGAATGGATGTGGAGCCATAAGGCCTTGTGAATGAGCAGAAAAAGAAAGGACAGGAGTATGTGAAGGTGGGGCCAGAAATTTCTTAAACTGATTTAAATGAAAGACAGCAATATACTATGAAGACAAATACAACGTTTCATGAGCAGCTCATGAAACAGCAGTGTTGAACGAGACATGAAAAATAATTTGTTCCTGATTTCCCAGAAAAAACTGTGGCAGCATTTAACTCCCAGACATCCCAGTCACAAACAGAAATAAAAGCAGTTACAGTTGTGTCTGCCTGCAGCAGAGGGGATGCGTTGCTGGTGAAATGCAATGAAAGCTTCCCCTTCCCCTACAGCAGCACCAGGGAGACAGTAGCTTGCAATTCCTTACGCAGGTCACTATGGCAGGATGCTTGTGTCACCCTGCCATGCTGAATTTTTTCCAAAACCTGTCCCAGCTTTGCAAATTAAATGGATGCAGACTCAACACAGCTTAACTCTACACCTGCCACGTGCTCTGCACTCCTAACCCCACCACCCCATAAAACCTCCTTTCAGTGGAAATGGCACCATGGCCCCATAGGGTAAAAACAGTGCAGCTATGGGATTTACTCTGCTGTCATGCCAGGACACAGTCATGGGGTCCACTAACACCCCAAGGGCTCAAGGGCAGTCTTGGGTCTTCCTCTGGGCGTGTTCATCACCTAAACTTAGTCCTCAACTGGTTCCTGACCTACTTAATACTACTGTGACTCATGTGTTAGGAAGGTGAATTGATATTGGCAATTAAGTTATATTTGCATCGATACCTCATCATAAAGTCTGGCAGACTTGCAAGAAGAGTTGAGTTTGGTCTCACAGACTATCTTATTGCTTCAGGTTGAGGTGCAGAACTGTACTAAAATATAAAAAGTCCAGTAATGGAGTTTCATCACCTGAAACAAAACTCCTTCTTTGTGAGTATAAAGTAGGATGTTTTCAAAACTCCTCAAAAGGCAGATTATAGACTTCACTTTATGTATACACACTTAATAGGAGTGATGACTAAATGAGGTTAGGAGTGAAATGTTGCTCAATTTTCTTCTTCTCTTTAACAGCTCCATACAAAGATTTTTTGCACCTATGAAGTGTTAGGTTGGTTTGCTACGTACATCTGAAGAACATGACCTGGAGTGGAATACCTCTATTTTCAGTCACAACATTTCTTCTGCATTCATATATTTGCATCAAATAATGAAAACAAACAAACAAACCCAACCCTGTGATGGTTTTACACTCTATCAGAGATGAGCATGAGAAAAGCGTTTCTCTTGAGAGAGAGGGAAGAAGGGGTTAAGCAGTTTCAAAACAAGCTGGGCACAACTGATGTCAGATTTTTGTCTTACAATGGCATCTATTTGCTTTCCCAGCAAGCAGTACATGAATCACTGGGCACTGCATTGTTCCAAGGATAGCGGAAGATGCCACATATCTTAGGAGAGGATAGATTTTCTTACTCCTCCTCATTAGTTGGAAACTCTTGTTTATTCAATAACTCCGGAGAAAAATCCAAGTAGAAACTCCCGAAAAAAAATTTGTTTTGTTGGGGTTTTTTTACTTAACTGTTGTTTCCTTGGTGTCTGTCTCTGAATGAATTGACCCAGCTGTACTCTCTGCACCTTCCTAGCGTCACTGTAATCCTGTGTCCTCCACATAAGATTAAAAGCAAATCAGAATCATGAGAACTATGACTGTCCTCTCAATTTTCTGAAAGACTCCCCTGCACATTCTGAAAAAATGCAGGGGAGTACAAGCAAAAATCCTGACTGTTTTTCCATTTGGCTATTTTGAATTATTACAGATATGAGGACTTAGAGCAAAGTTAGGAAAACAGAAAATCTACTAAGTTTAAAAAGAAATTTAATGCTGAACTTGCCAAAACAGACCTGCTGACCGAAAATAAGTCCTTCGTGTAGCCACACTCAGTTCACATGCATTTTTATTAAAGCCCCTGAGCAGTCTCTGTATTCATTTTCCACGCATTCCCAGTTGTTTTTATGTTCTAAATGCTCGCACCAGGGAGCCCCAGCTGGCCATGATGCTGAGGTGTGAGCAGGTAGGGACCTGGCTACACTGTCGATGAGCAAAGGGGAGCTTCAAAATTTAGCTCCAAGTGGCATTTCCAACTTTTGCACAGGTTTCAGAGAAACAATTCTGGGCTGTAATGCCACAGTGCTTTTAAACACCCAGCTAAAAGCACGACTTGTGTTATTTTTATATCTTCTTCGGAATAAAAAGTCACAGGGAGCTGTCTTCCACTTCGGCACGGGGAGCTGGCAGCTCTGAGGAGCATCACAGCACAGAAATACAAGTACTCACCCGTCATCAGCGTGTAGTAATTTGGGTAAGAGAGGCTGGGGAAGTCTGGGGTCATGTAATCCACCTTCACGCCCATGTTCACAATGTCCCGAAAGCCCGGCAGGCCCTCCAGCTCGCTGTCATCGATGTAGTCGAAGCGAAAGCCGTCGAGCAGGAACACCAGGAGCTTGCGGTGGCCCGAGGAGGCGGCGGGAAGCGGCAGGAGGGCGGCGAGGGCAGCGGCCAGGAGGGCGGCGAGGAGGCTGCGGCTCTCCATGGCAGGAGGCAGCGAGGGATCTGCGGCAGCTCCGGGGCCGGCCCCGGCACTGCCGTCCCGCTCCCAGCGCCCGCGTTAAAGCGACAGCGCTGCCCCGCGCCGCGGGCGTGCGAGGTCACAGGTTAATTGCAAGCAGATGATTAACCTCGAGCTGAGGGGAGAGCTCGGCGCTTCCCAGCTGCGGGGAAAAGCGCTTCGCAGCGGTGGGGAACACACAGCATAAAAGCAACTGGAGCCTCTCAGGCCACGCCGCAGCCGCTCCCGAGGCGGTGCGGGCACGCTGCCCGCGGGCCCCGAGGAGGGGCCGGGGGCCCAGCGCGCTCCCACCGCCCGCGGCTGCGAGCGGAGCCCGCCCTCCGGCCAGCCCAGCCCCGCGCCGGGGCCGCGGCTCCCAGGGGCCTCGCAGAGAGGGGCTGCGCCCTTTGATGCACAGCCTCACACCTCCGGAGCGCGAACGCGGGCTTCCTTCTCTCTCTGCCCGTGGCTTCTGACAGAACTCCGAGTGAGATGAAGACAGAGCATCTCCCCAGTTGGGAAGTGCAGTATGTGTGAGTTGAGGTCCAGCATCTCGATGGTACGGCGGTACCGCAGAGCACCAGCTGAGCAAGCTCACCTCTCTCTACATGCATGAGAGTCCCTGCAAATGACCCCGTCCTCTCTGCATCTTCTGTGCTGCCCTGGGACTAATCCAGGTCCTGATGCGCCAGTAGAAAAATCTAGCTTCAGCTAGATAATAATTGATACATTTATTTTCTGGCTGTTGATATTATTTAGCTATTAAGTACTGGATGGTGCCTAATTTCATCTTAAAAACGAAAAGATGTTCCCATTTTAGTCACCACCAGCTTCTCCTTCACAGGAACCTAATACCTCTATACCTCTAATGTAATGCCAGCACCTGTTGTACACCATAACTGCACATTAACTTGCTTTACTTTAATTCTTTTTCCCAAATAAGAGAATTTCATAGCATTCGTAGCATTGTCTAAGTGTGGGAAATGTCCTTTGCAGAGGTTTACACCTGGGGAAGGTTGTAACAGATAGCTGGCCACCATCCCAGTGTGGGCATCTGAACTTCTCTTTGCTCCTTACAAAGCTCCCCATTGCACACCCAGCACATCCAGTTACCTCTTACCAAACACTGGGCTGATGCAAGCTCAGCAAGACGGCTTTGAGCCCCCTTTGCCCCAAACCCTTATCTACCCCCTTGCAAACCCCACTGTGTCCTGGCTTGCCTTTTGCACAATGTTGTACGGGGTGCTGGTGCCTGTGAGTCAGAGCTGCTGCCTGCAGGTCCCTGCTCCCAGGACTTGGCTGGAGACATGCTGTCCATGCCCTCCTCCCCCAGGGCTTCCAGCTCAAGAAAGAAGATGCCCTGTCAGGCGAAGGGGTGCTGGGACTTTCTGTAGCAGGTAGTCATTCCAGGAAGGTGGAAGAGGATGGAGTAGGAACCTACAGACAAGCAGAACTGCTCAGGCCCTTCAGCTGCCTGTGCTTGTGTTCATCTTCTCAGTGAAATTCCTCATGTTTCCTCCCTATCAGTGTACTAAATGCACTTTTCATGGACATCTGCCTCTCTGTGACGTTTTTTCTTCCCTTTTTTTTTCATGTGCCGCTTTTTCTATTCCCATCTTGGAGTCCAGCACTTGGGACATATGCTCACATCAGTTAAACCCAAGCCTAGAACTTGGAGCATTTCTAAGCTCCAGCTTAGGGATCTTTAAAGCAACATAGGGAACTAGCCATTCAGGGCTTTATCCCTCTTCACATAACATTTACTTTTGAAGCCTTACATTGCTAGCTATCATCATCGTGACAACTTTAATTCTATGTTTTGACTTTTCTTATCTTTCTTGGCTTCAGTTAATTTATTTTCTCACAGTGCAGCAGCAGTTTTCTCAGCAAAAAGCAGCCCAGGGTCACACAGCTGCACCTCGTGTCAGAGGCAGCTGAGCCCTGGGGCCGTCCATAAAACTTCCTGCCCGTGAGAGGAACTTCTGGACTGTGGTCCCCAATCTGCTGGGATGATAAGAGGTCCTGGTCCCCTGAGCAGACATTGCCTGGGAGAGCCAGGCAGTACTGGCATGCTCTAGCCTGAACTTTGAAGGAAAACACACAAATCCTGCCAAGCAAGGAAAAGCCACGAGGCTGCATGACCCGGGCAGTCGGTCTGTGCTCTGACAGCGTCCCAGCCTGTGCAAGGCTGCCCCTGCCCTGCCCGAGGGACGAGGCTGCAGCTGCACACCAGGCTGGGCGACGTGACAGCCTGGGCAGTGCTGTGGGCAGCGCCTGCCTGAGGGACGGCACGTGCTGCGTGTCACACCTATGGACAGTCACCACCCTTCTCAGCCGTCTCCAGACTCCGTGGGCTCTCAGCCAAGGATATGCCTCTTCATCCACCTCCTGAAGGGAATATGCACATCCTTCTCCTGCTGACCCGGGCTGGACTTTCAGGATGCCAGGTGGCCCTGCAGAACTTCTGTTCAGAGGCAGCCCTTCTACCAGTGCTTACTGTGGATTTTCACTATAGCAAAAACTGTATGTTATGGGCCTGGAGCCACCTGTAGTGTCATGTCTTGGTCAAGCCACTGTGGTAATTTATTATGTCCATACTTATGTTGAATGAGCTCAGAAACATGTCCAGATATGGGGAGGGAAATATTATTATGCACCTCTTGGCAGACCCATTAGGACATTCACATTGATGCCTTGGCTTGTCATCTAATGGGTGGCCTCTGGGATTACCAGCAGGGCTCAGCAGGAACAGCTGCTACCCAGGAAGGAATGGGATAATAAAGAAGAGACAGTGAAGTGTCTGAGACGGACTCTCACCTTGAAAGGATTACCAGGTTTTTGAGGTGGTTAGACCAAGAAGCCAGGCTTCCATCATGAGATGGTACAAAATACATGTCTTCTTAACATTTTAAGGCATTAAGAAATAATGCCTTCCTTTCAAAAGGGTTGCAAACTTCTATTTAACAGCTCCTTAAGATAATGCTCTATCTGAGCTGACAGAGTGGCATGAGAGACAATTGGTGCAAGGTACCAGAGCTCAAAGTCTGCCTTAAGAATTGGAGATTCACAGGTTTCCACTTAACAAATTAGAGTAAGGCCTGAGAGGGGTTAAAGGACTAGTGAGCTACGAAACTGTGACGCTGTATAATACCAACTTGTGTTTTGACAGACAATCGCCCTGAAGAGTGGGACTGGAGCCAAACAGTCTAGCTTGGCAGAGACAGATCCTAGCAATACATTTCATTCCTGCCAAGCAATGTTGATTTGCTTTGGTTCACATTCATTTGTAAGCACCCTGTCTGCACAAAGCCCCAGATGGCCGTGGAGACTCCAGCACAACAATATTTTGATACAAATGCTCTTACAAAAGCTATCAGAGCCTGAGCTGGTGTCCAGGGACTCACTAGTTAGCTGTTAGACAGGGTTTAGGAGGAAGCATGCATAAAGGAAAAAAAAATCCCTCAACTCAGCTTGTACATGAGGAGATACCCCATTGATCCAAAATTGTTTGAGAAAAGATCCTCAACCACTTAGATTGCTTAAGAAATCTTCTTGGCAAAAACTGCCTCCAGTGTCCTCGAATATATTTTCCTTTTTTTCACAGTCCTACAGAAACCACAAACATAGCAATAGAAATGCTAGAAAATTCTCTCAGCTCACAGCAACAGTTCAATCTGCCTTGTCAGATGTACGAGCCTTCCTGGCAGCGCAACTCTGTGCTCTTAGGTCCAGAAGCACATGCAAGAACAAGAGCTGCTAAAAGTAAAACATGGTTTCCCTTTTCCCCAGTGAACTAGAAAATCTAAGAGGAAAACTTGTCCTTCTTGCTGTTCTGAAAGAAAGATTAGAAGTCATAACATGACTCATTGTCAGCTTGTAATTCCTTTTCAGTTCCTGTTCTCCTTCACACACAGTAGCAGTTGGACACTTTGGCCAACACAGCCTGACTTACTAGTTTGGTTGTTTCTTTTCTCTCATTTAGAGAGGAAGGCAGGCCACATCCAGACACAGAAGCCTTGAGCTGCTTGCATTTCTTTGAAGAAGAGGAAGAGGATTTGTGCCAGTTTTAATTCTGCTGGACTAAGCTGCGCTTCTTCTTCTCCTCCCCACCAAACCCAAGATAAAAAGTCACAGGTGGTACTAGCCCCTCTGCTGACTTCCACAGAAAACCTCTGGCAATATGTCAGCCTTCGTAGCTGACAGAAGGTCTTACCTTGGAGGAAGTCATTGACTGCAGGAGTTTAGTATCAGTTTCTTTGCTCCTGCCCTGTGCATTCTCACAAATGCTTCTGCATGGAGGTGTGCATTAGGCAAGGCATCTGCTGCTCCTTCAGATCTTCCTGGATGATACTTTATATCAAGTCAGTTATTTCTGTGATCTTGTGGTGTGCAGTAGTTCAGTCACGAGGAACTCAAAACATAAGAAGTGGGTTGCTCTTGCTGTCAGTGATGTACAGATGTATATGATAAAGTCACATGCTTGGTAGCTACAAAGCATTTCAAAGCTAGAAACTCCAGCTTTCCTGGAGAAAAGCAGTGATCTTTCACTGTTTCCTGAGGCAAAGGTTTCCTCTAACCTACCCATCTGGTATAAGACTTGCCTTACTGAAAACATTCACATGTTGGATAATGAGTACATCAAAGTGGGACAGTGACCACCCTGATTGACAGCCAGGGGCTGTTTAACATTCTTTGAAGTGCCTCAATTCAGGCAATTGTGATGTTTAGAGAGCACCTCTCCAAATCTCTTACTCTGTCCTTCACTACAACAGTCACAAGTCATATCAATAACTTTTCTGGTTGAAGAATATCTCTTGGAGATGAAGAAACTTAATGGAGACCCCTCAATGGCTCCCAGTTTCCTTGCAAGGAGCTGCATGGGCTTGGGGCGTCACTGTCGGCAGTGCTCTGTGAACGCTCCCTGGCAATGGTTTCCTTGGGGAACAGGCTGTGCTTTCATTAAGTGTAATTAGAATGAACAAAGACGGTGGCTCTTCACACCATAGCACTATTCGGGTGTGCAAGGTCTTTTCCCTGGAGACCTGACTGTTAAAAGCACAGGTGGGACAAATTCACAGGAAGAAAGTGCACTCAGGACTGCTAAACACAAACAGCACTGACTCCAGCCATCCTAGAACTTTATGTTCTTAGAGGGTGAACGGAGTATTTATGCAGTGGGAGAACCTTTCAAGTGTATTGCTCAGCACTTCTCTTAACCCAGTGTTATATGATCATTACCCAGACCTCCAGGATCAACTTCTCTGAATGGTTTTTCTTGGGCAGTAATTGCAGCTCACTCTTGCCCACTTCACACAGATATCTGAGCTTCTGCAGTGGACATTCACAGCCAAGAAGAGAGGAGAAGGGGTGGGGGGACAGCAGCAGGGGGAATATGTCTCCAAGAGGACTGAACACAGTCAGTGCTGCCTGATGTCAGCCCCTGTATCAGCCAGCTGCTGCCCAGCAGGAGAGGCTGCATATCTGCGGGCCTGAGGTGGGAAGGAGAGGATGCAAGTATCACTTCAAATAAGCTCCCAAAAGAGGCCCCTAAGGAAAAGCATGTTTCATATAACTAGTGTGGGTTGGAATAACAATCTTAACCTGAACCCTGCAGAGCCATGGAGGGTTATGAATTACTTCCTAGTGGTCATGAAGGCAATTAAGAAAAATAAACAGTTCACCAGTGGGCTTAAACTCACTACACAGGGAACCTCTGTCACTGAAAGATACGTAGGAGCTCAGGGCAGGAAACACTGGGAAGCCTGCACCAGCTGATGGCTGCATGTGACACAAGACCACCTCCTCCCTCACCCCATGGTGTGTCAGCCTGAGCACAGGACTGTCCAGCTCAAGGGAAGGGTGTCATTGTCTTGGACTGAAACCAGTCTTCACTCCCTTCCAAAGAATTTGAGATTTGCTTCGATGTCAACCCATCTCCACCACCACTATTTTCTCAACATTTATAACTCACGTCTCTGCAACATTACTACTTAATTAGCCCAAGACCGTGCTTGTCTGAACATTGGTGTCCTGTAACACAGGGGTTTTTACCTCATTGAGGAAACCTTCTGCAATGCATTTCTCTGTCGAAATCAGAGAAGGTAAGTTTGCTAGATAGCAAAACCAGATAGTCAGTCCTAAGCACCTGGATACTGCATATTCTGCTTCATCTCTGCTGTGTGGTCATGGCTTGTATGGTGGGGGACTGTGGTGAAGGATTTTACTGCTATTCTAGAAACAGGGGTCAACATGTAATGGTGTGAGTGGGGATGGAAACTTGGCAAGCTAGGCAGGTTGATTAAGATTACTTAGTTTTTATTTAGTATAAAATAATTAAACTATAATCAGCCAAATAACGTTGGTGTTACTAATCCTGCTGTGCCGTGACACTAACATGTTCCTCAGGACTCGAACTCAACGCATCCATTCATATGCCAATGGCTCCTCCAAGAAAACAACAGCGTATTCTGCACGTTCACCAGTGCCTTGCACAGCAGTTCCTGCCAGTTTATGACTTTTCTCGAGCATCAGCCTTAAAAGATGAAAGTATGAGATTAAAGTCTAACAATCTTGCACAATCTTACAGCCATCTAGTGCTAGTCAAATGTAGACCTATTTAAGCAAAGTATTTGGGTTTCAGATTTTCCCATTAAATGAGGGGTAATTTGAGAGGTTAAAATATCTGGCAAATCAGTGTTCCAGTGCCTACTTTCCAAGAATAAAATAATATTCTATGTTTGATCTTTCTGCTAGATTTCTACATGGAGCACAAAGAGATTTAAAACATTAGCTTGAACTTAGTATATGTACAAAGCAAACTATCCAGGTCTAGCACAAAATGTCATTTTAAAACTCAAAAATATTTGGCATTTGGCATCCTTATAGCCTGGAGGTTATACGGAGTTCAGCTTTAACTTTTGACATTAGTGCTTTAGAACTGAGGGAGCTGGGCTTGCATCATGATCTAACAAAGAAACAGGTCTTTATTCTGACAGTAGTTATTTAAGCTAACCTGAGAATATTTATAATTAGGCGCCAAAGGCTGGCCTCTGGCAGGCTGCCTGCAGCGAGAATGCCCTGTGCTGCAGAGAGTTTGCTGCCTACAATTGCTCTTACTTTTTTTGGTGTGCCACTGCAAACTGTTCGCTTGGCTTTCATATTTTTGATCTCATCAGTCCTGACTTTTCATTACTGTATCTTATTCATTTGTAAGGCTATGCTGGAGGTTGAAATCCTCACCTGGAGGTCACAGCTTAAAGTCTCAACTTTGCCCATTGTTCAGAAACTACGACTGTCTGGTTCTCATCTCGCTGACTGCTGAGTCACCTCTGGGGAATTCATTCCCACAGAGAAGAGACATCTGCTTTACAACCCAACCACTGTTCTGGGTAAAGAAATATTTACATGAAACCTGTTTCCCAGCTTTGGGTGTTTCTCCATCAACAAGCTACAACTTCTCAAGCAAAGCCTTATCTGCATCAGATTTTCTTACAGGTAAAGTCCCATCCCTGTCTAAGCACCACGGATGACGTCCTTCCCTATAGGAAGGCAAGGTCATATCTTGGCATCAGGATTAGCATTACTTTCACTAGCTGAGTGCTCAGGTTGGGAAATCCTAACATATTACTTATGGCTGGAGCTGGTCTCAGTGATGGCAGTGATGGTCCTCCTTTTATCTGAGGACAGGAGCTAGAACAGCCCTCAGTCCTGGGGTACCTGATCTGGTTTTTCCGTCTGAGTACTCAGAGGTCTCTGAGACAAATTCCCTTGATTTCTGTCCTCATTATCTCTTACTGCAAGCCAAAGCAGACTTCAGCAGGATTTCAGTGGGGTCTGGATATTGCAGATAGGATGTTTAGTCTGCTCTGAATTCACTATGCCACATCTGCATCCTATTTCTGTTACCTTGACTTTGTGGCTTTGTATTACTGCTCTTCTCCGCAGTATTGAGATTTAGAATCACATCTTCCAATTCCAGTAGTGAAGGCAGTTTGTCATTTGACATTCTTCTGCTCTCTCTCTCTTTTATCATAGACTTGAGTGAAATCATACTGTTCTTTCCCCTGAAATATGCCCCAGTGTGGCATTTAGTGCTACGTAATCATGCTTTTCTGTTTGCATGGACATCCTGAAGTCACTATGTTTTCAATCAACCTCACCTTTCCTAGAAAGCAACATTTCATGCTGCCAGGAGAAGCTGAAAACTTGAAGAACCCCCACTTTCCTTTTCTCCTTGTTTTGTAAATGACTCTGGGCTCCAGGGGCCATCTCCTGCCTCCACAGACACCTCACAGCCTCCAGACAAGGGGATCCTGCCTGTCCTGCTGTTTTACACATCTTCTGGTGGCACAGCTTTTCCTCTGGCCCAGAGAAGCCCACCTGGACACTGGCAAAGAAGCCAAGGGGGAGTATGTGTGAGGCACGTCTGTGTGTGCACACTGTCGCCCCTTGCCTGAGTGACTGGGCACTGCACTGCGCTGCTCGAGTGCTCCCTTCAGCCAGAATGACTCAGAGAAGTTACGGCTCTGGTAGTTCTATGGTTTTCTCCGAGAAGAAGCTAAACAAAGCTCTGATCACCTGAAACGAAGAGAAATAAACAGTAGGAAGGCTTACTTCTTGGGCAATCATCATCCCAGAAGTTACAGTGCTTTGTGTTCTTTCTGGGAGGTGCTTTTCTTTTGGTAGCCCTCCAACACAAGCTGCCTGATCTATCACCTGTTCAGGGGGCAAGGAAGGTCACGAACCCAAATCACTTCAGGGTCTTGTTTCCCCATACTGTTCCCTGTAGCTACACCTGAGGCTGACACAGGGCAGGGAGGAGTGGGATGGGCTGGAAGGCACCACGCTGACCACCAACAGAGAGGCAGGTGAAAACGTGCCCTTTCCCCTGCTCAGGATAACCAGTAAAAACTTTCCTTTGTCATCCTTCCTCTTTTATCACCAAAACAAATAGCACATGAAAATAGCACATGCATCTTGACAAAACAACGTGCTCTCAGTGCCACTTTTAGTAGGCACCACAGAAAGGCATGGCAAAGTGGTTCATGCTCCCAAAGTTCATTTTCACTTTGTTTCCAGGGAACCCTGTACTGTGCCTGTAAGTGCTGGATGCCACAACTGTTTCCTTTGATATACTGTGTCAGAAGTAAGCAGCCCCCCTCCCAACGTGTTTTTTGAGTGAAAACCTATTTTAAAAAAATGGCTTCTTGTTTGTCACAGGTCAGGGCTGACCAGGACTGTGGTACTGGGCTTGGGACTGCATCCTGTTAGGCATGTCCCTGGCTACCTTCCATGCAGAGGAGTGGAAAAGCGTGGCCAGGGCCACATAGGCAGAGCAGAGGCAGCTGGTGGCCCAAAGTGGAAAGCATGGGCTGTTCCTCCAGCACCAGTCCCCTGGGGCAGCCTGACGCCAACCAATCTCTTTGCTCAGTCTGTTTTAATAGCATGTGGCTTAAATTTTCTGTGTTTTTCCTCCTGACATTATGCTGATGTGCTAATCCACTGCATGGCAGCAAAAAAAGTCTGAGATTTCCTGCAGTGCTGTCAGCTGCTGGAACTGGACACCCTGTAATAACCTCTAGGGCCAATGGCCCGCTGCCTCCAATTCCCAGTAAGGACTTATTTTCCTTGGCATGGCCAACACGTGCAAAACCTCACTCTAATGGTTTTTTGAAAGAGAAAATAGGTGGCAAAGTGCTTAGCTCTTTCAAGGAAGTTTGGAAACGATGGAGAACAACCATGTGAGCACTGAGTGTGGTTGTCCAGCTTCCAGCACGGAGTTGTAAATCATCTCCTGAATGGCTGTCACAAGCACACCAGATCACAACAAAGAAGCTATTTTTCTTTCATCAGGACTGCTCGTTCAGGATACAACACCACTGCTAATGCATTTAGCAGGTGCAAGAAACATTTGGAATGGATATCTTTTTTTCCAAGAAATAAGGTTAAGAGCTTGTTTGCTCTGCTTGTTTGGAGTTTGGCCTATTTTGTTATACTCCCCCACAGCTGCAGTTTCCTCCACATGCTGGAAATGGTTGCACCAGCTCAGAGGCAGCAGAGTCTCAGGGAAAACAGGAATATTTCCAGTACCGCAGGCAGGGATTTACAATGTGCTTTAAGGGGGCATCTCAAACTGTGTCCACCCTGGCTAGGCTGGAGAAGCATTAAGGTCCCCACACCTGGGTGTGAGGCCCAAATCCAAGAGATGGTCCTTTGCTGTGGAAGCACAGCCTGTTCCAACGTGCTCTCCATGCTCTTTGCACAGTACTGGAGTTATCCACTCCCTTCCCCGGGGGAAAGAGTCAGTGTCACTGTGGCTGACACCAGCTTGAGTCTCCCTGGTGTGGTTTCCTCTCATCTGAATGCTAGCAGCTCACACTGCCCCTTGCCAGTTACCACACCATTCCCCAGGCACTTTCTTGTGCCCAGCGTCTTCAGCATCCTTCATGGCTCTGCCTGCATGGCAAGGAAGGTGATTTCCAGTTTCTGTTTTCCTTTGGGAACCAGTATTGCACAGGGATCAGGCATGTCCCTTGGGAGTGCCGTGGGGTACCACTCCCTGCTCATTCAGTCCTCATCCTCAATAGCACTGCTGCCATGGTGGAATATGCCACAGGAGTCACCTACAAGCAGCAGATTGGACAAATACTTTCTAAATATTAATTACAAGCATGTTATTTTAAAATGTATGACATGAACATCTGTCAGCAAGACACTGGATGAATAGTAATTAAAGATACATTGCATGAGCCATTAAATGTTTTCCTACTGATGGCACTTGGAGCACATCTGAAGCCAAAGAAACTGAAAGGTAAAATGCTGCTCATAACCCAGTGTGAGACAGTTTCCTTAGGAAACTCTCTGTGGGTGGCACAGCATTGCTGCCACCAGCCAAAAGGCAAGGCTCAAAAGTGCCCTGGAAGCAAGTCAGCACTTCCAAGCAGCCCTAACACTGGACTGAGCAACTTCATCTGTGGGATACTGATCAGAGGAACTTGGAAAAGTTCTTCTGAAGAAAAGAAACATCCGTTTCTGAACCAAGTTTCATTCTGGATAGCCCATAGGAAGAAACTCATGATTACTCACCCAAAGCTGTTCTGTTTTATGTGGCCCTCATGCAGCTGCTAGTATCCCTTTCCTCAAAACAAAAGCATTATATGGTTTTATGAAATGTGAAACCACTAATGCTTTACAGCACTCACTCTGAAAGAATACATTGTAACAGATAAGTGGGTTTTGTCTTCTTCTTTTGAGCCAACACATCAGATTTAATAATTGAAGTGTGGTCTCAAAACAGCCCCTTCTGCTGTGGTTTGCCATGGCAGAGGCAGTGTTTGCCCAAGTGGGCACCTCCAGAAGCAGCTGGCTCAGGAATAAGGCTTCTGAAGAAAACCCAAATTCTTCAAGTGCTATGATGGCCTTGGTATAATGGAAGAGGGTTATGAAACCCCAAACCCTTGCTATTACCCTTGATGTATATTGTTTGTGCTATGTCAGATCATTTTCTCCCAAGAGGATCCACCATCCATATCCCTTGGCATCATGGCTGAGCCAGGAGCAAACCTGTCACTAAAGGATGCTTTCAGTAACTGCAGGGGTTGGTGATGGGCTTGTTCCTCTCCAGAAGTTTGTTTTCAGTGGCTGTTTCTACATGCCAAGATCAACTCCCTGCTACTTTGGTTTTATGCTGGGGAGGCAGATTGCATGTGGTGTGATGGCAGCAATGTGGCCATGAAGATAAAAAGAGGGTCTGTATCAAACATAAACAGTGGCCATAAATGCATATATGCATATATCTAAATGCTGCATGAAGTAAAATATACTATAACTGAAACAATATGAGGGACTATTTTGTCCTTAAGTGGGTCAGAGTTTAATATAAAGTATCTCCGTGTACATTATAGAGTTCAAGTGTGTGTAGAGAGCAAACAGTTTATGGTTCCACAATATCCCCTGCACCAGCTAAACTTCAGTATGAATTCCCTGGTTGTCTGAAATGGGATATCTGATGGGAAATCTGACAAGAAAGACCACATAGTTAAAGGTTAAACAGCAACAGGAAACTTCCCGGAGAAGCTTCAATGGCAGGATGCCTGCTCTGTCAGGATGATAAGATCTGCTCCCTGACTCCATCTGACCCTTTTAGCAAAGCCAACTCCTGCATAAACACTATGGGCTTTGACCAACAGGGCCTAGGGAGCCCTCTTGCCCAAGAATCCCTCCCAGTTTTGTGGGGAAAGTAGAGCACAAACACGTTTTCCTCTTCCTTCATATATTTATAAGCCTGAAGTCTGTTTCTGAAGCTCCAGATAAAATACCTGTTACAACTTTTTTTTTTTCTGATCGTACCATGTGAAAAGGTCAGAACAGATCTAAGTTAAAAATAGAAAAACACAGGTGAAAGGTGACACAGGGTGATAATTGTCCTGCCAGTGAACAACTGGAAGACCCCAGACCCAAAAATAAAAGGGTATAAAAGCCCAGGGATTCTTTTGTGTGTGGTCCCTCCCTGTAGCCATCCAGGCTGAGCTGCTCCTGTTGCTGTACCACTCAATTATCTAATGTTTGCCCCTCCCCTGAAATCAGATGCTTGACTCTGCTGCAGGAAATCTAGGGTAGAGAAGTTTCCTTAACAATATTTAATTCTACTTTTGAGTGTTCTATCATTATTTTCTTTCGTCTTTAACGGAGCTAAGACACTCGCAGGCTTAGGGGTCAGGTCTCTAACCAGATTAGAAGTACTAAGCCAAAGAAATGTCCTCCTCATTCTTCCTTTCAGCCACCGTCGGCGTGCTGGGATGAAGGCCCCGTCCATGCCGACACTAGATGTCAGCCCGAACCCGCGAGTGCCTGCTCCGAGCTGCAGGCGCCTTCCTGCAGCTCCTTGGAGGAGAGCCTGGGAGAGCCTTGGGCAACCTCCACCCTTGCAGGGAGCGGAGCTGTGGCACTGCAGTGGCAAGGGGGAAAAGAAGGGTGGGCCCTCGTGTCGTTGCACAAAGTCCCTTTTATAATAAACGTGCATTTCTACAAGCCAAAACGAGCCACATTTTAAGGGGTGAAAACTTTCACCCCAAGTTCCTGCCCTTGTCCCAGGTGTGACAGAAGGCGGGTAACACGTCCTGGGGACCATTAGCTGCCCCTTCCCTGCCCCCGCCTCCCTCGGGCCCAGGCTGTCCTGGAGGATCCTGCCAGGGAAGGCTGACAGCAGCCGCCTTTCATTGCCTTTGAGAGGGAAAGGAGTTATGGCTGCTACCTTGAAGAAGCTACGAGCTGTGGGCTCTCCCGAGCTCAGACTGAGATGGGGCACTTTAGGTTTTACAGTGAGTGAAACGAGTGGCAGGGAAGCAGCACTCACCAGGGTACTTTCTGCAAGTAGTTTCAAGCTCCATTAGTGTTTTTGCTCCTCACAGCACTGTTGTCGCAGAGTGTTTAGCTCACAGACACCAGTTACCAAGGCTAGTGTTGACTGAAAACCCTGAGAGAAAAACAGAAATTGCCCAGTGCAAACATAGCATTTCCTCATATTTCTACTCTGTCTGGGGACAGAGGTAATTTCCCCTTCCCTTGTTTAGAAAACAGCCTTCCTTCCCTATTTCCCTCTCATTCTTCCAGATTCACACTCTGGCAGGCCAGCCTGGCTATACAGGCTGCAGAGGTGAGATGCCCTTGAGGTTTCCAAGGATTAAAGGCTGGCAATTAACGCCTGCTCCTTCACCTCTGTTCCTGCTTTTCCAGCTTCTGTTTTTTAAAAAAAATGTGTGTGAGTTTCCCTGTCCAGTACCTTCTGTCCTGTTATGCAATGAGAGGCATTCAGGAATCACCCAGGCAAAACCCCGTGAGTTGCAGCCCTGTAGGGTGCAGTGTATTTCCCATTTGCTTGTTTGGGACATCCCTGGCCCGGCAAGGCTCACCATAGCAGGGATGAGGTTCCTGCATCTGAACTGGCTGGCACAGAAAGGGCTCAGGCATCCCTGCATCCAGGCCTCCTGCTTCCTTGGTGAATTTGCCCCTCATGGAGACAAACCTAGAGAGACCATCAAGCACTTTTAAAAACACCACTTATTTAAATGGAGGGATTTTCAGCAAAGCAAATGCAAACAATTCTGAGTCAAAAGAACATTTAAGCTTGTAGTACCTACTGGTATCCTGCAGTAGGTAGCCTTTTGTGTTGGCTTTGCTGCTCGGTAAGATGTGTTTAATTGTCTGAATCACTTCCTTAAAGAACAACTAGATGGGTGGTGGATACAATTTGTTCTTGATTATCACTGGGAGAAAGTAGCACAAACAACCACATGCACTGGTTTGAGCAGTGACTCTTCAGCTGCTGGTTCTTGGGTCAGCTGTGGCAAGGCTGGACTGCAGGGACCAGCGTGGAAAAGTGTGTGTGACGCCAGGCAGAAGGGGAACTTGGATTTCATAGGCTTGACATCATGCCTTTCCTTGGTTTGGTTATTTTATTTTTCATTTCCTTTACGAAGCTCTGCTCCTGGCCTGGATCCTGGCAACACTTCATTACACAGCAACAGTTGCCACGGCCACTGAAGTGGAGGCAGCAAACAGCACGGCAGCACTGCTGGCAGGAGCTGCCGCGGCTTCCCGGGCACACGGATTCATGGTGCATGGGTAGGTGGGTGCATGGTGGGCAGGTGCATGACTGCAGCGGAGCATAAGTGCATGGGGGTGGGAGTGCATGGGTGCAAGGGCAGGCATCCCACTGGGGGCCCAGCATCCCTCTGGTCACTTGCAGGCATGAGCATCCCACAAAGGGCCACCAGCCGGGAGCAAGCCATGCCTCACAGAAAAGCTCTGATGTGAATGGGCTGAAATATTTTGCATGGGTTCAGTATGGGCATCTGCAACTTTATGCCTGCTTTAGAAATAGGGACGAGTGCTAGAAAGGGAGTGGGTGGAGCTGCAAGGATGCTCGACACGCTGGCAGCTCTCTGTGCATGTGCAAGTCATGAAGGTGATAAAGCCAAAGCCAGCACCCAGGAGTTCAAGAAGTGGGCTTCTCTGAAGAGGCAGCCCACCCCTCCTGTTGGTCCTCTCTCCTACTGTGCACAGGGCTTGTGAAGGAGTGGGAGAGATCATCTGAAGTTGTTGGGGCTCACTGGTCTGTCGATGCACTGCAGGTAATGCGGCCAAAAGGGAAAGCAATGCCCAGCAGCTGCTGGCCAGGCAGCTGTAAGGAGCAAGTGACGTCGTGTACAGTGCATTCTGGAGCTGGCAGTGCTGGAAAGAGGGGTTCTGGTGTGGGGCACCAGGTCAAGGTGTTTGCTTTTGTTACCTCACCTCCATGCAGATTTATTGAAGGCCCCCACAGAGAAGCTGCTGCTGGGGGGTTACTTAATGCCACAAGAAGCTCTTGCTGGAGTAGCTGTGGAAATTGCCAACTGCTGTTTCCTCTTCATCCGTGCACTGCTGGAGATGTTGGGGCAGGATCAATGGCAGCAGACCTGCACAGGCCACCCAAACTCACCCAAGTTTGGTGTGCACTTCTAGCCTGGAAGAAGTGAGGATTTAAATCCACCATGCAGTGGGCTGCCAGTGGAGGGGAGGCTGCACTGCCTGTCCCACTGCTGCCCTGTTGGAGCTGAGATGCGGGAAAAAGGGCTGGTAACTTAAATCACTGCAGTGAGACCAGCTAGTGTTAATTTTGCAGAGCTCTTGGTTACTCATAGTACATTCATTTTGTTTATATTCTGTTCTATAAAACTAAATAGTTCCTCTCTCAGTGATTTTATACTCTCTAAAGAGCTCTAGCAAATTTCTCATCCCATTTTACATTTGTTTTCTTGTTTCTCAAGCCAGTTCTTCCAGCATCTCTTAAATCATGTCTACTGTTGTTTGAATCCCTTCCAGTCTCTTGCCATCTGCTCAGTGCCAAAGTGAACAAAATATTCATGGTTCATAATAATATAATATANCCAGTCAAATAACATAAAGATTAGTGCATTGATCTTTGTGCCTCTAGTGACTGTACCTTTCTTATCCTTTTAACTTACAACAAGTACATCGGATTTCCTTGGATTAGATTTTAAATCCTCCCCTTCCCTCTCCTTCCCCAGCCTTCCCTGCCCTGCCCTCCCCTCTCCCTTCCCCTCCCCTCCCCCTTCCCCACCCATTCTTTTCCTGGAATCCAGGACTTGCACTTGTTTTGAGTTAAGAACCCACAAAGGCAAAACTTTAGACCTTCGCTCATTGCCTGTTACGCTGTTTCTGATCTCTGCAGCTTGATCCCTTACTTGGGCAGTGGTATTGTGCTCTGCAATTTCTTAATTGTAACACTTCTTCACGGCTTCATCCATATGGTGCCCTGAAATCTATCTCTGACCTCTGTGGTTCAAAATTCCATGTGGACCTTTCAGTTGCTCTGAAGTCAGATGGGGTCCTGGTTTGCTACATTTGATCTTTATTTTGTTGTCAGAGTCCCAAGAGAAGCTGTGCCCCTTTACAAAATCCTGAGCAAGCCACTCTTTTGATGTGTCTTCAATCATTTTGCTCTTCTCAGATGTCCTTAACATAACGTTCACGAAAATCAACCTAGCTGATCTTACCATTCACCATTAATTCCTGGAAACTGTGAAAATCACTTTTTCCTTTAATCCAAGAGAGAGAATTCTCCCCAGGCTTTCTGCCTAGTCACGTGTCCCATTGTGTCTCAAGAAACCTGCTTCAGTGCAAGACAGTCTGTTGGCAGGCTCCTGATCACCAAAGAACCTTTTCTGGGAGGATGAAACACAAGCCTTCAGACGTCATTGCTCTTACTTCAGCCAGCTAGATCATCTTCTCAGCTGTAGATGAAGCTCCTCAGCCACACCAACCTTCACAATGCAGTGTCAGCTTTTGGCTCACCTTGTGGCAGGGAAAGGGTGACCCATCAGAGACAGCAGCTTGGAGCAGTGCCTTCAGCACACACTGAGCAGAAGCTCCACATTTTGCTTTTCCAGCAGTCTTGGGTTTCATAACTGTTGCAGGACCAGGCAGAATTCTCTGTAAATTCCGCTGTTTGCTGTGTCTAATTTATTTCACAGCAAATGAAAGTGCACATGATAGTTATGCCTTCCCTCAGAGAGTAACGTCAATTCTTAAGCCTTTCCCTCGCTTAGCCAAGACTTTTCCTCTCTGCTGCTTTAAATGTGACATTTTTCTCTGAGGTAGGTGACTTTACAGCTCTATTGGCTAACCTTGGTGAAAACCTTTTCCCAGAAGTTTGATGATGATTCACTGGCATTATCCAGAGCACATATTCTCCTGTTTAAGCAACTCACACAATTTCTCTCAGCAGCATGTCTGAACACCAAAATTGCCAAGTGATGACAAGCCTGAGAAGGGCTGGTGTTGGCAGAGCAAAGTTTTTTCCTGTCATGTTGAGGTTACAGATACTTCAGTGTGTCTGTTCTGGATGCACAGCTGTAGATCCCCTCAGGAAGCGTCTTTTCTCCCCAGTAAGATCATATCAGAAAGAAGTATCGATCAGAATAACAGTGAAGAGATTAAAGCTGTACCGCAGAGCGGGGTGTTGAAAGCAGGGTGTTGTCAGTGAACGTCTGCGCTTGTATTCAGGTCCTGCAGTCTTCTGCTCTTGTTTCCTCCTGTCTTCAGCTCTGCAAGTGGAAGTGAGGTTCAGTGCAAACATTAGACACTTTGTTCCATATATAGTTTCACACGTAGGTGGGGAAGGGGCCAGGGCTGAATTCGTTCTCTTCTAGTCTCTATAAACAACCTGAACATCTTGCAGCTGTCAGAGCACAGACCATAACATCTCATAAACCATCTGCAAAACTTTATGTGACATGGAAGGTAGAAAGAACAGGCAGTGTCTGTGAGTTGTTCTCATTAAACCATCTGATTCAATTCAGTCTGATGCTGGTGCCATGATGATTTTTTGCCTTTTCTTTTATAACCCTTTTTTATACTTTTTCTATAGCTTTTATGTACTCCTAGTGCTTCTAGCCCACATTCTTAGACCTAATATTTTGTAAGCCAAGAGACTAAACATCTTGGCAGCCTCGTAGTGAGGGGTCAGAAAGCCCCAGACCCCAAGGTCCTCTCTAGAACACATTCTGTAAACTGAGACAGGCCCAGCCTGGGGAAGGTTCCTCGGGATGGGGGTTCCCTCAAGCCCCTCGTTGGGGAATCTTTGATAGATCTGCTCATTTGCAAGGCCTATAATGTTATACCAAATTGATCCTGTGTGTGCATTTTGTGTGCTCTGTGGCACATTCCACCTGGGTGTGCTGCACCTAAGGATCCTTAAAATAAATACCGAGGTAAAAACTCTTTTTTCCCCTATAACCGTGTTTGGCTCTTAATTTTAAGAGCAGGGAAAGGGAACAATGCAAACTCCAGTTTTTCCAAACTGTATACTGGTTTTGGTGCATGCCAGTGGGTCATGGGGTAGTCTCACACTCGCATGGCAAAAACAAGTACTCGATGACAACCTTCCCATGGGGACATGCATTGCCAGAATGATCTTAAAACTCTCAGCCCACTAGGGAACAGTAACATGTTCTTGGGCTATGGGACAGTAACTTGGTTTCTGCAAAAATTGAGCAGCACAACCTGAAAACAGAAATGGTAAAAATGTTTTGGTGGAGGAGGGAATGGAAATGCCTCCACCTCAGGGCAGCCATACCTGATTCTTCCTTACACCTCGTCTGAGGACTCTTGGAGAGGAGTTGCTGCTGTCACATGATTCATTTCTGTATACTCTGATCCAGACCATGGCACACCTACTTTGCATCTAAATCCACTTTGTCAAAGAGCTTGCAGTAGTGCAGGTCCCTGTGTTTATTTTTCCCTGTACCCTTTTGTTAGAGATAAATTTCAATTTCAGAATACAGGTGAAACGAATCCACAGCAGCAGCTTCACTGGCACCCTTCAAAACATCTGCAGAAACTAGTTAGAAAAAGTTGCTCAGTTCATTTCTGCTGAGCAAAGCTCTTGCCTCCATGTCCATCACAGCCAGACTCAGACACACATTTCAGGGGATGCGAAGCTTGGGCTGGCACCAAGAAACCTATTTTTAAACTGTCTCTGCTGCATAACATAATGTGAGATTAAACTGCATGATGGCTGGTTGCTAATTGCCTTTGGTGAAGCCACAGGAGGCCAGAGGGGTGGGATTGGGGTGTTCTGCCACCCCTGCACCCCCCCACTGCCTCCCCAGGGCTGCGGGGAGCTCCATCGCCTCTGAGCTTTCAGAGTGTGGTGCTAACAGTCAGGCTTTCAGGCCCTGCCCAGGAACAGGTTTTTCACTTTCTAAGGCATGCAGTGACTTTTCAGCAAGGTTTCCTGCATGGCTTGTACTTTCTAAGAAAGGAGCTGAAGTGAAGCCCAACAGGCAAGAAGCAACTCTGCTTACCTGCCTCAGGGACAGCAGGCGCTATGTACATGCCCAGAAAAAATCCCTGCAGACCAGATAGAGATTTCAAACCCCATCAAACCACTTGAGAGAGGGAGTGAGAGGTTTTTTACATTAACAACTTGGACAAGATCTCTTTTAAACTTAACTGAATTAAAGGAGGGTGGGGAGTTTTTTTATTGCTACTAGAAGCATTTTTCATTCAGACCTAAAAATGACATGAAACTCCGACCTCGAAGTAGTTTATTTACAGGCTTGGTTTTAAAGAAATCCCTGTTGAGAGGGGCAGAGGTTATTTCTCAGTCAGCAGGCAGAACTGGAGCTGGGGGCATGGCTGGTGGTTCTGGCTCCTTAGGTATGAGGTATGAATTAGGTGGTAAAATTGTTGGTAATTACAGCCAAGAGGAAATACTTGGGTGAGGGAGCCATAATTAGGCACGTCATCTAACCAATTGTAAGCTGGGTCTGGACATCAGAAAATAAGAGATTTGGTATCTATCTTCCCATGAATACCAGAGGGATATAACTGCTTTTTTAAAATGAAGAGATTATATAACTGCTTTATAAATTTATAAAAAGTCAATGTGGCAGCATGCTCAGAAAACTAAAGACGGGGTAAGGCAGGGTCTTATGGTGGTATGGAGACCACTAGATAGACACAGAAAGATGTGGGGAACAGATTACCAAGGACATACCTCTGATATTGGTGGCATTTTTTGCAGAGAAAGACCAGATTATGGAGAAATAACAGTGAATGGCTACAAACTTTGAGCAAAGAAGAGGGAGATACGGCCGTCCATGGAGCAGCCAGGGACAGTCCTCCTCTCTGCCCTGGCCTTTGCCTAGGGAATGGGGCTGTAGCTGAAAGGTTTAACTTGGTGCCCTTGTTGGCTTGCAGAGCATTTTTCCACCAGGAGCCATCCTTCTTCCAAGGTGCCCTCAGCTACTGATGCCTTCAAGGCCTGATGCCATGAGGTGAAGAGCTCTAACAGCATGCAGAGCTGTATTTTGGCTGGCAAGCTTTCCTGAGCAATGGCAGCTAAACCTTGTGTCTTTCAGCTGTGTTGCTTCAGTATCTCTCCCCATTCTTTTTGTTTAAGTTTAGGATTTGCTTGTTTGGTTATTTTGGGTGGCTGGTGGTACTTTTTTCTTCTGGGGGTGGGTGGATTTGCTTTTTTGTTTGTTTGTTTTAGGTTTTCTTTAAGCAGATGTGGTGGAAGAAGGCAGGACTTCATGGGAAAGGAAGCTGTTCCTTGCTGGAAAGGGATGAAAGAAGAATTGCAAGGTATTCTTGTCCAGCCTCAACCTGTTACTTCTATAGCTGGAGGAAACATTTTGTTTATTTTCTGCCATGTGCTTTGTTGTGCCAAAGCCCTGTGGTGACACTGAGACACAGCTATCTGTGGCTCTCTGGTCAATCTTGGCCATGCTCAGACAGCCGTGCTCTGCAAGGGGTATCGGCCTTACTCTCTGCAAAGTGAAGCATGACGCCAAGTTCAAGGCATCACAAATTATCTTCATGGGAAGAAAGAATCTTTGATGGAGGGCTGAGTGCCACAGAACAACCTTGTTGTTGGTTTTGGGGTAATTTTTAATGCTTCAGGTAACACCTGCCGCCAAAGGCAAGCAGTTGTACTCATCCATAAGGACAGTTTCCTGAGTTAGATTTCCCCCGCCTGCACAATGTTTCCCCACTGCTGCCTCTTTTATTACAGAAAGGGTTTGACAACTCATCACCAGCACTTGGACCCCCAAGCCATCCTCTGCACACTTCCCCTCTGAGGTGGCTGTGGCTGGGACTGGACCAGTACTGGGCCAGCCCTGTTCTGTTATTGTTGGCTGCACAATGCAAGTTTGTATCGCAAATGCACCAGTGGTCCAGTCAGATAGAAACATGTGGATCTGAGCAAGAGCATTTAGTCCATCTATTTATGAAATTTCCAGGGTTATATTACATGGCAGATGCTGTGTTTTCCCCTCCCACATTTACAGCACACTAAGTATAATTCAAATGGTGCTAACAAGTTTGTTTAGTATTATTTGGATGTGGCCCACTCCTTAATTCACTACATAGGAGGGTGCTCAGGACTTTCAGAACAAGTCATATGGGAACCTTCTACATACATCTACAGTGTATGATAAAATACAATGTCTGGCAAGAAATTAAAATTTTGGCCGTCCCCAGGAAAGAACAGTGTGTGATATCCTCATCTGAACCAGCTGCCTCTGAGTCCTGCAGCTCTCTCTCAGTAACACCAGTGCCACCAGTGCCAGCCCACTTGCCATAGTGGTGCTTGTTCTGACAAGCCAGTATGCTACCAGGCACAAAGGCATGCATTTAATGCTCAGCACTTGAGAATTTCCATTAGACCAAGGATGTGCTGAAGTGATTTGGTGGACTGTAAGAAACTTTGGTGGAAGTAATTTTTAATCCTTTATTTTAATAAATACACCTTTATAAGATGCAGCTTGGCAATTACGTAGTATGTCTTGATACCTCTTTTGGTAGTGGGTAGCTAACTTTAAAGCTTTGCTCTGTTGTTCAGTTACTTCTTTCCCATTGGGCCACATAAATGAAGGGAACATTTAAATAATTTTAGTTCCTGTATAAAGTTGCTGTAGCTGACCTTTTATAGAGCTAAGAATTAATTTGGGGTTTTGGACTGTCATACTCTAGTGTCTATACCGACTAAGGGGAAAGAGTTCCAGGATAGTATCCAGGCCTGATGAAAACAAATCAGTACAATTTTTCACATATACTTTCATTTAAGCGGAGGTAAAACTGTGTAAGAACAAGGCCCCAGGGCCCTCAGCTGAACACAGCAGATGAAGCAGGTTATATCCCATGAGGTGCTGTCCCGAAATTGTGGGGTTGGACTTGCCACCTTGCTCACAGGGGCACCATCATCCACGCTTGGCTGCCTATGTCTCTCTGTGTTCATGTGTTTACATTTCCATTTTAATTTACCTGCAAGTCTGATTTTTCTAGAGTTTTAACATACTTTGTTTTGATAGATAATTGCTACAGTCCTGTGATATGTTTTACTTGGAGTTTATTAATCTGCTCCCAGCTATAATTCCATCTTAGCCTAGTTTTGTCTAAGAAATATGAAATGTTCTGTTATTCCCAGAGCAACAGATGTGAATATCATCCCGAGAATGAGAAGCTTATCAAGTGCCCAGTACAGTACTTTTCACTGATATTTGAAGAAACTCTTTATCCTGAGTCTCTCTCTGAAAGGAGACACTGCTTTCTGAGTCCTGGATCACACTGAAGTTTTGCTTTACGGAAGCTATGGAGGAGCATGCCATAGTTTTAATTTATTTTCCCATGGAAATTGTCACTCCGTGCATCTTTCATAGATTAGTCATTTGCATTACAGAACAATGCTTATGGTTATCCCATTTTTTTCCCTTTTGCAATCTGAAAAAAAAGTTACCTCTTCTGATTAAAATTGTTTTTGACCACATCTGGGAGATGAAATGATGAAACAAAAGGAAATATCAGGGTCTTTTTCACACTGGAGCAGAGTTGGCAAGTGCCTGGTGACACCTGTGGGGTCACTGTACCTGCTAACATGTCGTCTTCCTAGAGTTTAACAGGATTTCAAGCTAGATTTGCACTAGAGTTGATGCTAAAATTTTCCTGACTTGCCATTTAACCTTACCACCCACTCAGTTTTGAAAGTGTGGTGTGAGTTCCCACTATGCTGCTCTTGGCCTTCATAAGTGAAAATTGTATGAACCATTCATCTGAAAATCAGGCCCACACTTCTACTCTGCCAGAGTTTTTTGAGGGATGCAGGCACAGAAAAATAGTCAAGGTGCTATTTCTTTTTTGGGCTAAGAGAAGTATGTGATATGGCATGCTAACCACAGTGGGTGTAGAAAGCTGCACCTACTTTCATCTAATGCTTCCCTTGTAACTTGGAAACCGAGACTTTAATAGTTTTTTGCTAAATTTCACTCTAGAGGTAGTCTGAGATTTCCCTCTGCATTAGAAGACACCATGTTTCATATAATGCCAGCTGGTAATTAATACAAATTAGTGACAGGAAGTAAGGAGCTGGAACTGTTGCATTGAATCAAGCCATGCCTCCAAGGACTGTAGCAGGGGAACTGCTCACTGTGAGGTTAGGAAGTTCAACAGCCTTTGCTAAAAACCGTCCCTTTTATTTAACTTTCACTTCTTCTCTCAGTTTTGGGATGACATGATTCCAAGAAGTTGTTCCTGTTTCTTTTCTCCTCCCTTCCATTCAGCAGGCCTGTGCAAAGGGCTGCTGGAGGGCAGAGGGGCGAGCACGCTGCCCCTGTCCTGTGCCGTGCCCAGGCAGCCCCTGCATTGAGCAGCTCCAGACTTGGGGTGTCGAGAGGGAGCTGTCCCCTGCTCCTCAGCCCTGTGCTGGCCTTGACCCGAGGGTCACTTGTCAGCAGGCAGCCTGGGAATCAGCTGCTGTTCAGCGTGCTCCTTCTCACTGCCAGTTCCCAAGGCCACAGGGAGCATCCGTCTGGGCACAGACACCGCGGCCACCCTGGCTCAGCACGCAGGCAAACCGCAGTCATGGAAGGTGAGGGTGGATAGTGGGAACTCTCCCCACACTTGTGAGGAATTCCTGTGTAACGAGACAGCGTTTCGTCCACAACTGCCCTGAAATGGTCAAAGTATTGGTGAGGCAATGAGATTAAATAAATCTCTGGTTTAAACTGATTACCTCTGTTTATTTCTTTGAAAAGCCTGTGAATAAGGAGAAAAAAAAAGATTCTGCCAGGTTTGTGGAGAAGCAGGTGGCATAGCAGTTCATAAATCCTGCTCAAAAGCTTCTCAACCCAGTGGCCACTTTCACTCAAGTTGGAAAGAAAGGGTAGAAGAAGTCTGCAGCCAAAGAGAAGGACAGAGAAATAGTCAGTATTGCCTTCCTCTCCTCCCCCTTCCCATCCCTGTCAAGTCTAGGCTTTTGGCTAAAGCTTGGAAGACTCCCCAAGTGCAGGGTACCATGTATGGCCCCTGACTGACAGTTCACTTGTTTCCAGGTCCATTTTGTCACCTTAGAGATTCCTCTTTAATTCCTGCTTTTTGTCAAGCAGTAAGCGGTAAGGAGAGCCTGCTGCCCTTGGCGCTGCGGGACAGCCTGTGTGCAGGCACACCTAGACACAGGCATGACCATGCGTGCCCCGGGCTGCCAGGGGAGGGGATTCTGGCTGCAGCCACCCCGCAGGCTGGCAGGGATGCTCAGCGCACACAGCTCCGCTGAGCGCGGGGCTTTCTGGACCAGGCGAAGCAGGGCCGAGCTATGGCCAAGTGTCCTGCAATTCCCCCTCACTGCAAAAACAGATCCTGTCTAAGCACCCACTTCCTCTTTGAAAGAGAGTAGCACTCATCAGTGAAAACCAGACAACGGTCTGAAAAAAAAGCTTTTTAAAAACCCTCAAATATAGGTTTGTCCACTGCACACAATGCACTTTTTTCTTTACATGCTTGGAAGTACAGATGTGCAAGACATTCGCATGCGCTGTCTCTCTGCAGAGTGCAGGCAGCTCCAGAATGCTTCCAGAAACAGCAGGGACAGGTTATGCAGTGGCTCATGCTGGGCTGCTCAAGTTTGAAAGCACTGCTCACTCCAGCTCACTCCAGCTCACACCAGCAGGCCTCCCAGCATCGGCAGTGCCTCCTCCAACACACCTTCCATACAAACCCCCGCGTGCCCAGCACAGCACTGCTCAGCCAGCTGCTGTTTTTAGTCTCCCGCTATGGTTACGCTGCTCAAGTCCACGCCATGGGTCCCTCAAACAATGGTCAGCCCCAGTTCAGGCTGGATACCTGGGAAGTCATCAGGGCCACGGTGCTGTGGTGCCCTGCACACCCCCTGAGCGCCCTTCTCCTGGGGGCACCGCTGGGGAGCAGCAACCTCTTGTCTCCATTTGGTGACCCAGTGACCTGTTAAACCCAGCTGTTCTGGGTCTCATCTGGGCTCCTGCAGAGGTGGGGCCAGTAATGAGTGCCCAGAGAGTGTCACTGAACAGTCACTTGCTAATGCGTTTGTCCTGAGATTTAACATGTGCCCAAACCACGTGAACGCATGATTCGGGGAAATGTTAACATATAGGGCATGTCATCACTTTCCTAGCCTGTATATCTGACAAAATCAGAATGCTTGTTTTATGGTTAAATTATCATGCAATTGCTCTGAAGCAGTTGAAGAGCAGTACTTTTTTACACAACATGTATCTGGATGAAGAAACTCATTGTCAGGGAATGTCAGAGTGCCCATTTGTGCAAGGTGGGTCCATTGGGAATAAATAATTATTCGGGTACAGCCTCCAGCTCACAAACGCTACAAAATGCTGATTAGCAAATGGTGGGGGGATTTACCAAGGACAAATTCACTCTAAACTTGCCCTGGCTCAAATAATCTTGTCCAAATACTTATCCAAAATCTTGGAGACAGGATAATGGTCCATTCAGGCCAGCAATCTGACGCACATCCCCGTCCTCCTGTTGTAAAAACTACCACATGGCTGTAATAATTAATCAGCTGGAAACAGCCCAAGCCCAGAGAACAATGTCATGGCACTGAGCACATATTTACTCAGTCAGGGAAAGCAATGAAAAAAGGAGTTTCACTCCCAGCAGAGCAGAAACACCTACTAGAGATATACAAAAGTAGAATGAGAGTGCAGTCTCAGTGGAAGATGTGGTTAGACTTCTGCAAAACTGCTGCCTAATCATGATGAAAATGGAGTTGAGCTCAATGCTGTTGGGCAGTACTGCTCATCTGACCGTAACTGCACCCATGTTTGCGGGAGACACCCAGTTTGGCAGGATTTTAAATAGAAATGGGGTCAGAGAGGAATAAGATTTCATTTTTTTTAAAGTTTCTGAAGTATTTATACTGTTTTATTTGTAAGCATGAAGGTAGGCAGCTTGGGAACAAGGTGGGCAGGTTCTGCCCTGGATCCTGGAAAGCAGAGATGATAGACAGTGTGGGGTTCTTGTTGGAGAAACAATCAGGTGTGAGTTTCCAGGGGAGCACTGCAGCAAAAGCAGCTACTGGCATTTTCTGGATGCGTAAGAAGCTGTGCAGATTGCCAGCTGAAGGACATTACTGACTGAATGAAGGACTCTGAACTTTGTGAAAGGTGCTGCTGCTACAGTAAGGAGCACATAAAAGATCATCAAACCAACCTGAAGGCCACAGACACTACTAAGAGTAAGGTCTTCATCAGTTTGGCCTCTGACAAAAATCCAGAATTGGCCTCAACCAATGCATATAAATTTTATCAGGCAGATAAAATTCTCGGCATAAATTTGGCATGAATTTTTACCCAATAACATGATTTACTGCAGCATTCATGCTGGGCAAGGACTTTGCATGCAAGATGGAGAAATGCAAAGACGTTTATTGTGCAGCTCAGGTTACCTAAATACTAGTCCACAAACAGGATATAACCTCATATAAACAGGAAGATCATATCCCAGGATTTCACCCAGTCACCTGAGTATTCCCTAGATATTACCTATTATGGTAAGGTGTAAATAATACCATATAAGGCCACTAACCACAATCTTCCCAGGCCATTGGTCAAGAAGGTCACTGACCCAAAGTCCTCTTTTCTAGCCCATCTCAGGTGACCTGGATGTGTTTCCATGATTACCACTGGGCCTAGGGAAGATGCTTTTGTAGGCCTTCAGGCCTGCTCTTCTACAACACCCATGGTGTTGTACAACTTACTAGGTTGTACAACCCTACAACTTACCCTTCCAAGAAAGAAGGTCCCCACTCTTTTCAAACTGACGCAGCATTCAGAAGGGTGACCTGACCTTGGCCAAACAGAGCTGGTTTGCTGCAGGGAGAGGTGTCCAGGGGAAATGCAATTGGCTTGTGAGTTACAGCAGTTCCCACAGCCTGAGGGACATGAGGGTATGACCATTCAGGCCCTGCACCCCTGATGCAGAGGTACCCCAGGCAGCAGCATCTGAGCTGATGTGGGGATGTCCTGGAGGACATCATTGCTGTCTCTGTCCTAATGAGGAACTTGAGAGGTTACTTAGCACATCTTAAGGGATATACCATGAGAGCTGTTGTAGCTCTAAGGGACAAATCATGTTCTTGTCTCCATATCAACAAAAGCCATTGGAGAAAGCAGCAGAGGTGCTGGGCAGGACATCCTTCCCCAGACCCCATGACAGCACTTCTCTAGAAACCCTCAAGCACACTTCCCTCCTTCTGTGGTCTCCAGCAGGGTTCAGACCCGTCTGGGGGCTTTGGAGCCGTACCTGAGGACCTGATGGCTGTACCTGATGGCCTTCACCTCTTCCACTGGGGGCAGCTGGCTTGGGGCAAGCAGCTTGCTCTTCCTCCCACTGCTCTTTCAAGCTGAAGCCTATCTTTGTCACAACTTCAAGTTAGCACATGAGGAACCATCCAAAGGATGACCAAAATAACCCAGGCAGCTTCATGTCTGCTGATACCAGGCTTTCTTTTGTAAGGCAATTGAGTGGCTTGACATTGTGTGTCATGTAGCACAGGAATAAGAAAAGCACCTCTTGTCTAGAGGGTGCCAGCCACTGCTGGGCAGCGTGCATCTGGCCAGGGGCACCAGCTCCTGGTGTGCCGCTGGGGCTCTTTGTGCTGCTGCCAGGGGAAAGCAAGCCAGTGCACATCCTGTTGGCTTCACCTGAAGTGACCCAGCTGGGACATTGTTTCAGCTTGGCAGGACTGTGGTGATTATGTGCACAGAGTGAGAGGGGCAATAATTCTAATGAAGTGGCTTCGGATACTGCTGTCCTGCACCTGAATGCTCTGAGTCCCACGAGCAGCGAGAAGCTTCTTACACAAGAAGATGGTATTTGGTTAATTAAAGCATCTAAATAAAATTCACATCACCCTGACTCACTGGGATGGATGTTCCTTTAGCTAATCCCATTTTTTCCCTTCATCAAGGCTGTTACCTCAAATTAGCATTTCCTGCAGACAGTCAGAGTGGATCAGTGGGATGGGATAACTTGTTCCTGCAGCTAAGCCTGCAGTGAACTTGATTTAGTATCATCTGTCTGCTTTTAAAGACCTTATTCGGATAGAAACTTAAGAGATTTCAGTAAAACTGTTTAGAACACAGTTAACCAGATTTCCATGAATAAATGTGGACTTGCTGTAAATGTAATTCCCTACTATTTACTGTGCTGCTCTGGTTTTGCTTCTCTTCTATCCCATTTGGAACCTGTGAGTGTAAAACCGTAAAATGAACAGGCTCAGGTGAGGATAACTTCAGCAGAGGTGGCCACTTGGCTGTGTGAAGGAAGCCCTGCTGTTACAATGTCCTGAGCTCCCCAGCTCACATTTACAGTTGCTGTGCCAGTGGGGAGCACCACATTGATGCTCTCCAGCTGTGGCAGGAGCTGGCGGGGACATTTGGGTGCATCCCATTCCCCAAGAGAGGGTGTGCTCAGCCTGGCACAGAGCATGTGGGTGCCCAGGCATCCTCCCCAGAACAGCTGAGGGGCCAGGCATGGCAGAGTGGGTTGTTGATCTTTAGGTAACTGGTCCTAAACTGGTATTTCAGGTTTTTTTTCTTTCAGAAAACTTGCATTTACATTTTAGTAATAGAGTAATTTACTCCTAGATCATCAGGTCCAACCATTAACCTAACACTGCCAAACCCACCACTAAACCATGTCCCTAAGTGCCACATCTACACTCAATTAATTTTAGAACTATTTCTTCTGTGTAGAAAGGCCTGAAGGGGAAGCCATGTGAAGAGTGGCTGAGGTCACTTGGTTTGTTCAGCCTGCTGAAGAGGAGGCTGAGGGGAAACCTCATTGTGGTCTACAACTTCATTGTGAGGGGAAGCAGAGTCAGGCACTGATCTCTTCTCGGTGGTGACCGGTGACAGGACCAAAGGGAGCAGCAGGAAGCTGTGTCAGGGAAGGTTTAGGCTGAATACCAGGAGAAGTTTCTTAACCCAGAGGGTGGTTGAGCATGGGAACAGACCTCCAAGGGAAGTGGTCACAGCACCAAAACTGACAACATTCAAGAAGTGTTTGGACAATGCTCTCAGGTACATGGTGTAACTCTTGGGGCTGTCCTGTGCAGGGCCACGAGTTGCATTTTGGTGATCCTTGTGGATCCATTCAATTCAGGAGATTCTATTTTTCTATATAATTAATTTTATACAATTCATTTTAGAAGAACCCTTTGAAATGCTCATGAAGAGGTCTTGTATCATCTTTTGTAAATTTTCCTTTACCAGTAAACATCAAATGCTCATGAAGTCCCTCTGTGATACCAAGAAACTTGTGTTTCCAAACAGCAGTCACCAGAGTAGCAACATTCTCCCAAAATGCAATGAGCCATGGTGCTGTAAGGCCTTCCAGCAAAACAGGAATTACCTCATTTTCTCCAGCGAAGTATGGCAAATGCCAAAGGAAGCTGCAAAAAGTGCAAGTACAAGGATGAGTCACACCACATGTGCCGGGGCAGCAGAAGCCTTCGGGGAAACAGCTTTTAGGGAAAGACATTTTGAATGGCACTGTCTGCAGGGTCCTCTGCCCTCGTGCCAGCAGGGATGTGGCTGTGCACAGTGGGGAACTGCAGCACCCCACGGGAAGGTGCAGCACCCCGAAGGCACGTGGGCTGTGCGGGTGGGTGGTGGGTAGGTGCACACCCCCCAGCTCGTGCTCCGTGTGCCGCAGTGGGAGGAGCAGGGCAGGGTTTTGGGGCAGGGGAAAGCCCCACACGGGTGACTCGGGGCTGCCCCATGCTGTGTTTTAGGTAATCCATGTGAATTGGTTTATCCTCTTCCATCGTGGGGCTGTCTGCTGAAGGCAAAAAGGCTTAGGTGGCACAATGGGCCATCCAAAACATAGCCTCCTCCTAGTACTGTGAAGAAAATCAACTCTACCCCAGCCAAAACCAGCATGTTCTCCAGTCCTTATCCCACACCATTTATGTCGTGCTTGGGTCCCACAGTATCCAATACATCCTAATTAACCACTGCCCCCTTCCCACCCTTTGATAAAATATACATGTATCATTCCCTTAGGACCACCCCTGCAAAATGTCCATTAAATGTCCATAAAGTGTCCACAGAATGTCCATTAGTTCATTTAGTCCAAGACTTTGGCCCCAGCCAAAACCAGCACACTGTCCCAAGGGTGGTACAGCATCGAAGTATTCCCTACAGATGCCCAAAGCACTGTTGGAGGCCACTTAGGAGAGGATGCAAGCACCAAGTCATACAGATGGAGAAAATTGGAGGGTGGGCTGATGCAAGTTGGCAGGGCCCTACAGACTGAGGGGTAAGAGGGCAGGAAGGCAGCCAGGGAGGAGGGATAAAGGAGGACCAGACTGAGAAGGATATGAAGCAGACTCCAGCTGCAGGAGTCACACAGTGCACAGATGAAATAGCTCGAACCTGGCTAAAGAAACCAAAGAAGTGAAGGGAAGCCGAATGGAAAACAAAGATGAAGGCAGGAGGATCTGGGCAGGGCTGCAGTAGCCCCACGGGTACCCAGGTGGCTGAATGTGCATACAAATGCCATGACCTGGAAGCACAACACAGCCTGTGGGGGCACTGAGACTGACCCCACCACAGGCACTGAAACATGCTTTAACAGCCATCAGCTCTCGAGGGCTTGCACCAGGAACAAACCCACGCCCCTCTTTATATGCCTATATTTTCTTGCCCTCAAGAGAACTGTGTTCAGAAGTGTCCCATCTGCTGGACCTGAAAGACAGGAACGAAAAGGCCTTTAAAACGTGACAGTGACTTGTGTGGCAGTAATTTTCTAAGTTCTTAAAAAAAAAAAAAAATTAAAAAAAAAAATTTAAGTTCTTAAAAAAAAATCACTAAGT
>VZRO01005012.1:1123930-1169149 GCA_013397915.1 Daphoenositta chrysoptera
TAAAAATACTACCGAAAACTGAAACTTGACAACCGTGGTTGTGAGAGATAACATCTTTAAACAGGCACACAGCACCCGCCCAACTTCCTGCTGCTCCCCCACGTTTCAGGGCAGGAACTGCAAGGGGTTAATAATGCAGCACCCTGGCAGATCCCCATCCTGCTACCTGCGTCTGGACACCTTAAAAGTTCACCTTCTCCTAAGAAACAGTCTGGAGAAACATATACAAAGGCCCTGACTTTAAAGGGCAGGATGAGGTGTATAAATCAGCTGAGAAACCGTACATGAAATGAGTGGAGGGAATGAAGGCAGTACCACAGCAGGCACTGTCAAGTGTTCTCCAGAGGAGAGCTACAGCACAGGGGTCTGAGAGAGGTGCTCCTTACAAAATTAAAATAAAAACAGTGACTCGGATTCCTCTCCACTGTCTCTACACCAGTATTAGCTTCTATAAAACAAGGAGCTATTTCCACTGACATTTCACCTTCTGACACAAGTCCAAAATTAGCTCTGAACACAAATTCACCGAGGAGGCTGGGCAGTGCTTGGAGTTGCAGTGGCGAGAAGCTTGGCAACACACCTTTTAGCTGCTGCTGAATTATTTAGACCATGGGTGTGTAATTGAGAGCAGAACTAGCCCAAAGGAGCTACCTATCATCAGCTACTCATCAAAAAGTAATACACCAAACTTTGAGAGGGCTTCCTATGCCTTTGCTGAGTTATTTAAAGTTGCCACACACAGAAAAAAAGTCCATTTGAAGAGCTGTAATGTACCATAGCTGAATTTTGTGCATCCCAAGCCTTTGTGCAAATGTCTTTGCTTCCTCAGAAAGTCTGGGGTCCTGGGCAAAGCACCATCTGTGGTCCCCATGGTTTCCTTCCTCCCCACTACTATTTTCATTATTGTTGACAGAAACTTCGTGCACCTGCTGCTGTTACTGCAGAGATGGAAATCCCCCTCAAAGCACTCACCAGAAAGGTCATTGAGCTGTTTCTTCTGCTGTAACATCAGCTGGGAGACAGTGCAGCCTCTCCGGCTTAAGAAACACCCACACATGTGCCAGCAGTCCCCCTCACTAGCCTCTTGTAATAAACCCAATCAGCAAAAGTAATTAACAGACTGCAAAAGCAGCTAACCTAAGGCAGCAGGGATGAAGCTAACCTGGCCTGCCACCTGCACTACCAAGTGGGATGATGCCAGAGGGGCACAGAGGCAGGGAGTGTTTCCCTGAGGCATCTAAAGATGTGAGGTGGGTGTCCTGGCCCCCGGCCCCAGTCCACCCCCTTCCAAGGTCACCATCACACAGCCCTGTGCTGTGGCCGCCTCTTGGCTCCCCTACCACGTGTCTGACCAAAGCCAGTGACAGGCAGGCAGAGACTGGAGCAAAGGGTACCTAGCAGTACCTGTTCTCAATTTGGGTGAAGCCCCAGCTGCAAGCAGAGGGGAAAAGAAAGAAGAGAGAAAGAGACACATCTTGGGTCAGAGTGGCATAAAGACCCAGCTGATTTTTGCTGGCCCAGGCTGAAACCCTTTAGCAAACCTGGTGACTCCAAGGACCCCTGAGGAAAGCCAAAGCATGCACTGGCACGGAAAATTTTCACACTTCCTACAGACACATCTTTCTCCCATTTATTCCAATGCAGAGTGAAAGTATTTTGCAGTCCTGTGGGGAAGAGATATTCATGCGTGGCTTCTGCGTCCCAGGAACTCCCAACAAAGGTGCAAGTGCGTCGGGCTGTGTGTGCACCACGCTTCCCGCCTGCCCGGGGGCTGATGCGGGCGGGCAGGGGAGGGAGGGGGCGGCCGGTGCTGACGTGAGAACGGGAACGGCTGGGAAATAAAAGAGCAAGGGCCTGGTCCCGGGGAATTTTGAGCTGACTCACCTAAGTCCTTTTGAATGGGATTTGAATATCTTTGTGCGTGAGGATATTGCCGGGCTCCAGGAGGATGTCCAGCAGGAACCTGGATTGTAACATGATGTGACTCATGAGCACACCTGGATAAACTTATGCTTGGGAACATTAGTTCTTTTTTTTTCATGCTCTCCCTCATTTTTCCTCTTACGTCAGTTGAGTTATGGAAAGGGTGATCCTACCTTCACAGGGGTCCTTCAGTGGTAGTCTTGACCCCTTCCAAACCAAGGAAAATAAAATTTACAATAATTCATAAACTCTCCTGCAAAAAAATGGACATGCCTGGTCTTAGCTTTCCTGAGCAAAGGAATAGATCCAACCCAGCTTCCCTTAACTGCTTTCTCTGTAAATTCATCTCTGACACACAGGTATACATGTATATATAGATGTATATAAATGTGTATATATATGTATATATATGTATATATGTGTGTATTCCTCCTATGGAATTCCTATCCCGAGGCATCATCCACTCAGTAAACTATGTATGTATGGGATGGGAGCAGAAGAACACATAAAATTACCTCATGCCTTGTTTCAGGCTTGCATCATTTAAATCCCCAAGACCCTGTACATGACCTCTTTGTCAGCTCATATACTTCAGTTCCTTCTCCAAGTGAGGGTAGGCTAACTTCAGGTGATTTTGAAAAGTGCAAGAAACACAAGCTCGGGTGATGGATATTTGCGATAGCTGAGGGCAAAGGCATCCATAATGGGTGATTCCCCTTTGGTAAATTTGCAAAGACAGGAGGAGCCTGTGCTGAGATTTCCTTTTAGCTAAATACTGCCATTCCTCACTTTTTCTCAAACTTTAAACTAGCTCTCTGTGGTTGCAGACCACCTCATGCAGCCAGATCCCCAGCTGATAACACGGGTAGGCTTCAGCTCCACGGACTAAACCTCGATTTACGAAGGATATGAGACATCATCATGCTGGACCCCATCAGCCTGTGCCCTTCCCTGCCTGACCCAAACTTCTACAACTAGACATGCCCTACTAATTAAAAGTTCCTAAGAGTTTGAGAAAACAAGCACCTGGATAGAAAAGACAGCTCTCACTAGGGCCTCACTGAGGAAGAGGCTGCTGTGTAGGGTAACCCTTCACTAGAAAGTTCATAATTAGACTGGGTGTTGGGAGAGAGGGAGGCTGTGTGAGTGCCCCAACCTAAACAGGGGAGCTTCAGAAATACCGCCTAGCAGGGAGCACCTCTGAACACAGCCCAGATCCCAAGCAAATCTATCTTCTCTAGTTCTGCTACTCCCCTGATGATTTCTCTCCTACCCCCTAGCTGAGCTCCCCAAAGTGGTCTGGAACTGCCAGAGCATGGGCAGTGCCTTGGCCACAAGCACTGTGGTAGCTGCACAGGGAGAGCCTGGCTTTACGTCCCTCCCAGCCTCCCATCAGAGATTCCTGCAGGCTTGCCGGCTGAGCACATCACAGAATTGCACTACGAGGTTAACTTGGTGTTGCTTGCAGTGCTGATGGACAGGCAGCACCTGGTTCCCCGTGTTTCAGAACCGAACCAGCAGTTACGCTGCTAAAGGCTGGATGTTTTTCATGACTTTGTGCAGTTTTGCAAGCACAGGTAACAAATGCAATTGAACCCTGGATTTCAGAATGAACGTCTGATGTCCCAGCCCAAAGAAACCCTCTGTTGCATTACATCACCCCGCAGTGCATTTGGTCTGAGCACGTTGCAGAGGTGTCACTGTCTCTGCAAGCCCTATACTCTCTTTGATGGATCAGTGTTATGGATACATCCTGTAACTCCCATGCTTGGATACCTCTTGGAAATGCTTCAAACACACAAGCCCTGTGAAGAGAGGAATTTGCCAAGCATACACACTATTCCTACATGGGGTTGTGTGTGTGTGTCCCCTGTTGCTCAGCTACTGGAGCAGGGTGGGGGTCAGTGCCTTTGCCCTCCTTGCAGGATCAAGGGGAGAGCAAGCCAAGTTGCCCGGCCATCTGCATGCTGCTGTTGACTCCCACATGGAATGACCAGAGGTAAGATGTGACTGCGTAACTTTCTTCAGCTATGTAAAGCTTAACTCGCGGGTTAAGCTGGAGGTGCCTGCCTTTCCCTGCTGCCTGCTCCTAAGTTTTAGATAGATGATGCTAAGAGCAGCAAGTCCTTATCCTGGCAAGGGGTAGCTTACTTTGCAAACAAGCATTTGCATATCCCACATAGCCCTTGGGCAACCGTCTTCTCACCCCAGTGACCAGCTGGGCTTGCTGAAGGCAAGTCAGGCAGGACACACAGAAAAGGCAGCTCAGCCCTCACTCTGCTCTGGCAGCCCTGTTGGGGGTCAGGCTCCACGTAGGCACCAGAGTGAGCCTTGGAAACTGAGAAATTAAAAATGTTTCATCATAAAGGGCAAACGTGTACCCTCTCAGGTGGACACACAGGACTGAGGTCAGGGAGCACTTGTGCAAGGCCAGACATTAAGAGGGGCTTTGCAGGATGGCACAAGGCCTCTGAGATGCTTCCTCAGTGCCATGGGTGAGGGGCAGGGAGTTCAAACTGCTCCTAGGAAGGAGGAAAACCCAGTGCCCCTCGCAGTACGAAACGTACAGGACAGGGCTGCTTGCCCGAAGGCCTGCAGAGATGTGTTCACGTGGCCGGTGTGGACAGGGAGGAGAGCAAGCCATCGTGGGGGTGAGATAGCAGCCCTGCCTCCAGCAGAAGCCTGGGGTCAGCTCTCTCTACTTCCTGAGATGCTTTAGAGCCCCTCCACAACCCTACCTCTGGGCTGTCCCTCGACCTAAACCCTCAATGCTAAACCCAGGCCAGGGGCAAGAGACTCTGACTAGAGACTAAATAATCCTCAGAGGAGGAGATGAGTGCCAGCACTTTGTTTATATTGCATGATACTTCCCAGCTCCACACAACTGAGCTTTCTCTTTCCCTCAGCCCTGACTTTTGCCCTCAGCTCTAGCACTGGAGCCGCTGGAGAAGTAAATGCACAACCAAATGAAAGGGACAGAAACTAGGAAGTTTACATACATAATTTTACCCTTGCAAGTTTTTAGTCCCACTCCAAATACTGCTTGGGCATTCCTCTTCTTCCCAACTCTAACCAAAGCTCTAACGTTGTCTTCCCAGGCCACTGGGCAGTGGGTGACAAAATTACAAGTTTCACATGAACCTGTGATGAAACTTGGAACTGTAGGATCAGATTAAGAACACAGCAAAATTCTTCTGTTTACCTTCCCTTTCCAATAGCCAGCTAGCACATCTCCCTGTGACACAGCCATTTTTGTGCATGCTATTGCTCATCAGCCCAACATACACTGCTCTCAGCTCACACACCTGTCAGGCTGGTATGAGAATGGTAATCACATCTGAAGGGCACTCTGTGCCCCTGTTTTACATACCTAAATCAGTCTGTGTCATATTCAACAGCTTAAAAACTGCAAGAGGGTGAGTGCTCTCAACTTCTGCCTGTGCCAGCCCAAAGTGCACAGTGCTTTGCAATGGACACAGCCTGCCCACCACCACAACGATGCAAGTCATTGTGCATCCTTGCTTAGATACTCTACAGCTTTCCCAAACTTGCCATCATGTAGTAATGTTGAAAGCCCAGGACAATGCTTATTTGATTTCTGATTCATTCCATTAATTGGTTGAAACTGCAAAAAGAGATCTTTCCAGACCAGGAAACTGCAAGCAAGCCACATGGAGATCTATGAGGAACGGAAGTAGAGCTGAGCTTGCATTGGGTGGGGGATGGATTTTGACGAGATCCCTTCCATGAGGTGATTTGCTCAAAGCCCAGCCATGGAATAATAGTTGAAGCGGTGCCCCAACTCCCAACCTGTACATTTGAGGCCGAACCTGAGTAAGTCACCTTTAAGTTCTACTTGCTCTCTCCACCTCGAGCTGCCTCAAGCACGGACTTCCCATCCTGTTGGATGGGTGCTCCAGAAATTGTAAAGGCAGCTTAGGCTAATTGCTCACTCTGAGGGGTCACATTCACCTATCAAACCCATGCCATCTGGGGCTTCTGAAAGATTAAAAATGAGAGACAAACAAGAGGATTATTAAAAATTTAACTATATACCATATTTATTATCAATCCACAGGATAATCTGATTGCTACATGAGCTCATAAAAGCTATTTCACCTTTACAAAATTAAAAAAAAAAATGTGCCACAAGGATGTCATAACTGCTGATAACCAAGGACTGAATCTTAAAATTATAAATTTTGCTGTAGAAAAGATTAAAAAAAATTATATTCACTTTAGAATTTTACTTTGAATAAAATATTCCCCTGTATAAAAAATAAAAAAGCTTGCTCTGGTTAGAATTAGAGTATTTTTCTTCTTTTTTAAATCTGGGAATTTGCATAATATCTCTGTAATAAGTTTCTTTTTTTTTTCTATTGTACCACGCGGCATTCAAGCATAGCAGATTAGAAACAAACATGATGAAAGCAGTCTCAGAACGTATGAAATCCACATGGAAAGTTTTAACTTCCTTTCCTTTCCTCTATTCTTTAAAGACACTTTAGCAAGAATAGCCTTGGAAAAGAATACAGGTGGAGAGGGACCTTCAATGTGCCATTAAGTAGAGCAAGGTAATAAAAGGCCTTTTGTAAGTGCTTTCTTAATAAGGTGCAGAAGCAGACTGCAACTTTGCTAGTACTGCACTATGTACAATATTCACAATAGATTTTTCTTTATTTAAAAATATTCCAGCTAGTTCACATTTTCTCTCCCATTCTGAGGCTTTCAGTTCCATCACAGCCTTGACAGCAAGAAGCGCAGCAGCACCACTTCCCTTGTGGTTGGTTGGTCCTCGTATGAAACACTGGAACCTGTGAGTGGGCCAAAGTTCTTGGGTTGTTTTCCTATGTAGCAACCTTGGAAATATGGGTTCAGGTATACATACTGACGGCTGGAGTCCTGAGTTAAAAACACTCCGGCACTGGAGTCAGACACAGCAAAGTTTTATATTGCCAAGGCTTTACCTTCAGATTTGTCTCGTGTGCGTCAAGGGATGAACCTCTCTTAGAGAAACGTAAAATACAAAACCAAACAAAACAAAGCTAAAAAACCACACTTTCAAAGGCTTAGCAGCTCTTGACTCTTGACTGGGTGATGTCTGATGTTTTCTTGATGACGCTGGCCCGTGTCTCACGGTCTGGCTGGCTGCTGCTTGTGGAGGCTGTGGACACTACTTGCGGCAGAGGGATGTCTGGGAAAGGAGGCCAGGAGCTATTGTAAGGCAGTGGGCAGCTTTCTTCTTTGACTGTGACTTGGAGGTCAGGCTTATTGGCTACAAAAGTTGCCATGCTGGGAAGCATATGAGAAGTGTTCCTCATTCCTAGATTGCTGAGATACTGTTTGCCTTCAATGTTTTTTTTCTGCCAATGAAGTCGTCCCTAGAAATGGGGGAAGAAAGAAGGGAAGACTCTATGAGCAAACACAACTTTGTGAAGTACTCCAAGTAACAAGATGAAGATAGAAATATCCACAAATTGCACAGAAATTACCCCATCTCTAAGAGCCTGAGCCTCTAGCCACTGGCTTAGAATGTCTTTGCTCGCAGCCATTTCTCCTTTACTGAAGTCATGTGCTTAACTCTTGCTGGCTCTCCAGCACTCAAGAGGCACTACCTGCTCTTCTGAATGGAAAATAAAGGCCTTATTCCCAGTATGCCAGAGACAAAAATGGACGCAGACATTCAGAACTCCAAATGGTAGTGTCTCCTCTGTTACCAGAGAGAGCATCTTCCTGCCAAGAGGCAGGCACAGAGACCCAACACTACCCAAACTAGCAATACAGGCGAGGCTGCTGGGAAACTACTGTCACTTCACAGAATCACGGAATGACTAGGTTGGAAGAGACCTTCAAGATCATTGAGTCCAGCCCATACCCTAACACCTCAACTAAACCATGGCACCAAGTGCCACATCCAACCCTTTTTTAAACACATCCAGGGATGGTGACTCCACCACTTCCCTGAGCAGACCATTCCAGTACTTTATCACCCTTTCTGTAAAAAACTTTTTCCTAGTATCCAATCTATATATTCCTTGGCACAGCTTGCGACTGTCAGTTGTTACCTGGAGAAAGAGACCAACCCCCACCTGACTACAACCACCTTTCAGGTAGTTGTAGAGAGTGGTAAGGTCACCTCTGAGTCTTCTTTTCTCCAGGCTAAACAACCCCAGCTCCCTAGGTTGTTCCTCATAGGGCTTGTGTTCCAAGCCCCTCATCAGCCTTGTTGCCCTCCTCTGGACATGCTCAAGCGTCTCCATGTCCTTCCTGAATTGAGGGGCCCAGAACTGGACACAGTCCTCGAGGTGCAGCCTCACCAGTGCCAAGTACAGGGGAAGAATGACTTCCCTGGTCCTGCTGGCCATGCTATTCCTCATACTGGCCAGGATACCGTTGGCCTTTTTGGCCACCATCGATCATCACAGGGAAGAAGTTCAGCAAGGGAAGATGACCATCCTGTTGTTTGCCCACCACAGATGCTGCAATGGCATGTTCTGTCAAAGGAGGCCTGTGGAGTCACTACTTGCAGTCTACATATGGGTTCCACCCAGGCCAAGGCATGAGAGACCAGGTGGGTCAGCTGTGTCATTATACAGATGCACAGCCTCCAAGGTGATCCCCCAAGAAAGAGGACTCAGAGAGCTTTCAGTGGGGGACACAACAGGAGAGAGCTTTGCAAAAGGCCTCATGTAAAAATGCAGCTGGAGCACAGGGCATCCAAGCACCCTCAGTGAGCCTCCCTTGCCTCTAAGTACACATGGAGATCGGTAGGTCTGGTCACTTGATGGCAGCCCCAAAATAAAGGGCAAGTGGTGTTTTTGTATACGTGCAGCTCAGGTTATTTTCTCTACAGATTCCTTTCACCCAGCAATACCCAACTGACTGCTCAGAAAAGCTTTCTGCCCCACATATCTCAAACATTCATTCTCAGCTTCGTTTCAGTCACATGTGTAAGCATTTCCTCCAGTTATATGAGTTCAGGTGCCACTTAAGAAAAACTAAGTGAGCGAGCTTTCAACCAAGATAAAATACTTGCTACCCAGCAATGTCAGTGTATCATATTAACAAACTAGCTGGCACTTCTGATGCCTTTGCAGAACATCTTATTATGCAAATTAATCTTGTAGTTTGGACAGATGAGGAGAAATGAATTTGTAGAGATATTAATTCTGTGACAATCATCCAAATGTCTGTATCCCCCGAACATTCCTGGTCTGCTTTTCTCCCTCAGCTTTTGTCAAAATGAATATTCCACTAGTAGAGTTGCAAATGGAGAAATGGGAAAAATGTCTCAGGACATGGATCTTGAGACCTTGGTCCAAACTGCCAAAAATCCAGAAAGCACTTACCTCTGCATTTTCTTCATCGCTTGGAACGCTGTCAGTTGTTTCACTTTCTGTCAAACAAAACAGAAACAAAAATGAAACTCATGCTATTCTATCTATAGTAATGAATTCCAGCTCAAGAGGCCTGATGTACGTCCAACAAGTGGAATCAAACAGAGTCAAGTCAAACAACCACAAAACAGTGGAGAAGCATGGAGACTCTGCCACAGCAGGGCTAGACAGCACAGCTGCCTTGAACAACTGGGGTACATGCACATGGTTATCACAGCTAACATGACTATATCCTGGAACAGACAGCAATGGAGAGGGATGAAGTAGATTTGTGCTTTCTGGGCAGAATCTCCAGCAAGCAGGGATGCCCCCTCTCTCTTGCCTCTCTATGGCCACTCCAGGCCCTGCAATGGACAAAGTTCTGTCCAAATCTTTATCTCCCTGCAAAATCAGTAACAACTCCATTCTAGAGGAGATGAATGTGGTTTTGTTTCATCAACTGTTATCTCAGCCCATCACCTCAAGGGCTTGTTGTCACTTCTGGGGCTTTATTACTGTTGATATACTGTGGTACAATTGGTACAGTTTTCCTTTTGCTACCACTCCGCAGCCTATTTCTCAACCCTTCACTCACCACTTGAGCAAGTGGCAGTACTACAGTCTCCAGCCCCATCACCTCCCCCCAGGGCACATGGCCTCCCTCACCCTCATCAGTTCAACCAGAGCACAAATACAAGGGCACAGTTCCAGTGGAACAGCCATCCTCCTGCAGCTGCATCCCTCTCTTGCAGAAGAGCCTGAATCCCAGGAATTTTTACTGTATTTTCAAGCCTACATATGTCTGAAGACAGGTCTCCTACTGTCTGAGGGTAAGGCATGGTGGGTGGTTGGGATTGCTGTGCCTCAGATACATCTGAGACAGGGCACAAACCACCCCCCTTTTCAGTCTGCAGCGATGGCTGCTGCCTTCACCACAGCCACTATTGCCCAGACCAATCCACTGGGGGCCTAGATTGCAGGTTCCCTTCAGCTTGTGGGGTTTTGAACCACTGTGTCCTGTTTCCTGGGAGGATAACCCTAGGCATCTGTCAGGATACCAACACTCCAACCCCCGCAGCAAGGCTGCACAGATACGGCTCATCCACAAGGAACACAGAATTCACACAATTCAAGGAATGATGTGATGAATTATTGTAGCAGGCAAGAGAGCTCTGAAGCCCCAGTTTTCACTCTCAGCTCTGTGTTATGCATTTTAGTCCATGCAAACTGCTCTGCACAGGCCCTGCAACCCTGCCTTCCCAGAGACCAACCTCATGCTCTGCACTGGACATGAGTGCTAAGAGTGCTTGGATCACGCCTCGTGGATTGTGCCCCTGCACACCTTCAGAGACTGGCAGTACCTTGCCATTTTCTCAAGGCTTGGCTAAGCATTAGGTTTAGGCAGAAGGCTGTAAACCAATGGGTTGAATCACTCTTTCAGACCCCAGGATCTAAACTGTACCTGAAGTCCTTCTACTCCAGCCCAGTTATTCCAGACTGCTGCTTCTAAAGTCAGCACCTCTCCTTGTGTCAGAGTCTCCACCACAGTGTGCAGCAAGCAGAGGAACAGTCCCAAACATTATATCTAACTGCAATGCCCTGTGCAGCTAATGCACTGCAGGACTTCTCATTCACTGACCCAGGCAGAGACAGATGTGTCAATGTGACCAAGCTGGCTAATTAAGCCACACTGGGGGGAGGAGAGGAAAATTTAATTCACACAAAGGAGAAATGGCCCTGAAGATGGAATCAATAGAAGGAATCCACACAGACACAAGTAACAGATATTCCTTGACATGAATAAGCATGTCACAACAAAAACAGAGTGATGCAGCTGAAAAGGAATCTATCCTTGGTGTTTATACATAACAGAATGCTATGCAAGAAATAGCACTATAGTTAGCAAAGCCAGGGAAGCTGGCCACTCAGGCATGGAAAGTTAGAGAGGCTATTTCTATCAAGAAGGGTATTTGAATCAGTGTGGAACACAAACAGGCGCTTGACAACAGCCTCGGTACTAAAAAACAATGGATTTCATAGACATCAGTGAAAATATGAAAAAACTCACAAGTGCGACTCACATCATTTGCCTGAGTAAGCTCAGAAAGGAACCAGAGGTGTTTTGAAATCAACCAGATTAGTGTAGGACGGCTGATATATCTGGCTACTTTTTTTGGTTGTTGTTTTAGAAGAGCTCAACTAACTGCTCCTGCACAGCTGTTATGGTCATACTCTTTCCTGCCATTCAGCCAGGAGCACCTGACAGAGCAAACCCACAAGCACAGGGCCAAGGTTCCTGTGGTTCTATACAGGTCTGTGTGGAGCAAGACAAAGGAGAAGTAGTCACAAGAGTGACCTAGAAATTTCAGGGTTCTAACACACAGACTCCTGTCCTCGCTCCAGCCTCAAGGGCAAATACTACCTTAAAAAAAAAAAAGTGGTTCATAGAACAATTCAGGCTGGAAGGGATCTCAGGAGGTCTACAGCCTAACCTCTTCATCAAAGCAGGGCCAGCTACAGGACTAGATCAGGTTGCTGGGAGCCTTATCCCTACAGGTCTTGAAAACTTCTGAGGATGGAGGCAGCACAATCTTTCTGAGTATCCTGCTCCATTGCCTGACTGTCCTTGTGGTGAAACAGGTGACATTTTTTGTTATATCCAGTTGGACCAAGTTTTCTTGTTTCAATTTAGCCTGCTGTTTCTCATCCTCCTACCATGCACTGCTGTGAAGAGCCAGGTTCTGCCTTCTTGGGAACATCCCTGTGGTAGAGGCAGCTGCTATGAAGTCCTCAAACCCATCTCTGCTCCAGGCTGAACAAGCCCTAGTCCTATCTTCTCACAGAGTGAGAAGTATCTTCTCATACCCTGCATAGCCCTTCTCTGCACTTGCTCCCATTTGTTTGTCCAAGTTTCTTGGACTGGGGAGCTCAAGACCTGATGCAGTACTTTCAAAGTAGTGCAACTAGTGCTGAGTAGAGGAGGATAATCACTTCCCTAGATCTACTGGCCATGCTCCTCAAAACTGGTGGCCTTCTCCATGGCTGAGGTGCTCTGGTGTCTCAGGCTCAGCTCACTGCCTACCCACCTTTCTGCAGAGCTGCTCTCCATACCATCAGCCCCAGCCACTACTGCTGCAAAGAGCTCTTCCTTCCAATGCACAGGACTCACATGTACCCTTGCTAAATTTCATAAGGTTTCTGCTGACCCATTCCTGCAATCTCTCCAGGACTCTCTGGATCATGGCTCTGTCCTCAAACATATCAACTGGTGTGCCCTATTTGGGGTCACCTGTCAAGTTCACAAACATGTCTCCAACATATCTTCTGCTCACTGATATATTAAATAAGACTTGTCCCAGGACAGACCCTTGCAGTACTACTCCACCTCTTACTGGCCTAGAGCTACAGCAGCCAGGATCATCAAGAGCTGCCTTAAGATGCACTCAAAAGCTTGCCAGTGGCATAAAATTCTGTTATCTTAGTTTTGGGCTAGCAGGTCTGGGTATAAGTTAAGGACAGCTGAAGGCCACCAAAGTACTAAGACAGCATAAGGGGGTAGCAGAAGTACTTCAGTCATCCTTCATTTTCCTTATGCGGGCTGGTTGCAATGACCTTAGGGCAGGTAGGTTATGATTTGCTTATGTCAAGGTGGTTACCAGACCCCCCTTCTCTATCATTCCAGTCCATGAAATCACCATGACTTCCAGACCAAGACAGTGACTTTTGTTTGCATTTCAAGAATTTACATCCTATAGCTGAAGTTAAATGATTGCATCACCGTTGTGTTTGTGTAGATGGAAAAGTTTTCCAAGACGCATTTGTAAAGAGGAAAAATGTTTCAAAGGCCCTTGTCTCCCTGCTGCTAATAAATTCAAGCAGTCTCACATCTCCCTGCCTTATGATTTGCAAAGGTCTTCTGAATGCTTTGGTCATTGCAGACTAAACACATTGGGAAAGACAATCGTTTATCAACATGTGTGAGACTAACAGTGGAGACTATCCAAAAGAACATCATACTATTCACTTAGTCCCAAAGATAAAAATTACTAAATACATACTTTATAAAAAAATGTCTGGAAGTAATTTCAGTCGAGTAAGTCAAAGGCAAAATCACGTGTAAAATAATAATAATCATGGAGAACAATTTACACTTAAGTTCGCTTTAAAAGATGACATTTGTGTTTCTACCCAGTGAGCCATTGTCCTAAGGCTTGCAAATTAGCCCCATGTTAAAACAGCAAAGACATGTTTTGTCCTTCTTCCTATGAAATAAGGCCTATATGACTGCGGGGACTCTATAGCATGTCCACACGTACATTTGTGTCTGTTCTCCCCTAAAAACTTCTGAACACACTGTAAGACTTGGATAAGGGATAGGTAAGTGCCAAAGACTCTTAACTTCTAACAGTTATATGAAAATCAGACACCAGATGAAAAGAGAAACCATAACCACCCTCACTGGGGGTAGCTGTTATCTCATCGTGTTTTTAGGTATCAGAGAATCCAGATGGAAGGCAGACGTTGGAAGCCAGACATCCACAGCTCTGCTGCTTGCAAGATCACTTGTTATCAGTCACTACATGGCTGTTTTAGTCTGCAGCAAGACAGATCCACTCCCCCCGGGCCCTCAGCTCCATATCTGCATATGTACCATTAACACAGCCTTTAGCACTGCGCACTGTGCTAGACACTGAGTAAATATAGAGCAAAAAAGACCTTTAATCTTTAGTAAAGCAGAGGGCATGTCATTTGTACGACTGAAAATCACCCTCTATAAAAGACCTTTGCATTATATCTAAAAAAGTTCTTTTTCCATTACTCACAGGCTAAAACCTGCAGCTTACATTTCCAAAGTCAGATCTGTCAAGTTGTTTCTCAGGGAAATGAGCAGAGGACTGTGCATTTTTGAGTTTCATTAACAATTCAGAAGGCAGATGAGTATGCATTTCTGAATCTTTCTTAGCTACCTTGGAAGCACCCTCCTTCCCCCAGTGTCTTCCAAACATTTCCAGAAAAAGGAGTGTAAAGAAATGCCAAGTTGCTTACCTGCATAGGATGAGACAGGGGAGATCTGTAGAGGGTACAGCTGGCTCATGCTCAGGGGCTGTTCATCACTTTCTGTTGTCACCTCTACTACCTGACAAACATCAGGAGGGTTGGCAACTATCACCTGCTCCTCACTGCTGCCATCAAGGTGTGGCTGTCCTACAACTTGGGGTTAGAAACAAAGTAATTGATTACTGATAACATCTCAACCCTGTTGAATCTCTAAGAGTCTGTCCTTGGAGCCTGCTTGGTATCTGACTGAGTCTTCAATACTCCCAGCACGTTTTCCATGCCCACCACCTGCTTTCAGCAGGTATAAGTTTTAGTGGGAGTTCTAAAGGAAATCTGTGATCCTCAAAGGGCAAGCTGCCAACATCCCATGGCCTCTGAATGCTCTCATATAAACTATACAACGAAAGACCACAACTGGCATGCAAAAACTTGGCCACGGGGTCAAGCAAAACATTGGGGGACTCTGATGTACATATGACATGAATCTATGAAAAATTTCTGCTCCAGTTAGATGCCTATTCTCACTGACCCTCGCAGTGCCATCGACGGTATGTAGAAAATCACAGTTATAACTGTAATCCCCATGGTCTGTGACAGAAAGCTACAGTTTGGTTATTAAGAGTTAATAACAGAGTTATTAACAGAGGGATTTCCTATTCCCCCAGGCACATGATATTTAATACCAAAAGAGCACATGAAATTTAATATCAAAGGAGCGTTACTTATTTCTACAAAGTGAAGCGACCACAGATGCTTTCCAAGTGTCCTGAAATGCTTTGCAGGCATTAGTTGTTCTACACAACAACCTTTTGAAAAAGGTTGACAAACCATGGTACCAAGAAGTTACTGAGCAAAGCAAAAGTATGGTGAAAGCCAGAATCTCACTTCTCTGAAGCTGCTTGACAGAATTTCCTCTGTCTTGTACAACTCCTCATTTAATCCCAGCAGTACGAACACATGACGAATGCATTAATCCAGAACTGAAAGCCACAAGTTAGATCAGAAGAACACACAGAGATGGAGCCATCTCACAGGATGGCTAACCTGAAACCATGGTTATCCAAGAGAAAGACTATAGATATTCTTTCACTGAACATAGAGCTTCAAAAGGAACATAAGGCTAAATTCTGTACAAACACAACACTGTGTTGTTCAAACAGTCCATTTTTTTCTTGACCCACAAGGGGAAAAACATGTAGGCAATGAAATACAACAGATCTTGCAATTCTTAAGGTTAAGTAACCTGAGTATACTAATTATTAAATTTGAAAAAGTCAAAAGATAGCATCTATTCCTGCATGTACTAACATAAATAAACATGAATGCACATGTCTATACACACAATCCACTTCTGCATTCTATCTTTAGCCAGGGCTTTTTGAAAAAGAAAAGTGACAGGTATTTTTCTCAGGGAAAAGCTGCATTTTATTTTGCTTTGTGAAGTGCCACATAACCACTGGAAAATCTCCAAAACTTAGATGTGTATTTTAAGAAACAATGTTAGCATAAAGATAATTACAAACATACCAGATAGACTTTTTTAAAGTTGAATCACTACAATTACTACAATTATGTTTCAGATATTTCATTTCCCCTGTATGTCACCTTTCCTGGTTCTGAAACAACCAGCTTTTTACTGAGTGTGGTGAGAGTGGTGCAAGAGCACACACAGTTAATTTTTATCTGGGAGATACCAATATTGCGCAACCCACTCAGGGTATGAGCAGGCCATCTGCACTGTTTTATCTTTTTCCTCAATACCTGACAAATTCTGACCCACCCTAAGAGATAAAATGCACAGCAAAAACTACTGCTCACTTGGGCAATATGCCACAGCTTCCAGTGAGCTGCATGTATGTCAGAAACTCTGCAGGGTGCTGTTTGTCTTTCATCCCCTCTTGCTGACTTCCCATCTTTCTGCAGAACAATTCTAATTTCCCTTTTCCTCCCTGTTTACATTAAAATCCTTTCTGCAATCCCAAATAACTGCTTCTTTCTCCAGTCTGGATAAGCAGCACACCTGACATCTCAATAATTAAACAACACTGGATGACAGTTCCCTACCCAATCCTCAGTCAGTGAACAGGAAGCACTGATAGCACTACAGTGCTACTCCTTCAAGTTGTAACAGGAGGATCAACAAGCATGCTCTAATACTCTTACAAAGCAACAGCCGATTAAATGAACTGCCAGAAAGAGAGGAAAACTACTCACAAACTCCTCAGCCACACAAGTACTTCAGGGGAATGACTATGCAAAGCCCTGTGACCTAAGAAATGGGGATCAAAAATAGTCACTGCACATGATTTCTGCCATCTCTCCAAGGAGAATACTAACATATTTGTCATATTTAAAAGTGGAATTCCAGACAAAATGGTGTGTGGGTCAGATTAGTAGGAGCTCTTGCTACAATGACAACCTCAGCCAAAAAACAGCTGTCAAAACCTAGTCCAATTATTCTACTGAGGACCAATTATTCACATGCTGAGATGACAACTAATTTCTAATCTACTGGTTTCTAAATGCAGTCTTCAATGATCCTTTTTGTTAGCTCAGTGTTGTTAAAAACTATCTCTGCTACTGAGGTGTCAGTAAAAAGAACCAAGTTTCTACATTTTGCCTGCTGGCTTGAACTCCCAAATAAAATGGTATTCTATACAAACCTCTGCTTTAAGCAATGGGAAACTGCCATCTGACTGCAGTTTAACTCCCACATGACACTGGCTACAGTCTCCTCATGGCTGAGGACTACCCTGTGAAATAAGTCCACATCATGAAAAGCCAACTTGGAGTGCCTGTAAGTGCTTTTCTCTCAAGGGAGCCACCACACTGACACAGTACTGCTCACTGTCTCTGCAAGGTGGTGGGGCTGACCTGCCACCACAGTCTTGCATGGCCTAGGCTACTGAAAAATGGGTCTACCTGATTGCAACCGTGGCATTCCCTGAAATGCAAAATGCTGATGGAATGATAAGTCTGGCAGACCAAAAGGGTTTTCTCAGCCATCTGTGTGCGTAAAAAAAGCATAGGAGTACTTACCTACAAAGTTCACTGTACTGTCAACTTCATTTTTTATACTGGAGGACAGGAAATAGTCAGAAGTGACATCATTTAGCCCATTAATCCCAAAAGATGATTCAACTGGCTCTTGCTAGAATGAAAAGAGTACAGTTGGGTCAGCATTGCTTTATTTTAGGAGACAGTTCATCTCTTTGTTCTGAGATGGTAATAAATCCCATCACTTCTGCCTGCCATATACCCCCTGCTCTCTGCAAGACAGTGTCTTAGAATGAGTATTTCTCTGAAGAGAAGCCCAAAACTACTTCATTTCCAAATCTTTTGCTTTGAAATGAAAGCTATTTTTAATTTTCAAATTTAGAGTAAGCCTTCTGAGAGCAAGGAAGTAGTAAGCTATTTACTACAAGAGATTAACATTTGAAACAAACAAGGAAGAAACACTGCTTTAAAACAGTAGTCTATTTAATATTCATCCTCAGTCCCTTCCAAATAAGCTCTATCTCTTTGCACTCTCTGAAAGGAAGCCTTAGTTTCTGTAAAGCAATTACTAAATTCTAGCCTTAATTTTTCTCTACAGCAAGCCTGAAAGCAAACCAAAGTGTTTACACTAAATACAGCCTTTTAGATCACATCATAAACATTACCACAGGGCAACAGCATTGGGAAAACACCACCTGTTCTACACAGACTGAGCTTTCCACAAGATCCTTCTCTGTAAGCCTGGTACACTCAAGTGGGAATCTAAAAAAATCCCTTCAGAGTAGACACCAAAAAAATTAATTCCATAAACTCAGGATTTCTTTAAAAGGATTATTCTACACATGCAACTTCCTGCCTGGTATTGACTCTCTCACAGGTTTATTGGTTACAATGTCTAAAGTCTTTTGTTCTTACTCTGCCAGCCCTGCAATGCTGCAAGTTCTCCCCCACTTGCTGAGCCAGAGCCACCTGCAGAGAGGTGCAGAGCTGTCCACGCCGTGCTCATTTTCACTGCTCTAAAGCATTTCATCAAAGGCAGGGCAAAGGTGAGCCTCAGGACCTGCGGTGCCAGCCCATCCCAGTGCTAACCATATGAACTGTTATCTTTGGGACAAAATACTGGGGGCACTGTGACAGGTTTTTTCTGGATGGCACATGCTGTGATTGTGATCTACTCAAAAAGAATTGTCACTTCAACACAAGCACCTTCCCAGACACTAAAGAAGCAAGGCAAACATGCACCCTGTCCCAACGTCCCTTGGCACATCAGAAGGTTGCAAAGTTAAGTGTTAATGGCAAATAGGTCTTTGAGGAGCTGCACCAGTTGTGCTGGCCCACAGGTCAAAGACTTGGAGAGCTGGAAGAGATAAAATTAGCTGCTATTGATCCATTGAGGATCACGACCGCAGAGATAGGCTAGGGCTGCACACTGGAGCCCTGAGTATCTGGTGTTGTGCAACACAGCAAACACAGCAGCCCCTATGGAAGCACTGTGCATGCAGCACTTGCTCAACTTTACTGAGGCTGATTATAGAGAAGTTTATTTAGTAGCCCCTTTCAAGCTCCAGAAGCAAATACGCATCTTGGAACTCAGGTGATGGTGCCAGGTCCACAAAGAGACTTGGATACTGGCACAGTTGGTGTTACATCACCTAAATTTTCAGTGTCCAGATGTCTAGCTTAAGCTAAATGCATGGGGAAAGCTGTCACTAAGATTTTAAAAATGTCTCTCAATGTGGAGCTGCATGGTGAAAAGGATACATCTAGGATTAAGTAGAAATTAGGCCTCAGTTCAGTCCATTGTTTCGAAAGAAAGAGGCTGGTTTTATCTGGGCTGCTCTGATAATTCCATTTCCTTCCCATTATTGAGAATTCATTTTTTAATGATTTTAATGAATTATAATGACAGACTCTGCTTGCCCAAAAGCCCAGTGATAGGAGACCTATCTGTAGGGTGGGAGACTTGCTTGCACCTTTGCTAATGTGGAGCAGGGATCTGTGCTCAGACTCTCAGCTTCTTCTTCTGCTGCTATCACCCCATTGCAGGCAAATCATGGAGTAGCCTCTCACTGGGCTCCACTAAAAGAGGTTTTTCAGGGTAACTGTAAGGTGTTCAATTCAAAACATGCAGCTTGGATCTCAGGAACTCACATCACCAAGCAAAGCAATTATAAGCAGCTTTCATGCTCAGAAATGCGCATTTGCTTTAATTCACCTACCACCCTTCTTCACTACTACAGCCTTCAACATTCAGCAGTCAGCCTAGCAGTGGCTGAGTATGGAAAAAAACACCTCTTCTAAAATCCAGGCTAGCCACTGCACACATCTGTCAGAATGGGGGAACAGACAAGAATACCACCTGCCCCCAGCTCAGAGCTACAAGAACTACCAGTAGGTATCACTGGGAGGTGACACGTGCTGGCACATTGCTCTGCTCTGACCAAAGCAGTTTTACTGGCTCCCTCTGAACATCAGCCACCATCAGAGTCACTTTAGAACAAGCACACGTGGCTGTGTGATCCGAACAGGATAGTTAAAAAGTGGTTCCTTTAAGACAATTTAAAAGTCATAGCATTCTGACACGTAACTCCACAAGTCACCACTGCTGGGGCAGCACCTGCCTTCAAAACCGCATTTCAGTGGAGGACTTTTTCCCACATTTCTGGGCTTACCTGGCCCAGAGAACCTCCTGGCCAGGGGCTGCAGAACCTGAACCCAGGCATGGGTGGCACAGTCCTTCACAAGTGAGCAGAAGGGGACCAAGCTGCCTTTCCACTGTAGACACAGCTGCTACACACAGCCCAAGGACACCAATTTTACAGAAAGCTGAGAGCCTGAAATCTCTGAGATTTGCTTTTCTTTTAAAAATTGAAGGTGGACTAAATCCTGCTGGTGTGTGATACTGACCACCTCATAGAGGCCCTTGGCAGAGGTGTGAAAGCTAGGAAACACCATGCTCCACAGGGACAGCACATGTCAGTCTGGGTCCATGCTCTGAACAAGGAGAAATCTCAGGCTGTGACTGAGGAGCTTTACAGCTGAGGCCTTCTAACTGATAAAACACGAGCCCAAAGTGCAGCTCTGACCTTTGCCTAAATGAAAATGAATTTCCAGTGCTTTACACACAGAAATTAATTGCTCCAACAGGTAGCTCTATTGTTCAGAAACATTCCTTCTGTAATTACTGTATTTCTCCTTACAGAGACAAACAAATGGCAAATGTATTGCTGAGACTGCCAGTTTTCCAACCTCCAGGCATTGTAACACAAGGGCTGTGTCCATTGATGATGTTTAACAGCCTTCACATTTCAAAAAAACAACCCCAAACATCCTGGGTAACTGTAGTTACTTAACCAAACCACAAGCATTCACAAGTACCCACCACAATATACTGCTGGGGCTATTAAAAAATATTTGCAACAGATCGTGTTCACAAGCTCTCGCAGTATTAAACAGCCACTTCTTACCTTAATTTGTTTGAATTTGTCATCCTTCTCAGACTTTGTTTTTTTTCCTGCAACAACAGAAGGAAGATTTCATGAAGTCCTGTGTGCCATGTGTTATCCTTAACACTTTCTATATTCACCAACAAATAGCCCCAAAATGTGCCTCAAAACGGCAGGACTTTCTAGTAAAGGGAGAACACATTTTACTTAATTTTACCCTTCCCTTAAGGCCTGGGCAGCAAAAAATTCACCTTGAATGCTCTGGCTTTGTGTTTCCTTTTTAAAAGGCTACAAAAGAGAACCACTATGGGACCAAGAAAAGCAATGGCAGTCAAAAAATCAAAGTGAAAAATACAGAAGAATGACAAAAGAAAAAGACTTGTTAAAAAAAAAAGGAAGGAGAACAAAAATACTCTTAAAGGGAAAAAAAATCAAAATGTACGTCTCATCACATTTCTGACATTTTCTCTGTAGCTATAGGAAAAGGGAGATTGTTAATTGATGTAATGTGAAAAGAGATCACAATAAACTTCAACCAATATTTTTGTAAATAATTGCAACCTGGTGGGGAAATACATATTACAATTCATGCAAAAGTGGTTTATGCAATCATGCTGGACTTGGGAATCCAGAAAACCACACAGCATGTGACCCTCACAAAATGTCATGAGCCTTGGCAGACCCCAGTGTTGCTGCCCCTGCTCTGACCTGACGTAGAAGCTCAGACTTGCTGGTGCAAGCTCAGCTCTACCCCACTGTTAGCACAGAGGTGGCCCAGGAGTTTCTCCCATCTCTAATACACGATACCACTGAAAATTAGAAATGTTTGCAGCCAAATTCTTTTGCTCCCACACATAAATTTAGCCACATGCCACAAAAAAAGGGCATGTGAAAAAATATATGAGGCCCAAACTATGTCGCAGTTTCAAAATAATTGGACTTTCTGCAGAACCTTCTCCTGCTACAGCCCCCATTCCCAGAATCTCAGCTTTAAAGATGAACTTTTTAGTTCCTACACAAATCTACTGCCAATGGAGATGTTGTGGTCCAGGGAAATGTGCCTAAACATATAAAACACACTATTAACAAGAGACTGGAGTTTCAAAACAAATGTTCTACCTTTTGCACACTGATCTCCCATTCATAGTATAATTCTGCCCCAAAAATGCCATGGTTCATAATTTCTAGTCACACTGACCTTAAACTGAAGATCTGCCTTTCACTTCTCAATCTAATAAAATAGTAAACTGAGCTACAGGTGAACTGAATAGGATTTTAGAGGAACACCATGTGTTTGGTTTGCAGGTTGTCTATTCATCAAAATCCTAGACAACACAGGGGATACCAGAGGACTAAGGAAACCATTGTTCTACTGCATAAACCAGTAAGGAAGCCATAAGAAAGCTAATGAGCCATAAATAAATCAATGTTTCTCCTTCAAAAGAAGCCAAATACTCGTGAGATTGACCTGGTGGTTAGGTCCCCTCCTGGCAGGCAGGAGATTTAATCCCTACAATTGGGGATTCAGACAGTTTCCCATTTCACCATTATCATGCTGTGGGGGTTTTAGACATTGTAACCATTTTTCATGGTCTTTGTAACTAACAATGTGGTTTCATGGTTAAATGTTCTGAGCAGAATGTACTGCTCCGAGTCAGCTCAAGACAGAGCCAGTTTAATTGTACCCTTGCTTGAAAAAACATACCAAAATGTCTGCCACCATATTGAGTTAAATGTGTTGACCTCTAATATCCCCTAAACATATTCCTTGACTGAAGGAGACCTGGGACTAGATTCTGAACACAACTCCATCAGCTTTAACAGACAAATATCAACAGCTTGGGAGTATCACATCTCATTGATACTCTCTTCTGAATGTAGCCCATTTTTCATACGGCTGTTCCTAAGTTCCGCTCATTTCCCTGCCAGCCAGGGCACCATGTGCAGCTTGCATTGGTGGCTTTTTGCATACTGAGCTACCTGCAGTAGGTGTTTTTCTCAACACAAGGCCCTCAACAGCATTTCATGTTGACAAGTTCTCCCCTCTACCTTTTTTGGAAGGTCTTTCAGATAACGGCAGCATCCGGTACACCCTGAAGGCATTGTTTCCTTTCTTTATGCTTTTGTCCTTCACTTCTTCTATGTCAGGCAGGGAGTTCATAGCACAACGGAAGTTTGCCTTCCATGTCTTCGGATCAGGTTTATCTACTCCTGACTGGTATTTTCCTAAGCAAGAAAAGAAAGTTAGGCACACATGGCGTGATTGAAAACCTAAGGCAAATTAGTAACAGCGTAGGTTAGCTTCAAGGTATCAGCCTTTGGTTCCCATGACAAGCATTCAAACAAAAGCTGAGGTTGCAAAAGAGTGCTGTGATCTCATTCTCATACACATTTCTAGAACAAATGATGAACAGTTTGTGCTCAAGAAAGACCCAGGGCACTGCAGATCAGATGTGACTCCATAACAACATGGAAAAGCTTGCACAGCATTTACCTTTATTATGTCTGGCTCAAATCCATAGAAAGGCATAAAAAGCCTAAGGGCCTATGTGTACAAAGTGCTGACTGTGCTCTACTCCTCACAGTTTTGAACCCAATGTTGTTAACATTTAAATCAATTAAGTTTTACTGTGTTCCTCACTGCAAGTGAGTTATGGCACTTCAGTAAAGCTGCAGAGTATCGTAGGCCTTGAAAAAAGCACTTAGCCTCCCACAAATCTGGAAACTTAAGTTCACTCTCTGTGTTAGTAAAAGCAAAGACAAGAAAGAAGGAAAATGTAACTTTAAAAGGGAAAACAATGTGCAAATCTGTCCTGCAAAAAGAGAGTTCCAATACCTGTGTGAATTGCCCAGTTTCTAAATAAGGGAGCATCTTTTTCAACATCCCACCCATGTCTTGCAGCATGCATCCAGGGAATCTGAAAAATCTTCTTCTCCTGGAAGGGAAAACAAACAGGAAATGCCAACACTGATAGACTTGAGGGATCTTCTGATGACTTTAAGTCACTCATTTATAAGCACAGTTTTAGCATCTCCAAGTTTTGCTCCCTTCTAGCCCAGTGTCACTGCCACTGAAATCAACAGGAAAACATCCACTGGCGTCACCAAAAGCAGAATACAGTCCAAGTATATGAAACACTCAGAAGTCACTTCATGGAAGATGAGCCTGGCAGCTTTCCAAGCTGACACATGGAAAAAACATGCAGTACTACACATTTCTAAACTTTCAGACTAAGGGTAGTTTTGTCAACACAGACACTTTTCTTATTAGGAAAAATATATCTGAAACTAAACAACTATAGGAACAGAGCAAAATCAAGGGATTTAGAATTCAGACAGTACATACTAGCACGGTAAAGACAAGAGATCTTGCAAATTTGTATACCAAGCAAACAGACATAAGAATATATCAACTATAGACATCTCTCCAGTGGGGATAAAAACACCAGACACTCACGTGAAGAAGTGTACTGAAGATACCTGAACATATTTTAGTTCAGAAACTTCAGACCAAAGAGAAGTGCACTTAAAGAAATGCAAAGGAAGACTTTTTAATTTTTTTTTTTTTTTTAACACAAAGATAAATCAGGGCATGCTTTACATGATGTCACTATAAATTGATTCCCCAAGGGATCATGGAAGGTCCCTGGTGACTATTTAAGATGATAGTTTTAGGATGTAGCTCCAGCTCTGGGGGCCCAATGGCTTTCAGAGCTTGAACAGCATGTTTCCTACACTCCTTCCACAAGCACTTAGCACACAGGATGCTGGGCCAAAAGGATGCTGGATCTGATGTGCTTTTATGTCACCCAACACAGTAAGGAATTCCTTTGTTCTGACCTACAGGGCTGCTTCAGAACTCTTCATGCTCTTTTCTGCAAAGCCATACAAATGGAGCTTGTTCCACAAGGCTTGTTTTTTCTCCCCTGTTGGGAAGAATACTTCTTATCTGGCTTCACATGCAGACATCTTGCATTATAAACTCAGCGACTGCAGGTTTAGATCCAATTATCAGTCTGTGAAGAGAAAAGTACTTCCAGGGCAAAATCCACCCTCCTCCTGCAGCAGCCACCTGAGCTATGCTGCTTGAATTTCACCCTAAAAAAGCCTATTTCTCTCTACTAGCTACAAATAACTCTAGACAGGCAGCTCTTATTTAAATGACTGCATTGTAGATATCTGGTCAGGTGAGATGAATCCTTCAGCCTTTCCCCTTCCCCCAACAACCACTTTTCTTCCCTGTCTGTCTGGTTAATATTTCACTCATGACAGGGTTAGGTTTACTTCCTTTCCTTCCCATGTGATCTTTTCTTCTTCTGAGCCTGTGTTTTGTCCTTCAACTCCTGTCTTTAATCCTTTCTGTCACATTCACTTGTTCCAAATAGCATTCTTCCTTTCTCACTTGGCTTCATCTTTAATTTGGTGAAAGCACTGATTCAACATGTTCCTCGTTCCCCTCAAGTCCTCACACTCTCAATCTTCCTCTTAATGTAGTTCCATGACTTCTCTCATGTGTCTCGTTGCCTCTTTACTCTTCCCTCTACATAGAAGGAAATCATCAACAGATACCTCTTTGCCCAACTTGAAACAATCCAAAGAAAGCCTCAAATCCACTATTTGTGGTCCACAACACTACTGTATTCATCAGAGCTAGAATTAGCTTCCCTGCCTTTACTCTTCCATAGACTATAATAAGCCTGTGAAGAAAAAAACCATACTTCCATAGAAAACAGTTTCTATCAACAAGAACTTTAAGAATAGACCAGATTAAAATAGACCATATGATAATTCAAAACCTAGCAGACTGAGCAAAACTCCAGACGTAGCATCCTGTCATCATCAGCTGTACTCACTGCTTCAAAAGAAGGTGCAAACACACTCAACAGCAGTCTAAGTGGTCATTACAGTGTTTCTGTTCATTATTGAAAGTTCTTCCCAATCCCAGATGTCTTGAAGCACAGGAATTATACCAAATTATAACACAAATAACAAATCACAGAAGCTATGTGTATTATAATTTTGTAATACACATATGAATTGACACACCTATACAGAAAATACAAATTTTCTTATTGACTATCAAATATCTAATCTTCCCTGAAATCCTGGAAAGACTGCTGATTATATCAATACCATGTAGTTGAGTGTTCTGCTCTAGTTTACCTGTACACTTTCTATTTAAATACTACTTCTTTATTTCACACATTATCAAACATTACCTATATTATTCTTCAGTCAGTGCTGCCTAATAATGACCTTAACAGGAAAGGGCTCATCAGTGCTTTCTCTCAGACTTGGAAAACCATGTGCTGACTGGTACAACAATCCATCACTGGGCTTTTGTGTAGGAGTCTCGTGCTTCTGTTAAAAAATTAGCCTCACCTAAAGTCAAAAACACAACCCACAAAAATTTTGCAGTGTAACAGGAATTGCTACCAAACTCCAGTGGGAACACCAAAAGAGAAAAGCTGTGACATTCTTAGAAATAGGAATGAAAAGGAAAGTAGATCAAACCTCAGCTGGTTAGAGCACGGTGCTACTATCGCCAAGGTTGTGGTTTCAATTCCCACATGGGCCATTCACTTAAGAGTTAGACTTGATGATCCTCGTGGGTCCCTTCCTACTCAGAATGTTCTGTGATCTGGGATCCCTCGGAACTCTAGCATCACAAAATGCTTGGAGCAAGAGCTTGAGCATGAGACCACACACTAGCTAGAAAGTCATGGGACAAATCTTAAATAGCAGTATCCATCCCCAAGGTAATACTCCATGCATCCATCAAAGAAGCAGGTTGCCTCTCTGTTACAGCTACTCGGAATGTTTCCATTCTAATCTCCTTTTCCAGATCCATGAGGAAGACTGACCTCTCATAATCCCCCTACTCACATCACCTCTACCCTCGACTGAATGGAGTCATTTCCTTAACACCTCCCAGTTTTGTTTCTCTGGGAAGGTAAAGAAATTCCCTTCCTCCTTCATGCCACTCAGCAGGATAACATTTTCACCAGAGAGGTATACAAGTATTTATTTTTTAAGCCCTGTAAGGACAGGTTTGTTCTGGAGGTATAATGATGAACTGACAGTGGGGGAAAGAATTATGTGTCAGCTCTACCTGATTTGTCATTTCTAACTGAGAGAGGTTTAATTCTTTCCTCAATTTGGAAAAAATCCCCAAGAACAGCCCGCCAATGTCAACCCAGAATGGTAAACATTTCTTTCATATTTAAATTTTATTTCCTTAAAAGCTGTGCACACACATGAGTTTCATTCTCTTTATAATCTGACACACCTTCTTTTCTAAACTGTGAACTATCCTCTAGCAAACTCTGATTAAGATACACAAGTCCAAAAATCCTAGAACCTCCTAGATTCTGTGGATATAGAACAGGCTGTGATACACGTGACACTATATCATTAATTCCATGAGTGGCTTTGTTTATGGTCAGGATTCACAGTAAAAATAGAAATATTTTTGGTTTAATGATCCATTGTTGTAATGAATGTTTAAACATTTTTAAACGGAAATGCTCAGATGTGCAATTATGTTGTTGAGCATGCTAAAGGCAATCCAGACTAATGCCAAATCAGAGGGTAGAAGTGCGGAATCAGAGTTTAATAAACCTCAAGGCAGAGAAATTATTTCAGGATTAGGCAGGAATGCCCAGCAAAGGACAGCAGACATGGACTGTCAGCAGGAAACCTGACACCAAAATAGAGATATTCAAGGAGAGGGACTCTAACATGAGACTCAAATTACAAAGACAACAGTAAAAACTGGTCTCCTCCTCTTTAGCTGTGACCCCATTATGCAAGAACAAGGACCTACTCAAATTCACAGGGCAGCTAACTAGGGAATGGATAAAGCAATATTTATTTACCCAGCCACAGCATGTGAGAGTCACTGACGCAGGAAGTTCCTGAGAAACAAGATTCATAGCTGAAATTTAAAGCGCTCTTGATAATTTCATAGTCATGAGCACTTCTAGCTTTGAAAGCTGAAAAAAAAAAGTAGTAGTTTCAACTCTTATTCCTCTACTCTAAAAATGAGCACCTGAGTACTGAGTACAACTACTACTGCTATAGGGAAGATGCCAGACTACTTGGGTGACTTAATCAGAGAGGCAGTTCCTATGTTTCTGCACATGATTTTGTGCATTTCCACCCATTCTGATAATAAAGTAGCCTCTGTAGCAAAAACAGCTTCATGCTTTTCTGTGTGGTGAATTACTCTCCTGCACAGCGCAGAAAGCATGCAACATTTCCAGAATTTAATACTATTCGAAGTCTCAAATACACTCCTAGGTTTTAATCAACCAATCACAATAAATTCAAATTGGGCACTGACATTTCTGAGCTCACGCTTGTGCTCTCACAGTGTCTTGAGTACTTAGTAAGAGCTCAGGACCAGGAATATTAGGTTTGAGTCTGGCAAGGGAAAAGTTACCCTGTTTTCTCCCAGATTGAGAAGTATCAGAGAAGTCACACAAGTCTGAAACAGGACATCATTGCTCCAACTCAGAGTCTAACACAGAACATAGTCTTCCACCTCAGGAGAGCATTTTGATCACATCCCTCTCATGCTACTTGTTGAACAATGTGTTCCTGGGTTAAAAAAAATATCCTAGCAGAGTCTCAAGAAACACTCACTTCAACAACAAAGAGTTGGAAAATGCTTTCAAATGAGCCACAAATCCACCAGACTAAAGCAGGACGCTTCAGATCTGGCAGGTGAGGCCGGAGGAACAGGTTCAGCAGGAAGCATTCAGCTTTGCCCTTCCTACCCACGTCACCCCTTTGAAAAGCAGGAATGAGCTGATTTACCTATGCAGGCCTCAGCCACTGCTATCAAGTTCCCCTTCAGTACATGCATGCACACCCCCCTTACCTTATTTATCCATTTCAGCCCTGGTATTCTGTTAGAGTTGATTTGTTCTTCCAGCCAGGGCCGCATCCGCATCCTTTCGACAGGCATTGTCACCCACCTGGAAAGGAGCTGCAGGGAACAAGGGACAAGGTTACTTGTTTGGCAGGCAGAACCCCCAGGCAGCACCTCTACCTCTGCCCAGTACACTTACTAAAGCTTTGCAGACACTGAACAATTGTAAATATAATCATTATTTCAGATCTGTGTGCGAGCCTCCCCTAAGAGCAACTGAGATGATAAAGTCTTCTTTATGGCAGAAAATACTCTTCTGCTACACTTGGATTAGGAAAACCTTCACCTGAAGAAGATATAGGATATTGGCAAAAGCTTGTCTGCTGATACAGGTGGGATACCAAAGGTCACAACGAATAATTACTCTCTTGGAGATACCTCTTTTTGGTCCACGTACCTGCATTTGCACAAGACCTTTTTTTGCCAAGAAAAAAATATGTAACGAAAAAAACTCACATGCAGGAGGCATCGTTGTACTAGCTAAAATGATGCTCCTGCTAACGAAAGGGCTTTCAAATGGCTTTTTCAGTCGCATGAACTTGACTAGAATTAATAAAAATACAGTTCACGTCACAGCAATTTAGCAGATCACTTTGGTTGTGGCTGAGTAGTTTGACCCCCTCCCTCCAGCTTTCTCTGATCAACCCAGTCACTGATTTTTTTAGCTGTTATTTTACATTTCAATGCTGTTCAGCTATGAAGTGAGTGCTTCACACACCCCTCAGCTGCACAACGCCACCTTATATTATCCAGTTAAGACTCAAACTGACTTCTTTTTCTCTCTGTCTCTCTCTCACACACGCACACGTGACCTTGATGCCACTTCCCTGTTTAGAGCTGTAAATTATTGACATAAGAGTCCAAAGTCTTGAACCTGAGGCAGAAAATTTTAAAAACATTAACCTATCTCAGGCACCCTTTTGAAAGCACCAACTGGCACTAGATGCAGATTAAAGCAACGCATTAAACGTCTGTTAAGCAGCCTGGAACCCATCGTTTCCACATTCAAGTACTTGCATTTAGGCTGCTGCTTCTCCTTGCCCCCTCTGCACCAGGCTCAGCTCCTTCCTCTCTCTTTTGCTCTTCACATCTGTGTTCTCTGCATCATTCTTAACTTCTCTGCTCCACTATTCTTGTCACCTTTGATCTTAAAAATAAAAGAGAAAAAGAAAAATTTGAAAGCACACAGCAATGGCACAACTGTAAATGGGTTTGTTCTCGCTTCCTATGGGAGTACAGGCATGGGACAGACTAACAATTAGGCAGTACCAAGCCCACACCCAGCACAAGAGGAAGAAAAACGTTCAAAGTTTCCTCTCATTGCTCTGAGGACATGTATTTCCTGAAACTAATAAGGAATTAAAACCTTAATGTAACAATAAGGTTCTTTGATGTGTTCAGAGAATTTACCAGCAGCCATGCTCACACTAATCTCTTAGCAAACGTATTGGTATTTTGTTTTCTACTGTGTGGAGCTGGTCACTGGTGCTTCAGCTGCAACCTGTTGCCGTAACTACGAATTTCTAAAATAGCTCAGAAAACGGTTGCAACTGCTCAGCTCCCTTTCAGGCTCTCTTCAGATATGAAAAAACAGCCAGCCCCAGGAACCCAACAGCAGCCAAGGCCTTGTGCATATCCCCTCTCTGTGTAAGAGGCAAGCTGTTTTCTGGGCGAGGGTGACGCGGGTACAGTTTTCTCAGCCCCCAGGTTGGTGGCAAACAGCCAGCTGTGCTGCTGCACCCCCTCCCCTTGGTACCAACAATCCTTATCCAGGTTGCAGAATGTGTACAGGACATCTCTACCATCTTCCCCTACTACAGTTTGAGTCAAAGCTGAAAAATGCAAATGGCAATGCACTAAAAACATGAACAAATTTTTATTTGTCTGACAAGGAAGAAACAATTATCTGCAACAGATGCATTTCTTTGTAAGGTATCTTTAAGTATGCATGCACTTTGGGACAATTCCTGGAAACACAGTGCATCACATTCAAGATTCAATATGAGTGTTCCCATTTAGCAGTCAGACTTGTCTTGTCTTCTGGATAATAAGCCCCTAAGACAAATTTCAAGCCCTCTGAATGAATTAGACAGAAGGCAGAAAAGTCATCTTGAAAGCAGCAGCAACGAATCCCACTTGGGACAGGCAACATGGAAGAAACAGAAGCTGCCTTTGTGCAAAAGCAATACATTTCAGGAAACGAGAAAGCTGCCAACAATCGCTACTACAAGGAAGTCAGTCTTGCCCAAAATGGCAGAGTTGAGCCAGCCTGTCTCTTCCCTCCCACCTCCCTGGGGGCTTCCCCAGCTGCTCCCCTACAGATGCTTCAGGGAGGTGCTCATCTCCTTTTTGGCACCCTGGGATTCCTCTGGGATTAGCAACTGCAGCTGTCAGCACACACCTTAACATCCATCACCCACACCGAGACAAATTAATCCAAGGTAATCAAGAGAGAAGTTTGGCTTGTGAGAAGGAAGGAGTGGCTCCCAAGACCTGTTCATCTGAAAATAAATTCAAACCCAGCTAAAAATAATCCTACAATGATGTTCAGCTGGAGGGAACAGTGGGCATCTTCTGGAGTTGTCCTTCACAGAGGGGCAAGTACAGCCATGCTTCTGCTCATCAAAACACAACCCCCACTCCATGCTCCTTTAAGAGCACATGCTGCCGAAAATAAAGCTGCTTGTCTTCAGAAGACATGGGCAGACCTGTCTGCCTCAAGAGAGCACTGACCACAATGGTGCTAAAATGTAGCAAGGTTTTTGGCAGTTGAATGTCAACAACATCTTTTTGATGAAAATACCAAGTCAACTCTACTGAGTAATTGCCTATGGAAATGAAGGTGCCATATCTCCATCCAGAGCTGTCAAATGCATGATTTATTTGTACAGAAAGAAACATCAGCTTCTGCAGTGCCTTAAGAGTAGCTCCTGTCTGTCCATAAATGGCATTACTGGGTGCACTTGAAGTCTTATTCCACTGGCTCCAGGTGGGAGAACCTGTAGTCCATCCATCAGTGAGTACAGACTCAATCACCTGACATTTAAAATCATTCCAGTTTGTAAAGACCCTTGAAATGCTCCAAAATAGGCAGCAAAAGCATGTAAAGTTTCAGGGGCCATTGCCTAACACCATGCCAACTTCACCATCCAACACAATATATCAAACATAAAACAAACCTACAAAATCAGAAACTAAGGTGAGCCTAAGAAAACAGCAGGCATGTCAAGTTTCTTGCCAGCCTCTCTCCAGTGTTTGCCCAGATGAAAGAAAAAACCAGAAACAGTCAATCTTTTTAAGGAGAACAAAACATCAACATTTATAATCTGGAGTAGGCTGTAAAATTAAAAGCATTTATGCACCTACCTCCCACTCCTGGTCAGCCTTAATGTTGTACTTCCCCTGCACATTCACACCTAGAAGAAACTACATGCAGCCATTGGTAATTTTTGTACTGGGGGCAAGCGCACGTCTAACAGTATTTTCAGAGCTGCCAAGCCATCCAGTTCCCACTGGCTTCACCATTACCATGATCTCCTGAGCTGTGGGTACCCATCTGCTAGCCTAAAAAAATCAGTAACCTCTGGTTACTTTTGCCTGCCTGAACCTTCACATTCCAGTTAACCAGGAGGAAAATGGCTTAAAGACTGCCTTGGGTCACTTGACACCATCTTCCTCCACGCTGCAGAGACCATGGATGGAGGTAGCCAGGGAGAGGAGCAGAGCCAGCTGAGGCTGCAGAGGGAAGGAGCAGCACCAGCTCCACCAGTGGCAAAGAAGCACCTCGCACTCCATCACTCCACCACCCTTCAGTCCCATCCCAGTTCTGCTGCATGCTAACACTACTCTTTGCATAGGCAGCTTTCTGAAGAAGTCCAGGAACTCAGCAAGCAACACCTCTTTCTGCAGGGTCTCTTTCATCTCTTTGAACCTGGACCATGGGGCTACCCAAAGGCACACATGACATCACAACCAAGAGAGGAAGGTGCTCTGGCACAAGAGTGGGAAGGAGCAGCTGGGAAGGACTGGGAGGAACCCCTTATTCCAAAACTGTTCCTGTGCTTTTAGACAACAGCTTTTAAATCTGGGTAGTACTGATCCCCAGCATCTCTTCACGGAGAACACAGGAAAATACTTAATACTCCCAGAGACCCAGTGTTGGAGTCTTTCTGGCATTATGGTGAAAATAATTCCTGTTTGTTTTTTCTTCTGGTTTGTCACTGTCTCAAGGTGTAGGAAAGGAAGAATAATCACCAAGAAACATGGTCAACAGCAGATGGGACCTCAGAAAGCATTTTTCTGCCCTATCTGAAAAGAGGAGATCATTTAGACATTTTAAGTAGAACTACCTGCTAGGATATCACTTTATGATTCCGAGTAAGACAGCCAGTCTTCAAGACCCAGTATTTTTAACCATGCCTCCTACAAATGTATTGACTGGTAGCTCCATTAATATAATTTCCTTTTTCTTGCTCTATTTTTACCATCTGTCTCAATATTAGAGGGGGCCACAGTCAGGGGCATTTGCTATTTTGGGAGTGCGAGCTTAAATATATCAATGGACATTAAGACATCAAAAAAATTATTACCAAACCAGCAGCAAGTGGGCAAGACATCAGCCCCAATTCACTGGCATTTGCATGGAGGGGGAGGCCACTAGGAGCCTGAGAAGACTCATTCCCATACAAGAAGCATGGCCCATGGATGGGCTGCCCCCACAGTTTATGGAGATATTATTTTGATCTTCTTCGAAGCTTTAGTTACTGCACTGTTCGTGCTAGTCCTGTGGTCAGTTCAGCCTGTTTTTTGCAACTAGAAACTTCAAGAACATGGTGAAGGCTACACCCCCCCAACAAGCTCTAAACTGGTTACAATCTGCATATACACATATTTTCATTCTGTAATGTTTGATAAAGAGCTTGTAGTCCTCCCTGCTCTCCACTAGAACATTCTTGTAAGTCTGACTTGTTTTTTCCTTGACAGAGATAACACTCCTGCCATACAGAAAGTGTAACCTTTGAGAATGAAGAGCTCTTCTCTAGAATTACAGCAGCTGTAGACAGAAAGTGAAAGCAATGGCATGGCAGGCATTACATCTGAGCAGTACACGATGTTCTCCTTCCTGCAGTTTCAGTCTGGCAGCATCTGGATAACTGAAAAGGCACAAAGGTTATCCCAAAACCAGAAGCTACTCTATGCCTGTGGGTGCTTTCTCAAAAGTATATTTCTGGGGGGGGAAAAAAAAAAAGAGCCAGAAAAGCAGTTCTTCTTTCCCTATCACAAAGTACCTAGTTAAAAGATTTGGCAAATGTCAGTATATGGAAATATTAGTAATAGTTGTGAAATGTTAAGGTGGGATAAGATCTTAGAGGCACATTTGTGATGTAGGTCAGAGCCTTTGCTCAAAGCTATGGAAAAACATCTGTTCCTCAGAGGACACGTGCAGAATATTGCATGGTATCGATTTATCTTTTCTCTGCAAATACAGAACCAGCAATATTATTTTTTGCGAAGTTATCTTTACTTGTGCTTTGCTGATAAACTTTTAAACTACTCCCTTTGTTTGCTAAGGCTGATGCAGTTAAGAAAAGCATCAATCATCCCGTGTGACCAAAGAGATATGCTGAAATGAGACCATACGCTAATTTTAGGATTCAGAGAACTGGGTTCTGTGTTTGTGTCTGTGCCAAGACTGTTCCAGCATACAAGGAAACATGATCTTTTTTTAAAGAACAGTACTTGGAGCAAAATTCTGCTCTTTGGTCACAGACTGAACTCTGCCTTCATATAGGATTTTGCATATTGACCACTTTTTTCAGCTATTCTGCTTTTAAATCTTTCAATTTAACCATTTGTACTCTGAGCAAAGCCCTGCTCCGCAGCCAAACTCGTCAGAGGGATAGAGCTTTCTTGCAGGTAAGAAAACGTGTTAGACTCACCTGCTCAGAAATACTTCAGAAATGTGAGATTGACACTGAAAGGACAACAGAAGTGCCCTTTACTCAGCTGCTTTGACTGTAGACACCTGAAACCCCCTGCCCAGTCTGTGGGGAGACAAAACCTCTGCCTGGTACATTTTCCGTCTGCCATGCAGTGGAGGAGAATCTTACCACAGGTGTTGCAGAACATGCCTTCTTTCTGATAATCCCAAATTACACAAATATCCGTATTTTTTTTTAGAACCAACAGACACACACTTCATTAAAGACTAGTAAATGACGGAAAGTGGGCATTGCCATTCTTAGAGGTACAAGTGTTACAAGTTCAAAATTAAATCCTTGCTTAGATACGAAGCAAGGAAACCCATAAAAACCACTAACAAGCCTTCTGGATTCATAGCTAGTTAGAAAGCAAAACCTACCCTCTCTGGTCTTTAAATTGCACGTAATGGTGCCTCTTTTTTCTTACCATTATTCTGTCAGTGATGCCCTGCTGAACAGGGAGGGATGGGGGAAACATCACTGGCAGATTTGCTTCTCACTAAGCAGCTCTCGCTGTGAGCTCCCTTGAAGTATTCGCCACGGCCAGCTGCTCCTGTGTTGGCTGTAACACTTGATCCACATTGTAGCAACAGCAGTATTTTTCCTGCTCTTTCGTAATGTTTTGATGACAGCAGAAAAGACTATGTCCTTCCTGCCCATCACCAAGAAAGAGTTCACTGCAGTCAGGAAAGGTGGTACCTTATTTGCTCCAGTGCCTGCAGAAAGGAGGCAACTTCATCGAGACAGGCCAGAAAGCCAAGCATTGGAGATCAGGCAGGGTGGGAGAGCACAGGTCCTGGGCAGACTGGGGGAAGGCATGGTCTGGCCTTCAAGAAGAACCTGTACAGGCAACCACTGGGCAATACTTCACCTGCTTCCCTAGGTTCCCAAACAAAATGTGGCAGGGCTACAACAGGACTGTGGCTGCTAAGGGGAAAGCTTTGTGGGGTGGTGAAAAACGTGGGAAACCAGGCTGCTGCATGACAGATTCATGCTAGCAACAGCTACCCAACTTTCCAAGGTTTTGCAATGCAGTGTCCAGGTTGTGCCCACCTCATTGCAAGGCAGATGGAGGAGGAGGGAAGCATTCAGCATGCGCTCCTCTCCTGCTGCTGTACCCAAGAAAGATACATAAAGTAGAATGAAGAAAAGCCCTTTAATCCTCAAGGGACAGAGGGCAAAAAACAACCAGCCTGACTTTCCCTGAAAACAAAACAAAAACCAAAGAAAGCAAAGGCAAAAATAACTCAAACATGTATTGAAATCAGCATTACAGACTGCATGTTAAACATGCTCAGGAAAATGTACAGTGAGAACTCATACTGTATATAGAGTATGTTTCATCAGCCCTACAGTATTTCTGTTCCACCCAAAGGGTGTTAACATGCCCTGGCTGGGATTCAGACGTTACACATCAAAACAGACTCTTTGGTTTCCATGCAGAGCTTATTCTCCCTCAGCAGCAAAGACATGAGTTGTTATTTTGCAGTGATCTCAGGCCTCATTAAAGTTAGTCCTTGAATTTGTAGACTAGAAGTTCACTGCAGAAAAGCCATCTTATTTTAATACAATAAGCCCAGAAGGTTGCTCTTTTTTTGCTTCTGGACTTAGCCATAATGAAGCAAGGCTTCAGCCTCTCAATACCCACAATGAAATTTCCCTTGCGCTGGTTCCTGTGTTAAACACTATCATGACACTTGAAGAACACAATGTCTGTGGCTGAGCACATTCACTTCTCTGGCATTGCAGCAACCTACATCAGCTGGGAATTTGGGCCAGGCTTTTAACATATTGCTAAAGATAATCTCTGCAGTATCCTTGCCACGAGGATCATTTGCACACACATTGATGTCTCCAAGTCTGGTGACAATACAAAATGATTGCTTTAGTTTCAGCTTCAAAGGAATACTTTTTTTTTCCTGGGGGTTTCTTTCATTTGTTTCTCAGGTCCTACAGGGAGAGAAGATGGGAGACACCAGATTCTGTGTACATTCATCTACACATCTGTACAAGAGACACTCTACAACATGTAACTGCAAAAGACTTCCATTGCCACCTCCTCCAAGGGTCTCAAAAGCAGCCATAAATTGATTATCAATAATCAGTCCAATACCTGATTTGTTTTCTTCTTAAGGTTTGTGTTACATCTGATGACTGACCATGATTTGTCCTCCGTATCTGGGATTTCTAAATATTTTTCTCTCAAATGCTGCCTAGAAGAGAGGTGGTGACTTTCCTGTACTTCACTGAGACAAGTTTGGGAGGGGCTTGCTTACAACAAGAGACTTGCTGGCATGGTTGTCGGGGAGTAATTAATTCCTTGCATTGAGGAGCAGTTATCCTCAAAATAATCAATTTTGTTCTGGAATTAAGCGCTCCCATGCGAATCCGCTCCTGAATACACACACGTAATTGCTGCTGCTGCTTAGCTGTGTCAGTTGGAATCCATGGAAGCCAAACTCTGTGTGTTCTTTAAAGCTGCCAGGAAAACTCAGCATTTGACACCTGATACATAAAGAATTTTCCAGCCTGGTGAAAACTAGAAGGCTATTAAGGCTCAAATAATTATAAAGAATCACTTCACTGATGCAACTCAGCGGCATGGTTCTGTTAGACCACTGCATTCTCATGAGCTCGTTTACAGGAGACATCCCTAAAACTTTTAACAAGCACTTTTACTACATGGGTCCCACTGAAAGCAGTGGCAAATTATGCATGCGCATACCTGCAAGATCAGGATCTTAAACTGTGAGAGTACCTTTTAAAGCCTGGGCAGTCTTTATCTCAGTGTCCTGCCTAACATTCCTTTGCCTAAGTACAGGATGAGTGTTTTATAGGGTGCTATTAGAAAAGAGCCATTGTAAAAGAAAACTGCTTAATCTCATTGTTCCCACACTGATGGCTTGTGAGGCTCAGACAGGATTGTAAGAAGACAATGACATTTTAGAGGCGCTCAGGGATGCAGAAAAAAATCATTCCAGATAGCAAACACTGAGAAATGTGTTCAAGGAAGAGTTTTCACATTCACCGGCCATGACCTGCACCTGATGTAATCCACCTTGCTTGGATTTGGCTTGTTTCTCACAGCTACCTTTGTTTGTATAACATACTGTTCTGCAACACACAGCAAGAACTATTTGTACACTACACTAAAGTGCGATTTAATATTTGCTTAAAGCTTTCATTTTATTGTCTGGGCAAGGGCAGTTTCTACCACTAAAGTTAATAGCTAACCCACAACTACACCTTTGCTACCCAAACTTCTAATCGCTAGCACAGCACCCAGATCCAGCAGCAAGAGACATAAACTACCTCTGCCTAACCTCACTGAGAGCAGCAGACCCAGCACTTTCAGCAAAGCAATTTCTCCTTTACGTCTAAGAAAAGGTATTCAAGAAAAGTATACACAAGTTTGGATTTGTAAAAAACACTCTCATGCTTACTTAGACACTTTCTTTACAGACAGATCACAGCATGCACAGACTTGGGGGCTGGGATCCTCTGAATCACCCACACTGTGAGCTGGAAACATGTCTGTCACATGAACTTATTTACAGTTACAAAAATAGCACCATGAAAGGAGCAGATGTGTTGAGCACAAAATTTCAATTGCATTAGTTATTACAGAGATATTGCTTGACACTGGAGAATTTAGGGGCGAAATGTCTTTGTCTTGTACACACAAGAAAGGCTTGCACTGAAAGTGTACTAAGTATTAAATGCCTGTATTTATGCTTGTTGAAATTATATGATCTAATGCTCCTTTTTCTAAAAATGCTACTCTTTCCTCTGCCACAGGACATACAGAATATGAATAGTTAACAGGACTGCTTACAAAATGTGCTTTTAATTTTAAGTTTTTATGTTGACCACAGACCAACAGCAATTAGACAGCCTCACTTTGTGATCTGCAGCAGCTATTTCTATCTCGGAAGTTTCCTAAAATACTACTGAGCTAGAGTGAGACAACTCTACTCATCTTCATTTCTCATCTAAGCTGCATAAATATTATTAAACTAAACAAAGCTAGACTTCTTTGGCTTCCCTCACCAATCTCAAATCTCCAAAATTGTTCTGGCATCCAAAGAATTTAGTTTTTATATGCCTGAACGCAATGTGTTCAAGTGTGTGGGGATTAGACCTCTGGAATTAAAGTCTTTCATTTCATCCCAGTACAGCTTTAGCAGAGCAGAGGTTGTCCAAGCTTCTCATCAACACCCAAACTTTTTTTCAACACAGCCCTGGAGCATGCATCTCTAAATAGGAGAAGGACATTCATTTGAGATTACACAGCCATCCAATGTTTGGCCATCTTTTGACTAATTCACCGGCTAGTTCTCAAGGTCACAAAGTACATTCTAGCTGTTGACTGATCTGTGGAAATTGAGTGAAACCATTCACAGTCATTTCATGCCATCAGCAAAGCTGATACTGGATTACATATTTTGGTGACTGTTGATCTGCCCCAGATCTAAGTGGATGACCCCAAAGGTGGGATGCAGGAAAAAGCCCACCATATATTTTATACCTGATCCTATTCGCAACTCGAATCTCAACATGACTAAAGATCAAGTGTTCTGGCCAGCTGAATGACTGACTCCCTTTCATCATCCTGGATGTCATCACTTCCACTGTACTTTGTGTACGTGTTTGCCACAGCATTTCAAAATGGCACTTCCATGACTAAAGATGATGCCACTTCCCATATTGCAGGGCCATTGCCCAAACCTCTGGCTGTGAAAAGTGGTACCTGGATAAACCAGGAGTGCAGCCCCTACCCTTTGTTGTGTAGTTTGCTAAGGGAGTGCTGCCATGCAGCATCTCAAATTTAGATGACAGGTTAAATAAATGGTAAAACCGAAATAATTTTTCAAGTTCAGCTCTCATGCTTCTTTCCTCTGTGTTTATTCTTTCATTTTTGCCAACTGGGAAACGAAAACCAACGGAGTCGGTTTCACTTTTGTTTATATTTGGTTTCAATTTTATCCTCAAGTTTTGCTTTCATCTTTTTCATGTAACACTGTTGGGATTTCAAATGCTGCAGGCAAGTTTTCAGTAATTTAAAAACATTACTCTCCTATCCTGCCTGCTTTCCTGTTGCAGAATTATTTTTATTTTAGATAAACTTTGTAAGATGCTGTCACAATTTTGGAAAGTGTTTTGGGGTGGGCCTGTTTAGTTTTGATTTTGCAGATTTATATGCCTCATCCAATCAAATTCAGTACTTCAATATTTTCCAACTGATTCATGTCTCAGTTGCATATAAAGAGCATTTACAGGATTCAACAAAACACCTGAAAAGAGCAGCCAGTACACCAAATGCACAAAAGCCCACATCACGCACTAAATGTGTTATACATATATGCATTAAATGCACATAAAAAGCTAAACTTACTGGCACCTTAATTTATTAAACAACAAAGGCACTATCTTGCTTAGATAAAGCTGTAAGAGGCTTGTCTGGAACACTGTCAAGCAATATTCAATATCAACAGAAATAGTACAGTACAGGCTTTGTCTTCTGTGCACTTACCAGGCCCTTCAAGTCGAATATATCCCTCCATACACACCAGAAAGCAGAACTTAACCACAGGTCACACTTTTCAAAACCAAATGCGTAAGCAAACCCTTCCTTCTTTTGTGCTGTGTTAATGTTAAGTATCTAAGTCTTTAAAAAGTACTTAAAATAATTTTACAGCAAAAGGGAAATGATTAGACAACATCCACTGTCACATGCAGTTCAAAACAAAGGACAAATTCAAACATTTCTGACACACCTTAATGCCATTCCTAACACCAGAAATATGCTGGAAGCTACAAACCAAGCCTGTCAAGGTTAGCTGAAAAACCAGCAAACAGCAACCTGCCCTACTCTTTCATAGACTGGAATATGAAAGTTATTACTTCCAAGCTTATCTTGAAAGATAGCAACCTATATAGCAACAACTGAATGTTAAAATAACTTAAGAGTTAAAATTTAAATTCTGCACCTGGGGTGAAATAACATGCCACATGCAGGCAGATCTGCTCCTGGATGTGTGTCCAAGATGCAACAAGATAAAATGTTTGCCTTGTCCTAAAGACTGCTGTACTTGATTCAATGCAATCTGCTCTCAAGCAAACAAAGGGGTCAGAAGATTTCCAGCATACAGAAAACTGGGCTTGCAATATATTACAAATTAAGAAACCAAATATTACTGTACTGCTTACCATTTCTTTCTTTCTTCTCTAGGTCATTCAAAAATCCAGAAATTTTACATGAGCTTCCAAGAAATTGAAAACATATCCAGCACTAACCATAAGAGCAAGTTTTAAAACCTTTTCACAGTTTATCAATAAGAAGCATGTGCTGTACAATGTATTATTTATGTGATATACAAACTATCTTATTTTTAGGTATTTATATATATGTAGATACATAGATATGTATATCTGCATATATATATTTACATACATATAGGCTGACATTAAACTGTTAACATGGATTCCATTCCACTAACTGTTAATTGCTGATTTCAGTTCTTCTTGGTGGCTATTTAAATCTTAACACAAGAGTTTATGCGTGGTCAATACAAGGAAGACCCTTCATACAGTTCCAATAAAACTTCTGAAAAAAACCGAACCAAACCAAACCCAAAAAACCCCAAGAGGAAATTATTTAATTACACCAAATGATTTTTTGCATAACGCTATTCATACATGAGGAATATGCAACTTAACAAATCTGTTCCTCTCATTTACTGTACCCAGAATCTTTTCAAGCTTACTTATTTGTTGTTTTGTTTTGCACTTGAGATCTCAAAGGACGAACCAGAAAATGTTTTGCACTAATCACAGTTTGTAGCAGCACAAGCTACAATAAAACTTCTGTAAACACTGCCTTGTGGTTTATGCCCTCAATATCACAATCATTGTAGGCCTTTGAAGAATCGAGTTTCAAAGAGCAATCTTTACAAATGAGACACAGAGATAAGCAAGAGTAACCTGTGATTAGTTTTGTATCTTTACCTAGAAACGGACCGTGACTTTCAATATATGATGTACAAAATTCAAGCTGAGGTTCTAATCCTGCAAATGTCAGAGGAATTTTGCAGGGGCACTGGTCAAATGCAATGTTAAATGTATACAGGATACACTTAACCTGACTGTAACTGGAGGCAGGTTAATGAGGGCTGGGGTAGTAAGCCCAAATTAAACAGGATCATCACAGACTTTTCTTTCCTGGAAGTTTGATAAAATCTTATGCTATAAGTTTCACATAACAAAGGGCAATACACGGCCTTGCTTCTCTGTTATGTTCAAAAGGACTGTAGCTTATGCTTCTCAGTGGAAGTTTCTATTAGCAGTTTTCAACAACAATTCTTGATCAGCATCTGCAGTAATTCTCTGTCAGCAGTCAGTGCCCAAAATTTGATACTGAACTGTCCTGACTGCTAAGTTGCACAGCAAGTTTCTCTCCCTCAGACTGCCTAATCGCTCGTGAACCCAAGTAAACTCTTGACATACATGAAGTGGCTGTGAGCACCCCAATTTATGTATTGCAGGACAAACATTTGTTGTTTTGAAGTTGCCTCCGAATTGTTTTATTTGGGTCTCATTTATCTTACCTCTTCACTTTCCTCATGATACTAATGACTTTGAAGAATATCTCCATGGTCCCTTCAGTCACTTCTTTTCCAAGCTACTTACTCTTTCACAAAAGCTCCTTCATACCCTTGATCATTTCTGACATCCTCCTCTGTAGCTCAGCAACTTTCACTACTTCCTGAATCAGGAGAGGGGAGCAACATGGATTGGTAGTGGCATGATGGTGTTTTCTATTTCTTTTTTTAACTCCTTCCTAATAAGTCCTAACCTGTCCTGTCCTTTATTAGCCACATCTTGGCACAGAGCTTATTTTTTCTTCTACTTCATCCTTCTCAATGGTTTGTTCTCATGTCCTGTCTCACAGACACTTCAATTTGGAAAAAATTCCCCGATATGTTCACTTCTTAAAAAAATAGAAAGCCTCTTCCAAGTGAATCTCCTTAAACTCTTTCTCGGTGAAGCAAGGCTCAGAGAATTTGTTTCACTCTTCCGCTGACTTTATCTTCCTTGGGCACTCCTCCTACGCATGGATAACTTATCAGCAGGCTTCCTGGGTTTGATGCAATTCAAAGAGTATTTTCTAATTGTTTTCACGCCTTTAGCAGCATGACTCTTTGGCCTACCTTATTGTGTTTGACACAGATTTTATGTTCTTTTCCACCTTTCCCATTTCAAGACAAAATCTTAACATTTGAAATATGTCTTTTTACTCGTACTGAGCTGCTTTACTTTGCTTGTCGGCCTGCTCAGCCTTTTTGGTATTTTTGACAGATGACATACAATTGCTTCGAGCCTTTACTATTGGTGTCTTTGAAGAATTACATGTCACTTCCAACTATTTTACACCTTTGGCTGCATCTCACCATTTGATTAATTTCTTTCCTTGCTACTTTGGAAGATTAACACTGCCATAACAACTCTTGCCTTTGCTGCTCCTGAAACAACATGGAGTTTAAGGACATTACGACCACTGTCATGTCAGAGATGGCTGGGTTTTGAACGCAAAATTCTGAACTTGATTCTTGCTGGCCAGTACCCTGTCCAGAGTTGTTACCCACAGAGTATCTGTACAAGCTACACTCAGAAAGTAGGTTTTTTTTGGCACCTGGGAAAATTTCATGTTGGACCATGTCATACATGGGGGCAGCTGAGGCCTCCCATTAACAATTGTATTTCCTACTCTTGGAGCTTCTCTACGCTCCCTTAATATATGACAATTATTATCAACATCTAGGTTGGGCAGTCAGTTATATAGCCCTAATCTCTCTACTTTTCCTATACAGGCCTAGAACATCAAGCTGTGGGACCCTGTGTTACTTCCCCAAATAGTTATTTCCTCTTTAACAGAAAGTTTCCCACATCATGCACGTGCAAGCTACTCTGTCCTCTCTATGCGTCCACAAAGATTTTTATATTCCAAGTATTCTATCATGGACATGTTTTAATATCATGGAGATCATGGACCACTTCAAGAGAGAATATGTCATGGCAAACTTTACATTCTTCATCCACCAACTTTTTCCCACTGTTTGTTTTTTAAATATGTATTAATATATATACAGTATATATAAGTACATGTTTTCATTGAAGGCATAAAAAGCCTGGCTGCAAATTTATTTACATAAAGCTTATTCTTCTAATGCAAACTCTATTTATTCCAAAAATATTTTTATTTTCTCTTGAATCTTAGCACCCATTTTTCTTCATCATTTTCTCAACTCTGTATTAAACCTGCCTCTAACTCCACTTGGTCCCAGAGACCTTTGCTCAGTGGAGAATGCGGCCTTTAACTGCCTTTCCTGACAGCCTGCATGTTACCTCTCATACCTCTTGGCTACCCATTTCCACACAGCGTAGCCTGTGATGAACAGCTCTTCTCTAGACTGACTTGACATCTAAAATCTGTCACTTCTGTCATCAGCAAGTAACTGGGTGGCAGTGCTAATACACGTGCCAAACAATAATAATGACCGACTGCTCTACCTGCATCTGCCAACCAGCTGGGACCCCAGCCTCAGAGAGACAAGAGAGGCTGGGCAGGCTGACACCCTGCCGTGCCTGGAGCTCACTCAAGAGCTGCAGTGTGGCACACGGCCACAGTGAAGTTATACTGTGCCTAAGGAGTGGGAGCTCTCGCTCCTTCCGCCGTGGTTTACCAGCGAAAAGAAAGGGGCACATGAAGTAATTCCCTGGTGGCATGTTACCAGCAGGGGCCAGAGAAGGACACCGATGCATCCGCAGGGGCTGGTGGCATGGAAAAACTGCGATGCAGGCTGAATTCAGACCATCTGCCTCACAGATCAATTCTGCTACTTTTGCGTGACTGTTTCTATTAGGGTGAATTTAAATGTTGCTGCTCCACTCAACTCTCTTTTTATGGTACTAACACATGCATTCTGAAAGACTGTTAAGACTTAAATCAAATAACTGTAAACTTAAACATGTATTTCATCTCCAGAAACTGAGATCATCATTTACAACTGTTCGTATCTTCAAGAGAATGCTGTCTGCAAGACCTCAGCACGGTACGGTGGGCTATAAATCACAACTGTACGCTAACCGGAAGGAAGGTTCTGCACTCCGGAATTCCTTTATCTGTGCTCCGTGTCTAAGTTAGGCTAAGACAGACTCTGCTGTTTAGGAGCTCACGCTAATCACAACGGGAGTTAAAGACCCGAGTACCTCTGGGAACCTGCAATTTGGCCCCGAGCACAAAGAAGATCCTGGTTCCTAACTTCCCTCTGGGGTTAGAGGTCCAGCGCTTGGCCCTCCGCTCGCCGGCGCGGGCAGGACAGCGCCTGGAGAGGCGGCGGCGCCGCCGGGCCCGCACGGGAGGCAGTTCCCGCAGGGAACCGAGCGCCGCGCCACTTCCTCCTTCCGCCGCTGCCGCGGAACCCGCCCGCCGCGGCCCGGCC
>VZRO01005012.1:1169949-1202713 GCA_013397915.1 Daphoenositta chrysoptera
GGCACAGCGCCGGGGCACGGCACAGCGCCGGGGCACGGCACGGCACGGCACAACACGGCACGGCACGGCACAGCACGGCACAACACGGCACAGCGCCGGGGCACGGCACAGCGCGGGGCTCCGCCACCGCCCCCCCGCCCGGCACCGGCTGCCGCTGGTCCCCGGCCTCCCGCAACACGCGCTGGTCCCGCAGGGCTGCACCGAGAGCTGGAGCCAGCCCCGGGGAGCGAGGAGCGAGGGAAAACTGTTCCGAGACGCACAAACGCAGGGCTCAAAGCAGGTATTCCCGGAGACCAGAGGGGAGTCCCTGCCGCTCAGCTCGACCAGCAGTGACTAAATCGCTCCCTGCGTCGCTAGCCCCTCTTGCTGAGGAGGGAGTCTTGGTTTCGGTCTGGTACAAGCGCATGCTAGGGCTATCACTGCCTTTGGAAAACGACAATGTCGTAGTTCCACAACGAGGACAGTTACAGATCAGATCGCTTTGAACCCAGCGAGGCTCAAGCAGCTGGCTTACTTCAAGTGAGAGCTCTTGGATTTCAACAGATTTTACAAACTGCATTTAGTTATGGAGTCAACGTAGAAACCGAAGTTTTCGACAGGATTTTGATAATCCCGATTCAAAGTACAGTAAATAAAATTGACGAGGAGAGGTTGTAATGCGCCATTCCTAGCCTTAGCCACAAATGATAAAGGAAAAGAGCACTTGGAGACTGAAGGAGTTCTGAAATGTAGTAATTTCAAAAGGCTGTATATGGAGACAGACAGGTGCATGCCCCTGTCCCATGCACACGTATCTGTACATGTGCTGTGTGCACGTACATACATACATGCAGACAGACAAGCGGTGCAGCTCCCTGTGTGATGCACAGCTGGCAGTGGTGGGAGAAGTGCCGGGACACGGGGGTGTGCAGGGAGTGGCACAGGGGAGTGGTTAAGGACCTGTGCGCTCTCCAGCTGTACAGCAAATGGAGACGGAGGTGTTCTCCAGGTGCTCTGAGGACCCTCTGTGGCAGCATCCCTGGACATGCAGAGGACACCGAGCTAGCAATGGGATAGGGAGTGATGTGGGTGATGAGATCTGTTTCGAAAAGGTGTTCCTTGCACTGAGAACATAATCACAAAATAATTTCGGTTGGCAGAGACCCATGAATGTCAGCAATCTACCACCTCCCGAAAAAACCACTGTGGCCTAGAAGGTGGCTGTGGTCCACATGTGCACCAGTGAAGCAGGAAAGGTCAAGGAAGAGGTTTGGGAAGCAAGACGTAGGGTGCCAGGTAGGACAGTAAAATCAAGCATCTCCTAAACTTCTCTAGAAACATTCCCAGCAGTAAGGAGAGGTCCACACTGATGTGGAGGGACACAGGTTCCCAGAGCAGCTGCACAGGAGAGGCAAGGAACGTCCTACTCACATGGCTGATACTCCCAGATACTTCCAGAAGAGGCTGGTTTCCATGAAGCCACTGTGGAATGAGAATGAGGGACATGGGACACGTGGCTTCGAACTTGTATGCTGACTGAATAGATGTGCAGGGAAAGGAAATAATCAGCAAGACATGGTAGTGACAGGCCACAGCTTGTATAGGAGGGTCAGACTAGGCTGTGGCTATAGGGTAAGAGGCTATGAACTCCATGACAAAAGAAGCAGCAAAATCATCAAACTCCAGCAACTAAAGCCAAATTTTCATAGACTTAAGGTCTAACTAGGATAACAGTAGAGTGCTAATGCCCTCTGACCAGGTTGGAGGTGATTACTATGGCCAGGTTTGATTAGAGAGCAGTAAACTGATTGAAAGTGAGAAATTACTAACCAACTTGTTCCCACTCAGAAGTAAGGTCTAACAGTTGTAATAACTCATGGAAGAATTGGTTCAGCACTCAGAAACTGTCCCAAAGCTGGTGGAAGACGGCAGGATAAAAGACAAAGAACAGACTGGGGAGGGCTGCAACAGACCTCCTGACCATTGCTCTGGCCCATGTGTAACAGAAATGGCAAAGATCCAGAGAAGAGCAACAAACATAAAGAAAAATATGGAGCCACCCTGATGTTAGAGTGATTCAAGGATTTAAGTGACCAAGATTATATAGGATGGAGAAGTGATAAACAACAAAAACAGTCAGACCTACAATCATGAGTAGAGAGGAGCAGGGGTGGATTATTTGTTTTCTTTTCTAATATAAGAACTAGAGAGCATTGAGTGAAACTAGCAGGTGGCCAATTTACAGCAAACAAAAGGAGGTGGATCTTCGTGCAGCAGGTAATTAAACAGTAGGACATCCTCCTCTGAGGTGCCAATAGTTCACAGGGGATCCCAAAAAAGCACCTGTACACATTCACAGAAGAAAAAAACCCCATGAGTTCTATTAAATATAGAGGTGCCAACACTGCCTCAAGCACCCCCAAAGCCACAAATTTCTAAAGGCCAGAAGCTCTTTGACATCCTTCAAAAAGTCCTGACTAGAAATGCCTGCAAATGGTTCAGGGCAGGAATGCTACTCCAACACTTCCCTTTGAGCAAAGAGTAGAGCAACTCAGGCTGGCTTTTGCAATACTCAGTAGCTGTTATTGTGTCTAGTGTGTGCTTTTAATCTGTTTGCAGGATGAGTCGGCTGTGATAAATACTGTAGTTTATGTATCAGTAAATATTGTGTAGAAAAAATACCATCGTTTTAATAATTTAACATCTCACTTAGAGGACACTATTCACAAAGTGGCACTGCCATGAATTACATGAGTTGGTTTTGGTTTAAGAAAACAGTCGGCTTCCCTGAGAAACACTAGCCGAGCCATTGGGCAGAATTTGCAGCTCGCTCTTGCCATTTCTTCCTACCACCTTCACCTGATTTCAGTGGTGCACATTCAAGGATCTTGATGCATTCTGTGCATTGACAAAGGCCTTTCCCTCCACATCTCCTACCACCACAAAATCAGCAGTTATACCGGAAGTTAAATCTTCTGTTGTGATTCCTTTTTTTAATGCTGGAAGGTAATGAGAATGGGCAGCTGTTCTCTAAACTTAACTTTCAGCAGTGACTCATTCCATCCAAAAAGAGACTTTACCTCTTGTGACTTTGCTCTGTCAGTAAGACGTGGCAGCTTTAAAATCAGAAAATTTAACCCAGAAGCATCATGTATCCACAGCTTTTCCTCTGCAGAACTGCCAAAGTTTGCAACTTACTCTCTTAATCCATGTCCTTAGAAATCCAGCTACTGGAATCAGTTGTTTCCATTAGCATCCTGCCTTTCCTTCACAAATGAGTCACTTTTCTGGCCTGGAGTTCATTTCTGTGAGAAAAAACCTCTTCAAACTGGGAATCCCTTAAGTTCCAGAAGGTAAATAAATATGCCAGCCATCTTTTGGGGTTTTTTTTAAAGTTTAACAATATTTTTGAAAAGCTTAATAACTTTTATGGTATCTTCTCTTTCTGCTGCTTTTGTTGTGGGTTTTACCCTGTCTTTATGTGGAGCTGACTATACCATAATTTTTGTTCTTAAAATCACTGTCACAGGCATTTGGGACTATTCATATGTAGAATTGGAGTAGTTGAATTTTCTCACAAAGCTGGGACTCAAGCTTACCTACTCACCTACAGCTGACCTGTTCATTTTTCTGATACATTAAAGTAGGAAAGCTAATTTACATTACAGGTCCGTATAAAGAAAATAAATCAATTGCAAGAGTCTTATAATTCTTACTTTAATATTATTACCCACATCTTCCTGAGTGCCTACACCCATTTTTAAACATGATGCACAGTTAAATTTATTTTCAGTTTTAATTCGTTCTGTGAAAAACGTTCCGATGCTGATGTAATCTTTAGCACTGATATTTTTAGATACTAGATAGTAATGTCACCTTTCATATTAAAAAAGCAAAAAACAGACAAACAAAAAACCCATGAGATTTTTAGAGGTAAGAATTTAAAGTATTTGCATATTACTGTAACACAAATAATCACCCAAAGTATAATGGAAAAGTGTTGATTAACCTTTTAAGAAGTTCTCTTTAATTTGTCCTCTGAAATCAGTTTCATTTGCTGGAGAGTTGTTTGTTTGGGGGTTTTCTGTTTCATTTACTTTGTGTGTATACTGTTGTAAATAAAAGGGCTGTCTGGGCTTTGGTGTTTCTGCAGTGTTCTAGAAGTATTTATGCTCATGTTAACATTCATAGAAATTAAAGCTTGTTGCTAGAACCCTGGAGATACAGCTGGGTCTCTTCTTCCTTACTCAACCTCCAGAGGGAAAAAATTTGTTCACTTAAGTCCCAATTGAGCAAATAGGTCCTTAAATAAAAGGACATGAGCAATTCTTCTCGAGTTTAGGGAGAGCCTTCATGCATCTGAAGTTAATGTGCACACAGGAGTGTGGATGGGGAGAGCCTCCCACCCCTCCTTCTTTGCCTTCATTTAGTCCAGGTTCCTTAACTCAAACTTTTTGTGGTCTTTCCCCCTTTTTCCTCTCACTCTAATGGCTGCAGGGTAGTGTGTAGCTTTCTGAGACTGCTCCTGTAGGACTGGGGCCCGTGCCCGTCCCCGGCAGGGCGCAGCTGTGTCACCGCCGGTGGCAGAAGCCGGGCTGAGCCCCGCCTGGCAGCTGCAGCGGGGAGCCGGGGACAGCAGCAGCACTGACTGCTGGCAGCACCACCCCAGGGCTGTTCACGCAGCACGAACAGGGAGTTTCCTGAACGCGTTTCAGAGCAAATCCATCCGTGGGATATTTCCTTTGGTTTTGCTTGGGCTGTGCCAGCAGGGACACCTACCCATGAGAGGCTTAACAGGGTGTCTAAATTAGTGAGTACTTCTCAGCTCTCACATTCCAGCTGTGCTGTTCTTCTGATTGCTAAGAAATGAGATGGTGGGAGTGTTGCTTTGTTTTTATTGGTAATAATTAAAGTAATAATTACAGAAAACTGTTCCAGATGGGAAAATCTATTTGCTCAGACCAGATCTCTTAAGAGTAGCTTCTCTAAACTGCAAAATAAAACTTTGTCGTTGCAACTCAAAACCTCTTATACTTTCAGGAAAGCCAAGTGTCTTCACAAAGGTGTTGCTTTATCCAGCCCTTAGCAAATTCTGTCACAAAGAGACAAGAGATAAGATAATATTCTGTGACAGACATTTATCTACTAAGAAACTGTTATACCTTCCCAATCATATTGCTCTGGTTGCAGCCAGGTGCTGCAGGAGGACAGGTAGGTGGGAAGAGCCTGCCTCCTGAGCCCAAACCAAATATATGACATAGAAGAACACTACTGAGGACTGTAGTGCCTGCTCATGTTACTTGTCACAGCTTTTATTTGGCTGCAGTACTTCACCCCATCACTGCCAGCTCAGCTGCTGTACAGAATTAATTGTATTTACTAGGAGATAAGAAAGGGAACCAGGATTTTGCTTAACAGCGTTGTGAGACAGTTTTGGTTCCTTACATCTCTTGGCCCTAGCAGCAAAATTTAGAGAGGGAAGAAGTCCTTTAAAAACATGTACAGCATCTTGACATTTCAGGACTGGAGTGGAGTTTGGCAGAAAAAGCCTGGATTGGAGCCAGGCTGCTTCAGCACATCATACCTGAAAGTGATCCTGCTTAGCCCTGCTTTAATTGAGTGTTTTACTGAAGTGGAAGCTTTTATGGCAATTTTCCCAGTGAAACTGAGGTAGAATATAAAGATAAGTGATATGTTGCCTATTGGCTTGACAAAGCAGGATGAATATGTTTCTTCAGGATAATAATCAGATATTGAAAGCTTTGCTTCACATCATCTGTAAACACATGCTTTGATTTATTAATTCAAAACTTATTTATTGTTAAAAACAGCTCCGTTCTTTTTGTGGAGGGGAAAGACACTTTTCTCTTTCCACCTTCCTGTTTGTAGTGGATTTTCACATAAAAAGAAGACTTTCCAGGGATATTCGTTGCAGAAATGTTAACCAGGAACATTCCCCCATCAATCACTCCCCGATGCAGATGATACTCTTCCTTAAATCCTGTCATGGTCCCATAGCTTTGTGGGGAGGAAGGTTCCACCCCATGATAGAGGAGTTTTCCTCCCCTCCAAAACTGGAGGACAGAAGGACAGAGGGAGCCAACTCACCCCTGGACTTTCCCCAGACTGCCCTGGGCATCCCCAGACAGATGTGCCCACATGGACAAACCAGCATCCCAGCTCCCATCCCCACTTCTCATGGTCCATGTCAGTGCACCCCTTTGCTGGGCAATGGGGCTCAGCAGGGACCAGTGCCCATGTCAGGAGGAGAGACAGGAGGTGCTGGGATGTGGCCACCTCACTGACCTCTCAGTGGTGAAGGTGCCAATAAGGGGGAGGGGTTCCTGCTGACAAAACAGGCAATTCTCTGTGTGCCCCCCAGCTTGTCTGACCCTGCAGCAGCCCTTATGCACATCTTATGCTACATATTTGGGAGGCTATTTAAATATAGCTCCAGCCTTTCTTCCTTGGTGCACTCCCCAGTTCATACTGCAACACCACCCAATATGACCACAAAAAGAGAAAAAAAGAGGGACCCAATTATAAACAGTTACTTTAAGGCTTTTCTACCTGAAGTTAAAATGGTGACCATAAGTTACAAATCCATTTCCGACTCACCACCCTCTTTAAAGCTTTGGCTCTTACACCTTTCCTAATCAGTCTTTAATTATTAACGAAAGAGTAATTTTTGGGTAGCAAGTCCTGCCTGCTGACTGCCTTCATGTATGTGGCCTGGCAACACTGATCTCCAGAGCACTTCTCCATAACCTCTGCACATCCAACTGACCGTCCTCTCCAAGCAAGAGCAGAGGCAGCATCTTCTGGGTGCCCTGGACTAGCTGAACTGAGCTCCTCTGGTGCACCTTCAGTGTTAGCTTGTCAAGTCCAGCAAGTTAATTTTCTGAAAGGCAGCAGCTGGCCCTGCTGAGCTGTTTCTGGAGTGCAGCTCGTCCATGACTCATCTCTCCTGCAGCCCATCTCACTGCACTTCTTGTTCGACAAGTCATTTCTGCCACTCTGGCCGTTGCCCTGCTCTCAGGTTTGCTAAGCCCACGTAACTGAGGTTTTCAGAAACGAGTGGATAATCAGTGTAAGGGTCTGAACAAGGAACCTTTCATGGCATAGTAAAAGCTGACATCAATTTCAAGTCATCTATTCCCAGAATTTTCCGTTGCTACTGGGATCTTGATACAGTTACTGGGGTGTTATGTGGCACATTTTTGAGGAAACTGCATTGAGTCCTTCAGAGAACTGCTGTAATGCAGCTGGAAAGATGCTGAGTTGGTATCTGAGTGCAAGGGATCTCAAAACCCTGGACAGGGTTGCTTTATGACTTTAAAAGAAAGAGGTCGTGGGAGGGGAAGGGAGGAGGAAAGCTCTTGGCTATTAATAGAGAACATGAGTAGGAGCTTTATTTTGAATGGCTTCTTTAATTAGTGACAGGCAATGCAGAAGCAAGGCTCGTGATGCACCCTACCTGCTGACTTCCAAAGCACAGATCAGAGAGAGGCAGACCATTGCTGTGCAGGGGAGTTTTAAATAGGCCGAGCTACAATGCCCAAATTAAAAAATAACCAGGAGATCAATCAACCTTGATCTTCAGAGGGACTGTCTCTTAAGGCAGGCTAGTGGAGTCAGTGCCAGCTGAGACTCAGGAAATTTAAGTTACCTTCCCAGTCTTACCTGCCTGATCTGAGGTTTCCTCATTGCTCTTATTTCTCTCAGACTTTGTCTTTTATGTCCATGTGGGTGATAAGTTCCCAGAGATAACAGCTGTCTCTTCTTACTTAGTGTTACAGTGCCTGGTACAAACGTGTCTCTGTCTCAGGAACCCAGCTCTCGTACAGTGCTACAAGAAATATTATTACTTTGTACGGGGGGTTCTCCAAGCAGCGCAATTACTTTGTGCTTGTGTTTTTAGTATTTCAAATATATCAACAACAATCAGAAGCAAGAATTTAGGCAGTTTAAAGCTAGAAGGCTTGCTTCCTTAGCTCTGTAAGTCATGGAACTGACACTTAGAACCATGAACTCAATTGGATTTCAGTAGTACATTACAGTAGTGGGACTATTTTGAAAAACACAAGTCAGGTGCTTGTGGTTACTATTTGCACCTTGCTTTCAGTAATTACATACGGGGTGGTAAATCCTTCTTCTAATGAAAGGAGTTCTCCACAGGTATGCATGTTATGATGCTTATAAGCAGTAACCAACCCAGCAGGAAAGTGTTAGTATGCAGATACCAAAAGCAGAAGCAAGAGTAAGCAGCTACCAGACTGGGGCAGAGTTCCTTCCTTCACAGTAAAGTAGTTCCATGGGAATGCTGACTCACCTGCTCCCTGTATAATAGAGGTGGAGAAAAAGCACTTATGTATCATTTCACTGCATTTCTTTTCCTCCTGCACTGCCATTTCACTTGTGGACTGGATCTGGCTGAAGAGTCAAGAGTTCTCTATGTGGGAAAGCTGTATAAAATTATACCTCGGGCTAGATATGTAAAAGTCTGATAAGGAGGTGTTAATAGTTCCCAATCAGCTTCAAAGAAAAGGTAGTGTTTCATTGCTTGGTAAGCCAAAACTTAATGGACATAAACCTGTTGTAAATAGTTTGTGGAACAGTTGCAGAGAACATTTACACAAAAGCTGTTAGCAGATCTGCTGGTAGTATTTGTGCAGGCTTCCCCACCCTTTCCCAACAAAACTGCATATTTAAGGTTTTCATCACATTCTCTCCCCTCTCTTCCCAACCTGGGAAATTTTGTTCCTTAAAAAGAACATTTCAGCTCATCTGCAAGTACTTGCTTGTCCGCTGGTGCTGGTCCATGACCAGTCATCCAAAGAAGTCTGGCGTTTAGCAGCTGGTGCTCTCAGCAGCAGCATTTCACTTCACCAGTTGAGAAGTCGCAGCCTGTCCAGTCAATGACTTCTCTCCCTTGGCCAGAGCCAAATACCGCTGCATTAAATGGTTTCACGTGCAAAAGGGAGCAGACATGGAAGATAGCTCTGAGAAGAGCTTCACTACATGGCCTATCATCACATCTGATTACTCATGTACTTCAGCTATACTATTGCTTTCCTGTCCCTCAGCTTGACAGCATAGCTAAACTATAATACCAACCCAAACCTATCAACATTCACTGTTGTTTGTTCTCCTAAAGTCACAGGGCCTGGATTCATAGAATCAGTAGAATGGCTTGGTTAGAAGGTATTTTAAAGATCATCTAGTTCCAACACCCTTGCCTTTCATTAGACAAGATTGCTCAGAGCCCTATCCAATCTGGCCTCGAACACTTCCAGGGATGGAGCATCCACAACTGCTCAGGGCAACCTGTTCCAGTGCCTCACCACTCTCCCTGTAAAGAGTTTCTTCATACCATCTAATCTAAACCTACTCTCTTTCAGTTTGAAGCCCTTCCCACTTGCGCTGACATTACATGTCCTTGTAAAACTTTTCTCTCCATCTGTCCTGTAGGTACCCCTCGGGTACTGGAAGGCCTCAGTTAGGTCACCCCAGAGCCTTCTCTTCTCCAGGCTGAACAATCCCAATTCTCTCAGCCTTTCCTTGTAGGAGAAGTGCTCCATCCCTCTAAACATCCTCATGGCCCTCCTACAGATTGACTCCTATAGATTCACTCCAACAGGTTCACATTCTTTCAGTGCTGAAGGACCCAGAGCTGGACTCAGTAGTCCATGTGGGATCTCACCAGAGTGGAATAGAGGGGCAGAGTCATTTCCCCTGACCTGCTGGCCACATTGCTTTTGATGCAGTAATTGTGGTAGTCCTGTGAGCTGAAGACATGAGAAAGGTAAAAAAGACAGGTTGTTCAAAATGCCCATTTGTCCCCCTTTGTTAGTGGTCCTGGTGAAAACATGACCTCTCCATAAAAGCCCGGTGCTGTAAGGTTGCTCTTCAGATCCTCATCTCCCACTTTGTACCAGAACTTCAACGCTGTTGCTTGCAGACTAAGGCTGGTTATTTTGCTAACTTGAAGGAAATGCCTAAAGAACAAAACCCACGGGGCTTGGAGGGCTCATTGTGTGCCCGTTATGACAGGACTGCTGACCACCTGCCTTTGTTATTCCATGTTTGTGGAAAACTGGGAATAGTGAATGCACAACCCTCAGTCCACCTGACCCGACATGGCAGTCTTGAGTTTACCAGGCCAAAGCCAGCTAATCCCTGCTGGAAATTAAACTTCTGTAAGACAGCAGGGCTTGACACACTGCCAGGTACCACAGCAGTCAGTGGGGGCAGGCAGGTACGACCTCAGATAAGGCCCCTCCTTGCTGCCCAACACCGTGCCAGTGAGGCTGGCAGGGCTGCCTGTGCCTTAAAAACTCTTTCCTCCCATCCTCCTCAATGCCCATTCAGGATCTCACTTTATCTCAGTAGATCTGAGTTTCAGTTTTCCCATTTCCCAACCAAAATCCCCATGAGACCTCAGCACGTTTAGCTGCAGAGTTTGGCTGTGGCTGTGCTACTGTCTCCCATATATGCCTCTGGGACGTGGAGCAAAAGCAGCCTGGAAATGGGAGGCACCTGCAATGCTGTTGACTTATGCCTGCAATCAGTGTTTGGAGTGTTTTGCAATATTTTTCAAGATGGCAAAACAAACAATCCTCTGTTTTAGAAAGGAGGTAAATGGTAAACTCCACTACAGATATCTTATCTCTTGCAGTTATGGAGAGATCAGGACACAGTTGAAAAAAGAAGCCTGAAGCCTGAAGCTTGCCTCTGTATTTTTACACTTTTTCAGCTCTTATCTTTGGGTTGCAGAGGTTCATGGCATTTTGCTCCAACCTCTTGCAGGGCCTTTGCACAGAACTATCTCGTTGCTCAGTGCCACATCTACGTCCACGCTGGAATCTCATTTTCCAGCTAAAGTGTGATACCACCAAGTTTTTTTTCCCTTGCTGTCATGATTCACATGCAGGTGTGATTACAAAGGACATAGCTTAGAGCTCAAATCCAGAGTAAGGCCAATGAGTGAACTGGCTCCCAGTGAATCTTCCCAAAGCTTCATAATTGTAGCCTAAATGCAAGATGGTGGCAGGTTTAGTGGGGTTATTATCAGTCCTGTGAGATGTAGGTTCTTTTTAAACCACCTCCAGCATTAAAATGAAGGAATCCTAGAAGGTCGCAGTGTCTTTGCACTGCTTTCATTCTGCTCAGCTGCACACAGGTTTCAACACCCTGCTAGTCTCTGGGGTGCTGTAGATGCCTGTGATGATCAGTGCAAGAACAAGTGACCCACAGCAGCTGTCACTCACCTTCTCCCCAGTGAAGAAACATGCGCAAGAGTCATTTGCCACAGCCACAGGCACCCAAAAAGCCCTGATGAGAGCTCACCCCTTCGTATGTGTGGCATGAAAGGAACATAAACAGGAAGCATAAAGCCACAGGAAGTTTGACAACTGAAGTTTCTCTAATGTTCATAGGGTTTGGTTTTTTTTCTAGTTTTATTGCTGTATCTTATGTCCGTAAAGAGTGTTTGTTTTCTCACTCTGTTTAGACCTTGGGTAAGAAACATACCCAAGGTATTATCCTTTTATTATGGATTGCTTTTTGTTCTTCCTGCCATAGTGTTACAACCTGGTAACACCGAGCTCTAAAAATTTACACCAGGGGATGCTGAAATCCATCCATAGGGACGCAGCTTCAGCCAGAACTTGGGAAGACTGTATCAATGGGAATATCGTATTGATTTAAATGGGTTTCTAGAGCTTGACACCTGTGAATGTTGCTGCTGTAACTTGTGTGGGCACTCAGGTGTTGGTAATAAGACAGCCATCAGTTGCAGTATGTGTTTCAGTCACTAGGACAAGGCTAATAACTACTATTTTGTTTTGAAGTAAGGGGGAGAAAGTAATGTCCTTTTTAGCATCTCTCAGAGCACTCTTTTTAATCCTTTACAACACTTCTTTTTCTACTTCTCTCAGCAAAATTCTCCCATTTATGAATTTCATAGATGGGCTGTTTTTCTCCCAAATACTCCAGCTTTCAGGAGTGAATGAGGAACACTCCATACTTATCTTCTCCTTTTGCCCTGATTCACCTCTCCTCAGGGATTTCTTCATTCACAGACACAAACTCCATTCCGTCCCCTGTGCTGCTGATCCATTATCCTGTCAAACTGAAAACCAGGTTGAACTCAGAGGCAGGATAGAGTGAAATCTGGAGCTTCCAGGTCAGCCTGTCCTGAATAATCTCTCTCTCTGTCGGCCTGCGTGCACTGTGAGCTGGCAGGGGAACAGCACGGGGAGACCTCAGCACCTTTCCAAACGTGGAAGCACCAGCAGAGCTCACCTTAGCTACACGCTCGCCTGCAGAGGATCCGTGACCCGGCGTTTGCAGGGCAGCCTCACAGCTACAACCCTTGCTCAAGAGCTCCACATCTTGGCCGCCGCCAGTGCTTCTCTGGGCCTCACACAGGTGGTTTTCCCACAGACAGCTTCCTGGAGGTGTCTGTACTGGTGGTTTTCCCAGCCCACTGCTGGTCATCGCTCTATTCCTCTTGCATCTTTCTGCTGCTTCACTGTTCTCTTCTGAACATGGTTTTTTGACATAGCCTGTTTGTCTATTTTCAAGGCTTTTCCTGGACCCCATGCCCACCAAAGCCATCCTTGCCCCAGTGCCCAGCAAGTGCTCCTATACTTTCTTCCCAGCTACCACCCCCATTTGGATGACGCTCTAGAGCAGAAACCTGCACAGCTCCTGACACCTCTCCAACTACTCCTTAAAATTCTTCTACACCAGCTTTAAAAAAAACCCACAGCAGGTCTCTTTCTACACTGCCCAGCATCATTTCCTTGCCTCCTTTTCTGCCCCACTGGCGCTGCCTGCTGTTTCCTTTGCTTGTGAAGTCACAGAATCACAGAGTCATTTAGGTTGGAACAGATTTTAAGATCATCAAGTCCAATTCTTGACTGATTACCATCTTGTCAACGAGACCATGATGGTGAGCATCATGTCCAATCTTTTCTTGAACACCTCCAGGGATGGTGATTCCAAAGTCTTTGAGGTTGTAAAGGCTGGGCCTTTCCAGGGAGCTTTCCTGGAGCTTTCCTCAACTTCCTGGGGCAGCACAGGTCTGGCAGCAACTGCTGCTCAAACTCGTGGCTGATAGAATCAGCTGTTCCTGGGTACATTTTGTGCCCATCTCAAAATGCTGGACACAACTCTCAGCTAGAGTAGGTGCCTCAAACTGCTGGGTCACCCACAGCTTGTACTTTTCCTTCCCTGCCTCCTTTTCCCTCTGTTACTGTCATGCTGAATTAAAAGCTGCCACCTGAACACAATTTGCATTGATGGTTTAACCTGGAGGTTTTTGCTTCTGATATTTAAGGCATGCCCTTGCTTTTGGGTTTTGCTGGTTTAGCCTTTTTTATTGCAGGTTATTGTTATGTTTTAGCTCTAAGGTAAGCCCAGCCCATGCCTGGACTGGGATCCCTCACAGTGACTGTCCTCTCACCTTCTTAATTTTCTCTGCTCCCTGGCCTCTTCCTCCTTGTCTCTCATCCCCCAGATTTGAAAGCCAGGCTGCTTCCTCTTTCCCCCTCTCCCTGGGACCATTTTTTGAGTATTTTTTTAGCACTTCCCTTTTTCAGACTTGCTGTGCAGCCATAGATGACGGAGGCACAACGTCTTGAGCAGACACTGGAGTAACCCTTTGCTTCCAGCCGCCTGTGACAGCACATTTAATCTCATCAACAACTGCACAAACTATTTATAATCAGCTCTCTGATTACATTCCTGAGGTCAACTTCCAAGTTAAAAGACTCAGCGTAGCTGATACGCTGCTGCAAAGCCTCCTCTCTCCTCTACGGAGCTGCTGGTCAGTAGTTCAAGGCTGCAGTCAGAGGTGCCACCTTCTGACCTCCTGCTCAGGTCTCCCACCTCACTGCTGCCCTTCTTGCTTCCCCTGCCCTCCCCCTGCCCTCGCCACTGCCTCCCACAGTGGTACCCTTGGGAAAAGCTGATCAAAATGTGCCTGTGCTGACATGGCCCAGCAGGTAAAGCCTGCATTCCATATTCCCCAGCAGGGTCTCGCCAGCCTGTGTGTGGCCCTGAGGGGATACAGCCCTTGCAGCACCCGGCTGGTGACCAGAGACACAGATGCTATTGCTTGCCCAGCTGCTGTCCCTCCCTGCTGCTCAGGCTGTTGTTCTGTCACCATCACAGAGACCGGTCACTTTGGGCAGCTAAGACACCTGTTGTTTTTGAACTGATTTCAGTATGTCCCAAGCTCCCACTCTTCTTTTGTGACTTACTTAGAAAAGTGAGTGCTGCCCTAGAGAAACCTGGAGTCCTGTGGGCCACCAATCCCTGTGCAGCACTGGCCCTCAGAGGTGGTCTGCAAGGAAGCCCCACTAGGGGAGGGTGCTGGCCAGGGAGGCTTGTATATCACATGCAGGCATAAAATACAGGAACTAGTGAAAGGGATGGAAGAATCTGGTTTTCATTTTGCCTTTGGAGGAGGGTTGGTCACCCTGGTGGAGGGAAGGCTTTGGCATGACCTTACTGCAGCCATTTAATACCTGAGGTGTTTTTAAAAAGCTGGAGAGGGACCTTTTATAAGGGCATGTAGTGATAGGACAAGGGGAAATGTCTTCAAACTGAAAGAGGGTAGGTTTAGATTAGATAATAAGCAGAAATTCTCTACTGCCCAGAGAAGCTATGGATGGGCCATCCCTGGAAGTTCAGGGCCAGGTTGGATGGGGCTTTGAGCAATGTAGTCTGGTGGAAGCTGTCCATGCCTGTGGCAGGGCGTGTTGAAACTAGGTGGTCTCCAAGGTCCCTTCCAACCCAAAACATTCTGTGAGTCTGTGCTTTCAGTCAGCAGCATCTAAGCAAGCAGAAGTTAGCAAACATAAAGCAGAGCTCCTGTCGTGCTGCTGGAGACTTCTTCTGATACTTCTCCCATCTTCCATAGATCTCAGGAGACAATTTTATCATAATAGTGCATGCATTCTTATTCCCATCTTGAGAAAGAAAAGGTTAACCAAGAATTATGGACTCTTGGCTTTAAATGTCAAGCCTGAAGGGCAGAGAGATCAAAGCCCACTTGGGGTCATTTATTGGCTTCCTGAGGTCTTAATAACAGGCAGGCTGAATGAAGAAAGCTACGCCTGTGGGGTCACCACTCTTACCAGCAGTCTGGGCAATGGGACCAGATGTCAGGTGGGGAAGCCACAGTCTTCCGAGAGCAGGTCCAGGCTCAGGACCTCCTGCAGCAGCAGCATCCCCATCACCTAAAGGTCGTCCCTCATCCAGAAAGCTCATAGCCTCAGCCGAGGCAAGGTGGGAGTATGCTGAGCATGGGGAACCAGCTGAGGATGAGGAGGCAAAGAAGAGTGAAGAGGCTCAACAGGAGAAGCACTCTATGCAGAGAAGGCTACTCCTGCCTTCAACCAGCCTTGTGGCATTGCATCATGCAGGAGAGGTATGGGCTGTGCATTTGAGGAAGTGGCTTTTAGCTGAATGGAATAAAAGGGAACACAAAATGTTCTGTGTTCAGTATCAGAAGTAGACAGAAAGAGGAAATGCTTGTCTCTGTTAAGAAGGATCTTGCAAATTTAAATCACCCTGTTAGTGTTTACTATTAATCATGTTTTTATGCAGATGATTGTAAATTGCACAGTGATAGTTGTTTCCACTGCTCTTTGTAAAGGTCTTGTGGTTAAATAAGTAGAACCAGCATTTTTTTAATGATCATGGCATACTGTGGTTGGTACATCTTTGCATCAGATACTCTCAAACCACTTAGATAATATTACTACTGCTTTATGCATATTCTGGAAAACCTGCTACTGGTCATCTTCTAGAGGTAACGAGATGGATTTGCATGGTACCTTTCTGTATACAATTTGAAGCCAGGAGGACCTATTAGGTCATCTAGGTTGGTCTTCTACACACCCTGTCCTGTGAAATTTCATTAGGTAGGTCCCTGTAAAGCTCACCATGTTCAGCTAGACAAGTATTATGGTCTTGTGCTCAGCAGGCAAGGGCAGAGCACCATCGCCAGTCCTTTGACATTATGGGCAAAATCACTTTTGGGAAATGACTACTGTGTATCTTGTTGTCTTTTCTTTTGAGGCACTCTAATTATGCAACTGTCTTCATGAGAGAACATTTTGATCTCTAGGAAGAAAAGAATATTGTTTCATTTGTTTGGAAAAGCCAGGTCCTAATTTTTTGGTTTGTGATTATCCAGGAAAATCTGAACTTCAGAATTTGATTTTAAGACATAACATGAAAATTAGGAGCTTACAAGGCTTTCTTCTCTCTGTTTCCACTAACTGACTGTCATGATTCAAGCAAAGCAAGCTATTGCACCAGTCATTTGTTTGAAGACAGAAACCTGTTTTGGGGGGTGCTGTGGATTTTTTTTTTATTAAACATTACAGGATTATCAGTGGTATGACAGGGATCTGCAGGGGGACATGCTCCATAGTTGGAAATATCCTCTGTGTAGGTCTAGGGCAGCAAAAACAACCCTTTTTGCCTTGAAATCAGCTGATTCTGGTTTACTCTGATATGCAGTAAGACAGGGTGGCTTTCTTGGGAAACAGCAATGCGATGTTCTCGCATATTTTGGGATGCAAATCCCAGGATGTAATAAACACACGAGCTGACAGATAGCAAACAACCACTGACAGCTGTGAAAGGGTTGCTTCATTCAGCAGGCATTTGGATTTCATTTGAATGACTCATTAATGTGAGTTTTGGAGATTATTGTACTATCTGCAGTGACACCCGGTGGTGATGAAGCAGTAGTTTACCTCTGACCCTGGTCCCTCAAAAAGTCAGAGTTCTGCTGTGACTGTTCTGCTGTCTGCAATCAAGACCAGGAGGAAATATACAGCTGAAAAATAGTTATTCCTGGTAATGAGTAACATTCCTTATAGAATATGAGGTGACAAGTCTTAATTTAGCTGTTATTATTCATACTACTAATATTTCTAACCACTAGATGTGATTTCATATGTATAGTGCCTGGCTTTAGCAAAAAATAAATAAATTATATATAGTTAAAAATACAAATTGCATGTGATTGTATAGTAATCCAGTGAATGTACACTAATATGGTTTAAAATTTAAGGAGAAACCGTATAAACTTCTACGAGCAATGCATCATGCATAGAAAGAGACCTAGTACTTGGTCTAGTAGATACTCTCAGAGGTTGTTATGGGAAGAAGGCAGACTGACTGCATTCAAAATAAGGATTTGCTTAGCCAGAAGGGAGTATTTGACCTGCTGTAAAACAGCATGAGTTGCCTCCCTAGTTTCAGCCTGGGTCTTTTACTTTCTTCCTCCTTCAATTGCTTAATATTAAATTTGTTTATTCAAAAAAGAAAAAAAAGATTGTTTTGGTTTCATTGGTTTAGTTTTTGTTTGCGTTTTCATTTTTTAGGTTTTTTGGTTTTTTTTTTTTTTTTATTTTTTTTTTTTAGTTTTACTAGAAAACAGTAAAAATTGTTAGGTATTCCATATGCTATCTTTTTGAACTTCATAATTGATTTTTGAAAAGTTTGTGGTTCTGTTGCCTTTTCAAGTCATCAAAATACTAATGTCAGACTTCTTAAAAGCCTTCTGGACACAATTTAACTGATGATCCAGGTAGTCACAGATCTTCAGGTGAAAATGGGTGTTTGCTTTCCAGCTCAGCTTGGAAACTGCAGCCACACTTGGCATGAAGGTCCCCCTCATGGAAGTGATGAACTGTTCCCACCAGGGTAGTATATCCACTTTCATGAAAGTGTTTTCACCCAGCCTTTCACCTGACTTGGTTTGGCAAGGAGGTCTGGTGAGCTAGTGAGCTCATGGATCATTAGGAAAATGTGATCCAGTCAAAAGGCTGAATTTGGGTAAGGGCAGTGGGATGGAAGATTATTAAAGATAGAGTAAGTGTTTAGGAAAGACATGAGAAAAATAGGACAGAGACAAATAAGACACGAGAAAAAAAGGATGTGATCACCTCTCCCTCTGCCTTCTCCAACAGGCTCTCTCTCTACAAGCATGTCCTCCAGAGTGGAACACCATCCCTCAGTTAGAAATATCTGGATGCCTCCTTGACACTCTGAAGGAGTCTACTGACTTGGAGTAAAATGCAGCTCTCGTCCTGAAAGGACTTGATGGGAATACCTCACTTCCTAAGCCCTACCTCTACTAAATGATTGGTGTTTAGAGTATAGAAATTCGGCAGAAAACTCCCTTGCTTTCCAACCACTCCTCAGAGATCAGAGGGGCTGGGTGGGGCTAGGTTTAATTTCTGATTATAACCAATTCAGCACTGCAAGTCTGGCTGCGTTCAGTAAGATCTCAGATGCACAGTGTGGGTTACACGCTAAGTCTGGTCTCATTCATGACCACACGTTAACAAATAGTGCAGTTTATTGGAGCAACAGGCAATGTAACTGATTCTTTTCAGATTGCCAGTGACAAATCCACTAGATCTACATAATCTGGGAGTACAGCACTATGAACAAGTGTTCCCTGGTATGCTGTGGTGCAGATAAAAATCTTACCAGAGATGTCCCTGCTTTAGGGAGGAGAGAGGAACAAGCCCATCAACTTGTCTGCGTGGTGGTCACATTCTCATCCCCTGCCATGGAGGATTTAAAATACTTTTGGGAGAAGTGAAGGTGAGACTGTAGTCAAGTATCCTGTTACTGTCATCATGAATAGTGGGGTGGGGCAGCCACTTTATATATAAAAGAGGGATATGGAGAGAGTTACTGAGAGAGAGAGAGAGACTACAAAGGGAGTGGGTCACACCCAGCAGTGGAACAGGTATCACTCCCTCTTCCATCTGGCCAATTGCAGAGCTAAGGTAAGATTAATGAAAACCCATCACCCCCATCACCAGGCCATCATGCCCACTGTAATCCCTCCAGCACAAATCTCATGGCATACCTCAGGAAATCGCCTTCCCACATATGCCACAGTGTATCTCATGCTGCAGACCTCATTCCTCCGACTTGCTACTCATTGTAGCCTAGCTTTGGTTTTGTTTTGCTCTATTTTAAAGACTATTGGAAAATCTGTACAATAATTTTCCTGTAAAGGACCAAGAGGAATCAAGACCAGAACTTATTAAATCTAAGGGAAGAGCAAACTCTGTGACAGGAGTTTTTCATAGCAAAATAAGTAAGACCTCAAAAAACATCCCTATGCCCCATAGGGCATCTACTTTGAAGCAGATTAAGAGAAGTCCTGTCAGTCATTTACAACATATAATCTTGCAAATGCTTGTTGAAATTCACAATCCACAAGAAGAAGGGGCCTATTTAATTTTTCAACAGAAGCACGGGCAATAGTCTACCCAGAACTGAAATTTCAATGAGTTAAAATAGACCAACTCTTTCTCACAGAACATTTACACAAGAGAGAAACAGGATTGGTTGTATCTAGCAGGCAGTCATCAGGGAACTCATCTACAGTGTTTAAAACTGCCTCCTCTGCATCCTTTTTGAACCTGCATTTCCCAAGTCCCAATCACTAATCTACTCTTATTACCTGGCTGTACAATGCCATACAATGCTTTAAAGTGGCTTCTTTTCAACTTCAGGTGGTAAGGTAGATGGGGGAAAAAAGGACAATAGGAATTTGAGGAAAAAAGGATATCAATAAAGTTAAAATTATCTGTAAAAGCTATCAGATCCTAAACAAATGACACAAATTGAAAACATGATACAATTCAGGAAACAGTATTTAATTAAAAAAAACAAGTACCAAATGCCTCTGGAAGTGAACATCAATTTGCCAACATTGTTTTTGTTACACAATTTAAAAAGAGTTTCAAGTCTTGTTTTGCAGCACCCTATAGTAATTTCATATTCTCTCTTCCACTGATCTTAAAAAGACTGCTACAAGCTGAAGTATCAGCAAAAATGTTTTGCAATTTTATAAAAGTCTGTTTCACACAATTCAGAGTCAAGAGATATAAATTTACTATTTGTTAACATATTTTAGCTAAAGTTTGTAATTAACTCAATGGAAAGTAGAGTTATGAAGTGAAATTTCTCCAGTACCACAAATCTAGGTTTTCACACATATTACATGTGGTATGCACAGAGCAAACCCACTCTGATTTAAGGCCAAAAAGAGGATAGCAGACTGTTCAGAACGCACACTTCCTTTTGCACTGGTTCTTATAGCCCCAAATACGCCCCAACAGCTCCACCCTTAGGGAGCTGTAGAAAAAGACATTTTGGAAGACTGGTCCCTTGGGCACTCAGCTTCAAGGTCAGAATACAAAATTTGTTTTGAAACAGCTACCACGTTGATATAATTGCTTTATCTAATATTCCATAAGCAAAGTTATTAAATTATCAGGAATTATCAGGAAAAACTGACTGCACTCTAAACATGCTTTGTAATTGTATGCAAAAATATGAAATGTCTGTTTTCCACAGTTTATGCCCAAAAGTGTAAAAATAGTTAAGGTCAATTTATAACCTGAACTTTAAGAACTTAAGTTAAGAAGAAATGTATGATGACACTACTATCATATTACCATCACTGATACTCTGAATCTTCTTTGTAAGATATGAAACCAAACTATTTACAAGAACTGTTTCTTTTCTCTGCCCCTTCAGCAGAGTGAAATGTAGCACCAAAAAGCTCCAATAAGCTGATCCAAAGCTGATCTTTCTTCAGCCTCCCCTTCCTCATTTTTTGAGATACTCAGAGCACTACTTTCAAATCTGCTTCAGCTACTCGGGTTTGCATTTCTAACACAGCCATACTATGTTTTACTTCTAACAACAGACATATATCTAACTTTGAGACACTTCATTGTGCCACACACAGTAGTGAACAGTTATTCAGATTTAAAAGTGGTATTTTGTACTAATATTGCATATAAAATGCAGATAAAAACATGAACTGAGAAATTCTTTTAGGAAGGGAAATAAAATTCTTTGGTGAGCATAGAGACAATACATGGAATCTGTTTCTTGGCATTAAAATCTTGTCGAGTTGAGCAGGACTCATACTCTGCCACTCTGCGATTTACACGAGTTAAAATCTGCATGAGTTCAAGTTTCCTTGCATGTTCCTTCAGCATTTTACACAGTGACTGAATAAACCATGAGCCTTCAGCTGAATTCCTCCAGGAGTAATAGCCTGTGGAAGAGAGCAATGTCAAAGTGATCAGATGGAGCAGCCTTTGATACAGGACAGGTCAGCAATTAGGGGAACAATGCATTGTTTCTAATCAATGTTTTAAAATAACTCAAAACCACCAACCAACAACGTTTAGATTTTATAATTTCCACAAATTCCAACTCAAAATTTTTTTCTAATCCTGTCATCTTCTATAATCTAAGAAAACCTTAAGTATGGAGAAAATCAAAAGGCAGGAAAACTATCTTCTGCTGCAGCAATCTTAGTCATTAATCACTATTTTTCATGGAATACACGAATACAAAGGAGAGGCCACAGGACAGATGGAAAATGGGTTTCAGTGTCACTAGCTTCAGGAATATGTGCAGAATTAAAGACTGAACCTATTTCTGCTAAATGGAAATGTAAAGCACATATGAAGGGCTCTGCCACTACCAATTTTGCTTAGCGATGCAATGCAAATACAGTTGATAGAGAAATAATATGCCGGTGTTTATCATCCACTTCTGCATATCTGATTGTTTTGTTCTCTCAGAATATCTTTTCCTCTTGCTGTAAATTATTTTCACAACTGCAATTAACTAAATTTCCAGCAGATGAACATTTGAGGGTTTGCTTGTGAGGAGGATACATTCAGGGTTTGGTAGGGGTTTTGTAGGAACTGAGAATAGCAACTACCTCAAAAAGAAATCAAATCAAGTTTAAAAAAAGTGATTGAGGGAAATAAATATATATTTCCATGAAAGAGTATATTGGGTCTGGCTGAGCAGGAGCTCATTTTCCCACAGCAGCCCTCACAGTGCTGTGCTTTGCACTGGTAGCTGGAAAGGTGTTGGTAACACCCCAGGGCTTTGGCTGCTGCTGGGCAGTGCTGCCTCCCCAGCATCCCCCTGCCAAGGGGCTGGGAGGGGGAAGAACCTGTGAAGGGACACAACCAGGACAGCTGACCCAACCTGACCAAAGGGACATCCTGTACAAGTGAAGTCACCCACTGACTGGGTCCAACTCCAAATTGTCATTTATATCATGAGTATAGGCCGACATGGATACAGTCTCTCACCTGGAGCTGTAGAATAGGCATACAGGAAGTCTGCTTCTACAGGTATTTTCTGACACATTGTTTCTTCTGATCCACTGTCTGTCTCAATACCAGAATCTAATTCTGTCCCTCTACAAGCCTATTTGGTGGAAGGAAGAATGGGAAATAATATTAAAATTAAAAAATAAAAGCAGAGATCATTATAAAAATATTGATATTTTGTGTTTTAAAAATGATAATATCATGATTTAAAAACCGCAAAAATAGCAAGACTTTATGTGTCACATTTCTGTTAGACAGACTCAAAAGAAAAGTAGTAACATTTATTTAAATCAGCCACACAGCTTGGATAAGATAGATATTCATTCAAAAGTGCACTCACAAACTGGGATTGGACTGATCTAAAATTCTATTGAATACATAGAATTAGTGCAATGTCAGCTATTACAAATACTGCCTACCTAATAGGGAAAATGGTGCCACTTTAGACCTGAAGAGAATCTTACTTTGAGAGTAATTACATTCAAATCCTTTAGAAAGGATTAACTTTTTGCACTAATAATTAGTGGGAAATGGTATTTTTTTTAACTATCTGGCTGATTTGATGATCATTGTTCAGCTGTACATCACCTGAATGAAAAAGAGCTTGGGTTTTCCTGCTAAACTTCTGCATCTGTCACCTCTGAAAAGGCTTGTTAGTGCTTTCAGTTCAAGAGGCCCATCTGTACCATAGATCACTCCTTCGTCACCATGGCTTAGCAACACGCAAACAAAACTGCTTCGCTTGCTGTGATCTTCTTCAGAAGCTCAAAAGAAAAAAGACAATTATCTTAACTTTCTGTATTCCCTAAAAATTTGGAACATGTGATCCTTCCTATGTCACAGAAGTCTTTAAGAACTAATTCACATGTTCAGAAACCTCCAAAGAGTTTTCACTTCCGAACAGAAGCCGCCTGCCTACTTTACTTCAGGAGGCTGGGCACAGGAAACCCCAAATTAAGGGCCAACCCTACCCATTGCAAGACACAGTCACGGAGCTAGGCCAGGAATACTGTAAGGAGCCAAAACTGGTATGCCCACCATGTCTCAAAGTCTGAATGACACGCCTCATTAATGGTCAGCCTTGCGATCTGGGATTGGACTGATGGAACATCCTGCGTTTTGGGAAAGAATGGAGAAGTCCTACCTCTCTTTCTACTTGGGGATGCTTCCACTACTTGGGTTACATGGGAACTAAATGTAGCATGACAGTTGTTGCTGCTCCTGCAGGGACCTAGCAGATACTAGCAGTACACTTCTCTCTCATTTTTTACCTGTAGTGAGGTCTAGAAAGACTTTTGAATCCTCTTAATTTTGTACCTAAAGTTATTTAAGCTTGATATAAAGTGTTTTTAGATTTATATATTTTTTCCCCTCCATCTTGTGGTATACAAATAGCACAGAACTTATATTCTCCAATGTCTTTTGTTGCTTGATACTGTGGGAAATGTATTTGAGGACCAAGATGATTTTTTTCAAATTTATGAAAATATACAAACATGGTTTTAAAAAAAGGATCCAAAAGAAATTATGAGTGGTAACTCAAAAAGATGCAAGAGTTTGTAGATGAAAAATGAAAACAGTCCCTAAATCTGAAGTCTTACTGTTTAGTGCTTACCCAAACACTGAATTTCTGTTCTGGAAGAAATTAACTGTTTCGACTTTATTCAAGTGATGTACACTCAGGCATTTCTCAATTTATGGACAAGCACCGCATTTAAAAGAATCACATTTTCAGCTACTGTCAACAGAGCAGCTGCAACAATACTAATAAATTAACCATGCTTGGGAACATTTTCTGGCATAAACACTTTCACTAAAAAAAACCCCAAAACCAAAAACCAAACAAAACCAAACACAAAAACCAAGACCAGGATTGCTGCAGGCTCACTGCTGTTGGTAATAATCACTGGAACCCTTTAACTGTTTAAGTGTGACCTACCTGTAACAGTCTGGGAGAGCACTAGTGGGCATAGTCATGGCAGAGGACCTCCCAACAGTTAACTAGAATGGCCTGTGCTCCAGGGCCACTGATACCTCCAGGCACCATTTAATGTAAGGGTCTAGATGTAGCCAAGTCCAAACAAAGCAGGACTAACACAGTAGTATAAAGCTCTCACTTGAGAGAAGGGCGTTTTTTTTCACAGGATAAACAAAACATGAGTTGTTTATCCAAAAGAAAATTCAGTCCACACACCTGCAGTTCTGCTCCCTCAATCAGAACCCCTCTTTGGGCCACACTACTAAGCACTTAGCACAGAACCCCTCTACCCAATCTAGCAGTTTTCTTTCCAACTCACAGAGCTTCAGTGATCCCAGGGTCAGAAAATAAATCAATCTGCATTTAAGTTTCAGCCTTTTTTCCAGCCTTCTTCAGAAGATGAGAAAGGATAGGAGACAACAGTCATGGCACAAAAGATGGACAGCATGGATGAAGAAACAGAAAAGATGAATAGACATAGAAACTATGATGTACATGTCATCCTTAGCAATAAATCAGCAGAAGGTGTGAAATATCATCTAAAAGAACCCAGAAAGAAGTGAGGGCTAGAGATGTATTTGGAAGCAATGGTTGACTTAATGCACACACTAAACATATAATAACTTACCATTTTTCAAGAGATGAAAAATGTCCTCACATGAAAGGTCATTGTTGATCTTTATTTTATATCCCAACTTCATAAAAACTTCTCTGACACTTGCAGCATCCGCATCTGTACCCGAACGGGGTAGCATCCCTACACATAAGAGAAATGTGTTATTTTTTTATATTATATAGATGGCATGGTCTGATTGAGCCAAATTATTTTCTCATTTATACCTGTATCAGTCTGAAATATTCCATTATTCCAGATTCACTCTAACAGAGAAAATACTGCACTGTTACGTGTGCACACCATCTCCCACCCTCTGCACCTGTATCATAGATTTACCTACATCTTATTTTTATATTTACTTATCTATTTAAAGACATAAGAAGAATTTCATTTGCAAAATAGAAATTATGACTAAAAGGTAAGATAGACTTGTACTGCTGATCAATTTTCCTCCTCGTTACTGCTATACCCTAATGTGTTCCCTCTATGCATATTTGGAAGAATGGACTGAAATTAATCACATCCATGACTTAATTTTAGAGTGCAATCAAAACTAGTCTGCATATTTAACTTTGAAGAAGAATACACAGCACTAATTTATCTAAATTAACGAAAAAAGTCAAAAAGTTGAAAGTGGTACCAGTATGTCTGTGGAAGTTCTTATTGTTTATTATTATACATTGCCCCATCTCTGGATAATCCATTCTGTAACTGTAGTCTGGTAGAATTCCAGAGTCCATAGACTTGCTAGCAGGTAGGTTCTTTCTGTATAGAAACCAGAGAAAATTTAGGTGTTAATTTCTGATCTCTTTTTTCAAAATAATGACAATAATAGGCTATTTTAGCAAGCCCAATGAAACTGGTAAGGTTGCATTTGTAGTAACCTTCTGTGGAACTTGCAACAAGCTTAAAATTAAAAGAATCAAGGAAGAACTGTGTTTAAAATTATAATGCCTCTGCACAGGAGAATATGAAAACTTAGTTTAAGGATGCCAATTACTGTATAGACAAGAAATCAGTGGGGTTTTTTTACTATCATCTTTTGCAATCTATTTACCTGGAGGAAAGGTTAGCTCTGAGAAAGCAAATCTGTTCTGAATTCTAACCAAAAGTCATTATCATTTTCACAAGAAAGCATTCAAAACCTATAAAGATGTGGCAGATGTGTGCTCCGTTTCTGCTTAAGCAATAGCCACCAGCATGATGGCTACCTCTGGATGAAGCTGGACTTTGGGGAGATAGCTAACACAATAGCTAAGAGCAGTAAGTGTTCTCCAACATCTAAGGGCTAGCTGAGCATGCACCATCCCAAAATACAGCTCATATGCAAATATGACTGTAAGTCACTTATCTTACTCCACATACAGCAGGCTGCCCACCAGGATCTCCGCTCCTGCAGGGATGACTCTCTAGGTTTCTCCTTAAGGCTGAGAGATTCCTCACCACAAGAGCTTCTAGGTAAGTAATTGATAGCATGCTAAACTTTAAAATCTTAGCTAAGTGATATAAAGGATTGATTGTGCACATATAATCCTTTAAACATAAACCCTTGACCAAGTCCAGGACTAAGTCTTAATCCAGTTGCACCCAGACTTCGCTCTGAGAAGAAGTTCAGCATGCAAGGCAGTCCTTTGTCCTTTCTGAACATAATGTCACAACAGGAGGGTCTCCCTGACAGTTTTATCTGACCCTGTCCTCTATGCTGTGAATAACCAAGTGTACCTTGCAATGGAATCTTGTAAAACCACTGCTGTACGTACTGTTGTTAAATCACTGTTTTATATCAATAAACATATTGGTACTTCTTCTCTCTTACAAGTGAAGTGCATCCATTCCATCCACAACAGAAGACCAAGATTCTACATGCAGCTGTAATTTTGCACACCAATTAATGGGCACACCAACCCCACCACCACTCGGGACTCTGCAACAGCTGTCAATTTTACTCAGTCCACAGATAATGAAGCTGGTATGGATTTTCTCATTTAAGCACATGTGTAGTGTAAGTTGTTACAATACTGGGGCCTACAATCATACTATATTTTACAAATAAAAGGTCCATAATGTTCTTAAAACCTAATTTTTCATTGAAATATATAAAAAGAACCAAATTAAGTTCCCAGAGAGAGCATAATCTGATGACAGTGTTAGTCCAGTGTAACAACTATCTGGCAGGACGGTGTTTCCTGCCTTCCACTCCCTAAGTTCCTCTTGCACTCCTGCTTCCACACACACAACCCTACAGCAGGTCAGCTCAAGCAGCTGAGCTGTCTCCTGCAGGCTCAGGTCAGCTCTAGGAGCACTGCACAGAAAGAGGTGAACGTTTATCCTGGGGTGAGACATGCATGTCTCTTCTAAAGAAGAGCTAAGCACCTGATAATACTGTTAAGCTAAGGCTAACTGCACCTCAAGTGTTTTGCTTTTTAGTTCCTTGTACATGCATGCAGCTTGTTCTGTCACACACTGTATATTTTCCAAGTCAGTACAACTCTAATAGTTGTTTATGATTATTACAATTTATGATAATTGAAACTTTTCCATTTAGCATAATTTCTTCTATGGCTCTTACTTTCCATTACAGCACAAGATTCCTCAAGACTTAAATTGAAGACTTAAATCAAAAGTACCTCACTTACCCTTTAAAACCTGGAATAGATTTTGCATCTGCCAGATCTTCCCCCAAATGTGGTCCATCTCCTATGTCTGTCATCATTGCTTTCAATTATCAGCTTGAAAATGCAAGAAAATGGAAATATTATGACAGTTTAAAGAATAACTTTAGCCTAGGCTATTAGTAGGGGAAAAAAAAAAGCATTTCTGAGTAATCCCTACACATTTTATATTAGAAAGAAGAACACGAAATGTTTTTCTAAATTATTGTCTTCTAAGAGAACTCTGGGGAAAAGTCTGTAGATCCCTGTGAGCAAATTATTGAAAAGACCTACAAAAAGCAAGATAAGAGACAAACTAATTGAAAACAATCTTTAAAATATTGTAACGTCCCCACAGGCATTAGAAATTAAGAACCAAAATCAAGCAATACAAGTTATTAGATATGTGCAAAGACTAACATAGATTACAAATTGGATCATAGTAGTTTGAGAAATGAGTAATTTCTCTACATTCCATTTCAAATGAAACATCACTGCACCCCATTTCAACTGATGTATGTGAAGGCAATTACAATAGTAATAAAATAAAACCACAACAATATAACTTTAAGAGTTGATGAAATGAACCCTATGCTGTGGGCTATTTACTTTTATGAGAACACAGGACAATAAATTATAATGGATACCAAATCAGAAATCAATTTTAAATCATTAAACCTCCCCCATGGTTATTTTGTATGTACTTATGGAACATACTACCAGAAGTTACCTTAGACTCAAGTTTCAGAAAATAATTATGCATCATAAATTTAAATTGCCAGACAGGACCAAGTAATAAGTGCTTAGAAGTGCTGAGACCTCAAGAAACAAACAAGGCATTACAAGGCAAGAATTTTGCAAAAACTTACTTTAGCAGATATATGTATGATAAATAAGAAGGTGTAAGTAACCAGCGCGAGTAGCAAGATTTGCTGGTCAGATATGATGAAGATTCTTATTTAAGGCTTAGGTTCTTTAGGGCAATCTTACCATCTTACCATCAATCTTGCCATCTTACATCGTGATGTTATTATTATTATTATATTTGAACTCAACTTCATAGCTATACTCTTGTTAGTACAACACAAACACCCATTTTTGTGGCAATGATTACTGATGCATCAGAAGCACTAATTTGGTTATATATAACCTTCTTTCTTAACTTGTTTCTAGGAAGAAATTTACTTACATTTTCAGTGGCTTCAAAAGATCTTCAACGTTACTCTGAATACTATTTCAGAGCACTGATGTAATTAAATCTTCTTCTTCACCAAATTATTCCAGACTTGACAACTGTATTATGTAATGCAGCAAACCGGAAATTTCCTGAAAATCAAATTACCAAAGTATTAAATAAGCTTGGTATTTTACAAATAAAATGTCTAAAATACATTATATCATTATGTTTGAGAAATTCACTTTAAAGTGAATGTATCATGTATCATGGGGTAGGACTAAGCACTACAATGCTGAACTTGACTGCCTAGCACCTTGATCTGGATTCATTCATCCTAACTTCAAAATCTAATTCATTAAAAGTACTCTATGGGAAGAAAAAGGCAAGCAACTCCAAAGGGCAGTTCAAATACCTATGACCTGTGGCATGACAATGATCCCCTCCTATGCCCTATGGCAGGGAACATCAGCATTGCCAGCAAAGTCTAGTCTCCAGTGACAACTGGGGTGTGCAGCCAGCTCTAACTGAAGAGCAGAGCTTCTGATCCCCAGGAATTGGAAAGAATGGCTTTCATTGACAAGAATGCTGTAAGTTCTCCTGCTCCAGCACAACCCTGCTTCCAGGAGTTTCTGACTTTTTCAACCATCCCTACTACTATCATCCTTGGCTTTGGTTCTCAGCTTTCCTGAGCTCTCAGCCTTAACAAAATTTGTAGGAAAACATCCAAGCAGACTGACCCATCATTCTGATGCAACTCATACTGTTCCTTCTCCTGGAGAAGAACTATGTGCAAGAGCACAACCCAAACCCTGCAATGTGGCTGGGATTAATAAGAGAGACAGGGAAATGGTTAACTTCCTTCATTTGCTCTTTGTCTGACAACAGCAATAAATGGCCACACCATACAGAAAAGTACAGCATCATGTGCCAAAACCAGCCAGCAGGTGTGCTGACACCAGTGCAGCCATGTCAGCATAGAAATCAACTTCTGCTAAAATCCCAGGTGTTTATCCCAGCTGTTTGGCACTGTGAAGTTCTGCAGTGCCAGTGCTGAAGTACAAGAAGGGAGAGTGTAGACTAGTAAATATAGTAAATATGTGCCTACACGAGCTGTGGGCAGCTCCTGTCTATCCGATGAGCCAGCTACCAAGAGCTACTTGGAGAAAGAAAGACTCAGCCAAAGTACAGGGAAAGCCAACACTCTCTGGCCAACAGATGAACCCCTGGAATCATGAGGGAGGGCAAGTGGCTCATCAGGCTGTCTTGGGTTCACATCAGGTGTGCTCCAACCAAACTGCTGAACAGCAGCAGACTTAACTAAGCAAACTGCAGACCCAACTGCCTGCGAGCACTGAATGCTTCTTACAACATAAATGCTAAAGCAGGATGCAAACATTAGGAGAGATCTTCAACATTTAAGCGACCTAAAATTAAGACTTATCTCCTTGACCCTTTTGTGACCTTAAAATTTAAAGCCTTAAAACTGCTGTCCTTGATCCAGCACCAAAGAAACAATGAGACCGGGAAGAAGTAGCCAGCAAAACCTGCAATTACAACTAACTATAGTACTTTCTTTCTGAAAAATGTAAAACACAACTTCTAATACCATATCATAAAATATTTCTTACTAAGGCCTCTGCAGGCCTAGTTCACAGCCTACAGTTTCAATTGTTCAATGAAGTGTTAGAGCTTACTGCACTCTACTTCATCACAATTGGAGCTTGTCTGAGAGACTTTACAGAAGCTATAGGCATTGTCTAGAAAAACTGGTTATAACACGTGAAGTATTTGAAATTTGCATGCTTTATCTTCAGAACAGAATCTGTAACTCACTTTCAATATCCATCAATTCCTGAGCACCCTCAGGCACCAAGTCACCCGCACTTCTTTAAAGAACAAAAGACACCCACAAAGAGACCTCTCTTTTGCTGCTAGGCTCTCAAATGGGCGTTTGAACCAGCAGGGTATTTTGTGCTCTAAAGCACCGGTCAGGGTAACGGCAATGCTCTCCAGAGCATCGTGCTGATTCTGACAGGCTACTAAGAATTGCCTCATCTTGCTTTGAGTAATGCAGTGATGCCATACATTTCCCTGTGGAGGATGATCTCATCCTAGTGGGGGAAGGTGCAGGGGGAAGAAATCACGACAGTGCTTTAAAAATTTATTACAAATGTTTATTCTGCTCTTTGATACTATTTTCTTTGAAAGCTTAGATAAGACGAACTTTCAACTGTGAGGAAATATAAAAAATTAATTGAAAAGAGCAACAGCATTTTTATAATCTAGCAAAATATGTTCTGTAGATTTTAGGAAGCTGATTTTATAATATTTTATCTGAAAAAATACAATTTAAAAAATGAGACAGAGACAGCAAATATAAAGATGATGCTACAATAATCTTTACATATACTAAGCAGTAAGAAATAAAGTGGCTCAAAAAGGTCCAAAGCTATTCTCTGCAAGCTACCAAAAATGACCAATGTCTCTCTGTACAGCAATAAGAGCAAAAACATTTTTCCCCTACATAAATGCAGTTGTTCCAATGCTTTTCTTTTGATAGGAAAATAAATAAAACAACTTTTTACTCGAGTCCAGCCTACATTTACTTATTCTACCTAGACCTAATGAAAATAAATTTACATCATCATGTGTCACCACTGCAATAGGAACCACCAGGTTCCTTCGTAAAGCAGTATTTATTTGAAATGACAACCAACAAGAGAAACGAATGGCATAGTGATAAAAATAATACCAAAGCTTCACAGACAGGGGAGAAAGCATATAACTGATCTTTAGTTACCAACTGGATCCAGAAATATGCAAACCACAGATGTTCAGTATATATCTGCTGCTACCAAGCAATGACTGTAGCACTACTAAAATACATACTCAAAACAGACATCAGCATGGTAAAACATCTCCTTAAAGATTAGAAAAGGGAAGTTTTCCATTTCACATGACTGCAAGGGAAAATGTCAGGCATTCAAAGAAGGTATTTTTTGTACACGAACATATATATACATGACATATCATGATACTAATGCAGACATGCAAATTAAAAATTTTCCACTCTACAATGTATAATGCTAAACAATAATTATCGGATTGATAATGTAAGGAAAATATATAAGCTGACTATATGAAAAACCAAAAAACAATTGAAATATAACATTACATTTTCTGCGTGACACTAACCCCCTACTAAATACTGCTACCACCGATGGAAGCAGGCCCATGCTGTGACAGCTCTTCACATTACTTCTGGTCTGGATGTAGTTGTTGGAAAGCTCTGACACTGAGCCAGCATTCTGATCTTCCAAAAGCAAACACACTTTTAGGTACACAGCATGGAGCTGTAAAATCAGCTGAAATTACTCCGAGTGTGGATGGGACCCTTGCTTATTAATTCACCTGTACCTATGAACCCCATCGCCACCGCTATAAGCAACAGCCATATGTGGTTCCTTAACACTAAGGACATGTGTTAGGTGAAACCTACCACCTGACAAGCAGACACCTAAAGGGGAGAACTGTGAGTTAGAGGGTAAAAGACTAGAGATGGCCAGCTCTGCCCTTCAGCCCAGCAGGGAACAGACAGGACGCAACACACCTCGGGCAGCGCCTTCTACATGCTATCAAAAGTTAGTCACAGTGGCTGCCACGACCCCAAGCATGCTTCTCGTCGGTACAGACGAGGTTTAACACGCTTTGTTTTGGAAGATCCAAATACAGATTCTGATCCCCAGTTTCCGGTTACTTAATGGTCTACCGAGGGGATACCAGAGAGCACCTTAGAATTAAAGCGCCTTATTTTATTCCCTTATTTTTCCCCTCTGTTTCCGCACCTTCTCCACAAAAACAGGCTGAAAGGGAACAAACCAGTACCTTAAGCTTCTGGAAAACTAACACCTGAGGCCCCGCGCTCTGCCCCCGGGCAGGGGGAAGCGGCGGGCGCTGGGCGGCACCGCGGGCGCTCCCTCCCGCCTGGCCCGCGGGCAAGGCCTGGGGGTCATCCGCCTCCACCGCCGAGCGACCGACCGAGCGAGCGAGCGAGCGCCGGGCCTGCGGGGCCGGGAGCGCCGCGGGCAGCCGGGCAAGAGGCGCTCTCAGCCGGGCCCACCCCGGGCGGAACGCGGCTCCCCTCCTGCTCCC
>VZRO01005012.1:1202992-1322246 GCA_013397915.1 Daphoenositta chrysoptera
TGTGCGGGCCGCTCCCGGAGGGCAGGGAGGCGTGCGAGGCCGGGCTGAGGCGGCACGGGGTGGCTGCTCTGCTCTGCTCTGGTCTCCCGGCGGGGCTCGCTGTCTCCCGGGGGGACACTGAGCCACCGCGCCCTGCGGGCCCTGAGGGCCGAGCCGGGGACGGGTGCCCCTTTAGCTCTTGGGTGTGAACGGTGTAACCCAAAACTCGTCAGGTTTGCTCTGTTGCTTGAGTTCCTCTGCCTGCTGAAACAAATGTGCCATTCTGGTACGTTTGTACTGTATTTGTGTGGCCTCATATTAAATACTGTGTGCAGTTTTGGGCACCACAATGTAAGAAGGATATAAAGCTATTACAGAGCGTCCAAAGGAGGGCAGGGAAGATGGTGAAGGGCCTTGAGGGAAAGCCGTGTGAGGAACAGCTGAGGTNCCAAACCTGACAGAGCTCAAGAAGCTTTTGAACAACGTTCTCAGGTACATGGTGTGACTCTTGGAGATGGTCGTGTGCAGGGCCAGGAGTTGGATTAGATGATCTTTCCAACTCCGAATATTCTGTGATTCTGATAGAATGGTGGTTTTTAAAGGAAATGGCCAGCTAGAGTAATCTGTGGGGACAATTACCAAATGAGCAGCCCCCCTCCAGGCCTCAGCAAGCAAGATCCCCTTGGGTGAGCTGGCCCTCCACGGGGCAGGGCCTTCCCTTCAGGCAGGGTTCTCGCCCACCTGCATGGTGAATGTCCCTGGCTGCCCACAGACCTGCCTTGCACAACAGCGCTCTGACGCACTGCAGATACTCAGGAACTCATTGGACACTATCCTGTGCCATGTGCTCCAGGATGACCCTGCTTCAGCAGGGAGGTTGGACCAGGTGACCCACTGTGGTCCTTTCCAACCTCTGAGCCATCCCGTTATTCTGTAATTGTAGAGGCCACTTCCTCTGTTAGGAGGGCAAGATGAAAATCTGTAGCTCCTTATTGTTGAGGGAAGATGAGTGGTGTTTGTTAGTATGCCACTCATCAGCTCAATGTAGGGATAGCTAAGCTGATTTTCACTAACGTTAAGGAATTTAATGTGTTCTTCTAAGGCTGAATCAGTAGCTGGGAGAAAATCTCATGGATTTATTTGTGTCAAGGACCATGAATTCTTCCATAGAACTATGTTGCACAATACAACACCAGCCAGGAAACAAGTGTAATGTTATTTTGAGTAGCAGTTGATTTGCATGTCTCAGCTTCAGTTGTCAGCAGGTGTGGATAATATGTTTTGTCGTTATCATGAGAAGTAAACAGAGGAGTAGTCTTCCATAAAATAGAGAAAATGAAATAGCAAGGTCTTTAAGTCATTGCTCAGGAGACATTTTTCCAGGTACTCCATGCAGTCATCCTGCTGAGTCAATAACAATGAAGTCCAAACATGTTGGTGACAAAATTTCTTTCTGCCAAGTCAAACAAAAGTAAATACTACCCTTACTTCTGGTAAGACGTAAGAGAGGGAGATGAATTAGGAATTTCCCAGTGAACTCAGAAGGCTGGTCTGTAAGTGTAAATTGTATGTGCTCTAAAAAGATGTGTTGTGGTTCACACAGAAACTGAAGTTGAAAAGACGTGACATGTTTGACTGCTGAGAGTCTGCGTGTTTGGACAGCAAGAACCATGATAGGTTTCAGTTTAAAGTAAGGCTCATCAACCTTTTTCCCAGGTTCAGGTACCCTCCCAGCTGTGTTTCTGCAAAAATACGGCCTGATATAACTAGAATGTTTAAAATTGGTAGTGAATTATGGGGCTTCTCCTTTGCTTTTGCTTTTTAATGGTCACCTTGTGGGAAAGTACTGATGTCTTTTGCACCCAGTTAATTTAAAGCCGACAGCGCCAAAATGAAACTGAAAGTTTTGTTAGCACTTCTGAGAAATGGTGATTGCTGTCTATAATCTAGCTTTTCATTCCAGAGAAGAAACTAAGAGCATAAAAAGGGAGTGAAGAAAACGCACAGATCAGAAGACAGACAAGGTTGATAGAGTTAATATGTTTGACCCCTGTTAGAGAAAAAACATTCTGTTACATAGACTTGACACAGGCACTGACTATCAAGACATGGGCAGGCTTAGAACAGTGGGCAGAAATACACATATCCAGGAACTTTTGCTGCAGAAAACTTGCAGGGGGAAATGAGAGGATCTAAGATTTGGGCTTCAGGGCCCCACCAGAATATTTAAATACTTAAATTCGCCTTGTAGATCCACCTTGTTAGAGGTTTGAATACTTTTGAGTACACTCAGTTTCCTTTTTATCTTTCACTGCAACCCAGGGGCTGTTAGGAGAACCAAGTAGTTAGCTGGGCAAAACAAGAAGATTCCCCTTCATGTTTCTTACTTCTTGCCTCTCTTCTTCCTTTTCACAGTTTCCTGGCAGTGCTTTTTACTGATTTGCAGGTGTTCCACTTACAGATAATTGTACATATGTGTGTTCATGCTTTACCACATTACTCTACAGCATTTGGATTACTTTATGGAACTAGAAGCTTAAAGGTTGCAAGATATCAAGCATTACTGTATGGTTCTTTCTTGAAAAGAGATAAGATTGCTATTTTAAGGTTGTGAAAAGTACATGAGCTTTTAAAGCAGGTGACAGTATTACTGATCAATAGCAAAGGTTGGCAGTGGAGAATGGAGCCCTCATTTTGGATTTCAGTTCTTTTACTTTGAGATACAAAGCTGGAGTCACTGAAGTCTTAACTCTTCTTATGAACTCAAGTATTGTACTACCATACAAATTATCTCATTTGTCTCCCCAACCATAAAGCAAAAATAATAGTATTCATTCCTTACTAATGTTATGTGCCTAGTGAACAGTTTATGCACTTTTTGAGGAGTGTAATACCATTCTGTAGAAAAAAATGAAACTTTCTAGGCCTTCCCATTCCGTGGTTAGTCTGTTGTGTTTATCTTTGATAGTGTTAATATGAAGCTCTTGTACTTCCAAAACAGCGTAGAGAGATTTAATATTAAAATTTGTATCATAGCAAGTCTGGGTGTTGATTTTGGAATATTGGCTACTCCCAGTCAATGAATAAATTACATTCAACAAAACCAGAATCAAAGGCAGTGATGATTACAGGATATATTAAAATTAAAATGCCTTGCAAACAGAAATCGGTACTGATTTGATTATTTGTAATTCCTTTAGGAGAAATGAATAGAAAATGGCAAGAAAGACTGAAGAAAGTGGAAGAACGAGCATCTCACTATGAAAGAAACCCTCTTCCTACAGTTTATAGACCAAGACTGTCCAAACCCTCTATGCCGTCCTCTGTTTGGAAAATATTTTCTCGACAGGCTGAAGCTTTTAGTTATGTAAAAACCTGCAAAGAGGTATGTTATGTGTTAGGTGAATGTCTCTACTCTTTATATACTTTCATGATTGAACATCATTTAAAATTGCTGTGGGCAGTCTTTATCAGTTTGCAAGATCTTTTTCTTCCCAATCCTGAAACAGCAAGTTGTTTTTTTTTTGTCTTTGTAGGTCATGTCGCACTGGAGGTATGTCTAAAAAGTACTAGTTCTGTTCTAACAGACAAGTTCATATGTGGTGTTAACTTCCAACAGTAAAAGTGCTTTTTGGTAACATTGTAGTGATACATTTGTTCCTTCTCAAGATGAACAAGCTGTTGGTGGGCAGGAGAATGGGAAGGTAGTGAGAATTGAGTAGGAAGAAAAAGGAGGAAAAAAATAAGGAAGAAAAAGAGATTAAGAAGAGGCAGAGACTAAATACAAACTATAACTCTCCAGTGGCATCTGAGTAGCTATTTCAGATGATCAGAAGTGGTTAGCCAAATAAATATTGTGTGAAAGGTATCCTCTACTTTCAGTTTAATACTTTTCAAATTGATCGCTATTTTTAAAGAAAGTATTGTGTTTTGCTCCATGCTGTTTCAGGTATTTAAGTAATCCTGACAGCCTGTTTTCCAAAATGGGTTCTTATTGGCTTGGCAGTAGTTTTTTTCTGTTTTCTTCTCAGATTTCCACTTTTGGATCTAAACAACATGATGTCTGAAGAATACTTGCCATAAATCTTATACTGCCATCATGTCCATGAGGCTGCTCCTTTCAGGACATTGTTCCTCCTCCCTTTAGATGCACTTGCCACTGATCAGAGAAAACAAGAGTTTACAGAGAAAACAGTTTACATTAATGCACAGCAAAGAAAAGCTTCAAAGTTTTACCCACGTAACTGAAATCAGAATGATGTTCTAAATTAAAACTAGATGCTACTGAGCTTGGAAAAGGATAAGTGATCTGCTTACAGTTCTCTAGTATTCACTAGCCTTTAGTTGCTGCCAAGTCAGAACTTCTGAAGATTTAAACTGGTTCTTTGAATAAAACTAACAAAAAAACTTCAATGTTTTTATTTAAAAGGATGTTCATGTGTTTGCTTTGGAAAAGAACACACAGAGTGGACAGAGGTTTTACCTTGTGACAACATATAAAGAGCTCTGGTTTTATTACACGTGAGTATTTGAGGAGGTACCCTGTCTGTTACTAAAAGATAGTGGTATCCTGGATATCCTACCTAGTAAGACCTATCACTGGATAGGTATTCCCAGGAGCCAGCTGCTGCTCTGAGTAGCACAGAGCTGTAATGGTTGCCTGAGTTTTCATCTTGGCAATGGGAAAAGCCTTCATAAGGACAAAACAATATATTCTATAGTGGGTTTCAACTTTGGTTTGAGTAGCAGGTTGCCATTATTTCCTGTGAATGAAGGACTCTGTCTGTTGAACTGAAATTTATTAGCAGTAGATTTGCTTTTGCTGTCAGCTTTCCTCAGGGGATCACACCAACACGTGACAAACACATACTTCTCTGACTTGTCATCCAGCAGTTTTAGTGGGCGTTAATGCAGATGTCTGGTAACTGATTTATGGGTTTGCATTTGCATGATGTAGTTCCAAGTATTGACAATTTGATCATGTGCTGAACTTTCCCCCCTGTTTGTTTCTTTTACAATAAAACATTTAGCTATGAAGTAAAAGAAATCTGAGTCAATTTTTATACAAAAAGCCTGATTTTTTTTCTCAAATTGGAAATGAGATTATTTCTAAATTTATTTACAAAAACCTCTGTGTTTAGTTACAAAAAACTCTTTGTTTGTGCTAAAGACATCTGAGCGACAACCTAAGTTTTTTACTGTAGTTTTCATAGTTCCTTGAATTCTCAACAACATTTCTGTATGTATTCTAAGACGGCAGGGGCGGGGCATGGAGAGGAATTACTTTACACAATCAAATTCTACGCCCGACAAATAATCTTTGTTGATATTTGATGCTGATGTTAGTTACAAATTTTTTGAAGCATTATAGGGCTACTACCTTTTTTTTCATATGGGTTGTTGATTGCAGAATAAAATATGTGGGATCCTTGTTTGCAACTGATAAGCATGTTTATCATGCTCATAATGTTTATCATGGGAGGTTGTGATTTGTTTTTGTTTTTCCTTAGCAAAGGCTACAAAACAAGTCTTATGCATTGCTATGAAGTAATTCCTGAAAAAGATGCTTGCAAACTTTATTTTGATTTGGAATTTTACAAACCAGCAAATCCTGTTGCAGATGGCAAGAGTATGGTCATGAAGTTAATTGAGGTAAACTGGAGAAAAGTCATGTTGTAGATGAACTGATTGTTAATTTAATATGAAACCAAAGTATTTACCACTTTATCTTGATTCTGCTATAGTAAAATTAAAATAAATGTAGACCCAGTTGTAATTTTTAATTAAGTAAAAATACTGTTTTAATTAAAGCAAGGGTTTAATCAAAGTGAGAGACAAAGAATTTAATTGAGAGACAAAAATAAAGAATGATGACAGTTGGACTGTTTGTATTTACAGTAGGTTTACTGACATGGTAAGTTTACTTTTGAAGATTGTTTTATGTGCTCTGCCACTACAAAGCTGTAAAACTGAAGGAATGTTTAGGTACTCTTTAAAGTAGGACCAATAAAAGTTACATTCCTATATTCCTCCATTCATTCCCTTTGCCTAATGGTGCAGTTGTATATCAAGGCTTAGATGAATCCCTCCTGAAAGGTTCTTTAGATGACAGTTCATTATAGTTTAGTTAAATGATGATGTAGAGAGCATCATGTGACTGCATTTATCCAATTTGATACCTAAAATTAAATACCTTTGCTAATTATCAATTGTATTAAATAGTGCAGTCTCCATTTTATTGCAATTTTTTTTTTTGGAAAGTGAGCTCTCTGCAAGTGCAGTATGGCATTCCTATGTTTTTAGAAGAGTATCTTCTGTTTTAATAAAATCTCATTGTGAGTGGATGTCTGTTAGTGAGACTTCTGTCACCTACATGTCTCTAGCTAGAAATGAACAAAAGTAGGATTATTGAGGTCATTCCTTCATAAGGAACCCTTCATTGACAGAGAATCTGAAGGCATTTATCCGTTATTATTTGAAATGTAGAGATGCCTCAGGTTAAGAAGAGGACTTTGGATTTGCTGGGTGGGGGATCTGAGCTGCTAAAACCTGAGTCCCAGTCCTAAACATGAGTAATCACTAGCTTAGCTTATAGAAGTTTCTTTAGAGCTAATTTAGAGTGAAATATGTTTTCTGCTTATTGTTCATTGGGTCATACCAATGAATTAGCTAAATCATAGCACTGAATTAGCTCACTAGTCCTTTATATCATGACAGCCTTCATTTCCACTCCTGGTGAGCCTGCATTACAAACATTGTCACTGTGGGTGTGAACTGCTTTGTGGTGGAAAACAACCTGCAGGGTAAAGCCACCTTAGTAGACTTTGACCTGACAAACCAGAAGTCTTCTGGTTATCACAGTTATCACTGTTAGTGAAGTGTTAAGTGACTTGCATATTTAAGGAAATACAGTCTATGTCAAACTTGATTAGAACTTGATGTGTGTTAGTTTGAATTAAATTAATTGTATGCTCAAAATGAGGGGAAAAAAAGACCTTGGAAAAAATGTAGAATCTGAATTTGTGTTAGGTTTTATAGATACAACTACTAAAAATGCTAGAGTAAAATAACATAATTAATGTTTATAATTTCAGCTTGTCAGCCAAAAATTAAAAGAACTTTATGATGTAAATTGTTCATCAAACGATGTCTTGAACTTGGATTCCAGTACTGCTGAAAAATTTAGTCGGCACTTAATATTTCTACCCCAAAAGACTGTATTTAAGGATAATACTCATGTTGGTAAGTATGTTCTTTTCTCTTATGCCTAGAAATAAAGGGTGAGGTTTTGACTTTGTACAGTGCCATTTCACATTTGACTGTTTATTTTAATGGAATTAAATGTGGAAACAAATATGTATTCCCAGTGGAAATTACTGTATATTTCATTAAACCTCATTTTTTCTCATGGGTTACTTTCTTTTCCTATAATGAGCATGTGTGTTTGCAAAAATTTAACTTTTTTTGTGACTGTATGTTTTATTTACAAAAATACTGGTTTCTATGAAACTGGCAAGTCTATGACTCCTTAATTTTCAGGTTAATGTCAGTCTTTACAATTAAAGCCACTGTTATTTGCTCTAAATACAGGTAATTTCTGCTCAGCACAGGGTCAAAAATGCAGGACAAAGATGATTTCAAGCCACCTGTGCATAAACATGATAAAGAGAAAGATGAAAGCAATTATAATTGTTGATATAAGTTGGGATTTTTCAGATACAGCAACTCCAATACAGAGAATTGCCAGTTTAGGCTTGTTTTGACTCATTTTGTGTGCCCCAGTAGTCCTGTAATGAATTATGAGGATAATGATGATTTTGCTGCTTGATATGCTGAGTTATTCTGCTGATATGTAGCACGGGAGGAACAGTATTTCATGTTCATTCACGTTCCCCATGGAAGCTTCATCCAACAACTGCAGAATCATCCTTTCCAGTATTCCTTCCACTTCATAGTTTTTTTCCCACAGCTGTATTGATTCTATTCTCTTGCTTTCTCCCTGGAACTAATTTGGCCATGGTTTTTATTTGTCTGTCTTTGGTTACCATCTAGCAGAGTCTGGAGGTACAATGGGAGTTGAATTACAATACTGGGAGTTTGGAAAGTCGTTACAAAATAATTTTGTAAAAGTAATGTGTTGTTTGAGTAAGATTTGGTCAAGCTCTTACATCAATAAATACACCATGAAGCTGCAAGTAAACATTTCAATCATTCTGAAAGTGAAATTAGGGAAAGCAGTAGTGAGGGGGACAATCACAACCTTTTCAGAATCCTAAATCTGAGCTTGTTAATATTATGGGGTTTTTTTTTAAAGACATTTAGTACAAATTCTTGCAAGGAGTTGCTTTCTCAGTTATTGGCCAGAACCATTTTATACAGTGGGCTGGTAGAAAGATTTCTTTTTAAAAATCCAGAAGGGCTAAAAAGACCCTGAACTTCAACAGCTTCCATCTTGACTGTTTTGAAAAATGTTTGCGCAGAACTCGCGACGTTCTTTCTTGACTCGTAAGTGATGTTACCTGCTTCTGGCCTTTTTTGGTTGTTTTCAAGGTAACTTCGTGAGGACCATTTTGCAGCCTGCCATGAGATTAATGGAGAGTAAGGCTGCTGTGATTCCAACAGAAGAAGCAGGGCATGTTTTCCAGTGTTCTGCAGGAGTTGGATTAGATGGTTCTCTTACAAACCTCACAGCTGTTGAAGATGCTTCTAAAGACTGGCCAGCCACTGCTCACAAAACAAAGGATGTGGAAATGTCACACCAGGGAGAAAATTTGGATTTTTCTTTCCTAATAGTAAACGATAAAGAAGGCAACAAGCAACTTTTTGTGGATCTAGGTAAATATAAGTGTTTTTAAACCTCTTTGGGTTGCAATAAACATTAAGAATAAGATGTTTCTTAATCTTTGATTACAGAGAGTAAGAACAATGGTGTTCTTACTGTTGTCCCTATGGTCAGACTTTAAATACGTGCTGAAACTGTGATCATAAATGCTGTACTTTAAAGGAACCTAAGATTCATGGTCTATAGAACTTCTTATATTATTACATTTAATTATTTTATTCTGAAGTTTAAAGTAACTCTTTCCACACAAGGCTAGTTTTGTTTTTCACCTTAAGGGCTTAGTGCTCCTATTTGGATTAAAAGAGGATAGCATATATTGCATTTTTGTTATTTCAGTTGAATTAGAAGCTGCTTAATAATGGAACAAGTCTTACAGGCATGGCTTTCTGTATTCTTCTACACGTATGAATTGAGTTTTCTTTCCTTGTTTGGAAGGGCAGCTGTTAGGTTTCAGTGATAGAATAATAGAAATTTTGGGTTGGGGGCTTCATGGTCCAGCTGGGCTTAGCCTGTTCGTGGTATTAGAGTGTTACAAATCTCCAGGAGCACAACACCCACAGTCAAACCAGAGTTTGAAAGTTCCGCCCTTCTTCAACTCCGTATCTGGTTTTTCTGCTTTTTGCCTTGTCTTGGGGAAATGAAAACAGCTTAGCACGCTTTTGCACAGCAGTGTGTTACACACTTCAGGACTTTACCTTGGGTTTTTTCCTCAGACTCTTTTGAAGAACCCCCATTCCTTCAAATTCTTCTCATTGAATTCAGGATCACTTTTATTTTGGGCCTCTTCAGTATGTCTGATCTATTGAAATGTAATCCCAAGGCTGGCTACAGTAGGCTTCTCTGTTACTGAGTCAGAAGGATTACTTTCACCTGCTGTTCAAAGTTCTTTCAAGCGCATACGTGAATGGAAATTCAATAAAAACAATTTGTTTCCTGTCTCACCTTTTAAGAATTTGATGTTAGTTCCCCAAAATTAACCATCCTCAATATTTATGTTATACACATTACCTCAAAATTGGAAAGCTAAAGTCAAAATTGCTGAAATACTGAACTAGAGCATGAGGCTGCAGTGACAGGAAACTTTGTGATGTTCTTGTATGAGCTCTGTAAGTTCTTTTCTCTTCATGAAAATGAAATGCAACCTGCAAATAAAAGTCACCTTCTCAATCAATTATTAGATAGATTATACAATGTTAAGGTACCTGTTCATAGTTTTGTTGTTTTTGAGATTGGAATTAAGCTTTCCTGATACATGCTTCAGAAAAGTTGGGAAGTAGTCCACAGAAAACAAAAAGTTCGATTAAGTTCTTTTTGGTTAAAATAATTGTGCAGCTTTTTGGGCTCAGTTGTATTTCACAAAGTTATTGTGAAAGTGCCAATTTCTTGTACTGAAGGGAAACTCTTAACAATTATAATGTCAGAATGATTATAATGCCTATGTAGAGGTGTTGAGCATTTGTCTTAATTCTTCTGTAACATAAAAGTGGAAATGCGTGCGTAATCTTACCTTGTTGCATTTCTGCTATGGGATATGAGCCAGTCAGTAACAGTTTCTGTCCATTCATTAGACTCTTAGATGGGCCTAAGGAAGATTGTTTAATTTACAAGTGCTCAGTATCTTAAATCCTAGCCAGCACTGCTATGTTAAGAAGTATCTGTTTTCCTGTAGGAGTTTATACAAAGAATAGAAATTTCCGGATGTATAAGTCATCAAAAGCAGGAAAAAATGTGATTCTGAAGATAGCAGAGGATAATAAGTTTATCCCCAACTGTGAAAAGGATGTTTCCTTGGAAGAAGCGTATTTTCTTTCCTCTTTAATCTGCAACATTCGGTAATTACTTAATTTGAGTCAAATTTACAATATTTTTAAATATGTATTTTAATGATAAGTCTCCTGCAGCAGTTACAGATAACTATTATGAATGAGCAGTTATTCCATTAACATTGTTAGAGTGTAATTTAGGAGTTCCTTGTAGAATTTCTTGGTTTTGAAGAAAAAATTTCTTGCGAGTCTTGTTCTTCCATTAAACCTGCCTTTAAATGTGGTACGGCTTCTGAATTGTGCCTCATTTCTCTATACACACTCAAAATGCCAAAACATAATCATTATTAAGTTGGGTCAACTTCTGTGTAGTTCTGCAAGCAAAACTTACAGACTTCTAGTCAGTTAAATATGAGAAGTCTGAATATTTTTCAAAGTAGGATAAGAAATAAAAAGGATTTCTGTCCGTGTTTTCTTGCATGGCAGATTTCCCATTTGGTACAGACACCTACTTAGGTTGGTTACTCGTGTAGACAATAATCAAAGTTTCTGTATCTTATCTAAACCTCTGATATGTCATACCCTATCTTAAGAAGATCCTGATCATTGCTGTAGCAGAAAGGTTAAAATGGTATCATATTTTTATTGAAAACATGTATTTGTTCTGACTTCAGGTTTTATATCCTGAAATGTTCATTATCCTGAACTGATGCCAGTAAACTACGCAGTGTATTCAGATCATAGGCATCAGCTGAATCCACTATGAATATGGATGAGAAGTTCTGCTGTGTTGAATTTAGACTTCTGTGATCATCTAGCTTCCAGTTAGCAATATGGCAAGGAAAAGCAGTTCCTTGTAGAGAGACAAGAAAAAAAACCTTTCAAAGGGTGTATTTGCAGGAATGTGGACCAGCAGTCGTTAAATGGCCGGGTCCTGGTATTGGCCAGGAACCAAATGTTGCTGTTGGGTGGGGAGGAACCCCCGTCCTGTGGTGAGAGTCAGGGAAACTGCCAAAGCAGTTGGGAAAGTGCTCCTGGGACACAGGAAGGTGCACAGCAAATCACGGGCTGGGCAAGATTGGCAGGGACCTCTGGAGGTCTCCTGGCCCAGCCTCTTGTCCAGCTGAGCCCCCTGGAGCTGGGGCCCAGGGCTGTGTCACGTTGTGCCATCCTGTGGGATGTTACAGTGAGTTAGGTTGTACTGGGTTACTCCCTAAGAATCATACATTTTCCTTTGTATTCTCTCCTTTCTTTAGAGCGAGTGATGACATAAAGATTCTGTCATCTGGCTTTTCGGAGGAGGAGAGAAAAATGTCTGCTTTTTTAAACAGTAAAACTACCAGAAGCAGCAGAGGTACCTGAAGCCTTTTCTAATGCATAGAAAAAAAAATACTCTTAACTTGGATGTTCTGTGACTTGTCCACCTGATAGCTTCTAGGAGGGCCCTTCTTCAGCTGCCTTTCTGCAGGAGGCAGAGCACATCTGCACTGAAGGATGCTCTGCAGCAGCACCTGAATGCCACTTACCCTCCCCTCCTGCACCCACTGCTGTCTTGCTTTGTCCCAGCTCCCTCTGCACCTTGGGGGTGGGGGTAGCACTTTAAAGTTTAATCTACAAGAAACTAACAGGGAATTTATCCCTGGTTTTATTTAAGGGTGTGATGTGATTCATGTACATTTTCTGCCTATGGTCTATATAAAATGTGTTACAATGACATATTACAGTGGCAAACCCTCTAACAGTGTGTGTTTGTGGCCTTTGGTTTAACAGATCCCATGGAAGGTTACCAGGGTTCGCCATATCCAGAAATCGATAATTTTGTTCGTTCTTTGGTTAATAAAGATGGGCTACAAGGAGGTAAAGAGACCACCTTACTATTTACAAATGAATCTTCTGCAGCACTATTTCTAAAGAATTTAAAGAATTTTTTTTTTCTCAGGGATACGACAATGGAGTTACTTCTCTCTCAAAGAACTACTTATTTATGATATTTCTGGTTACCGTTGGTGTGAAAATATTGGAAGAGCTCACAAAAGTAACAACATAATGTATGTTCTTTAACTATTCAGTTTAAAACAGCTTTATGTATTTTCCTGTTCAACTGTTACTCTCAAAAAATGCTGAACTCTTATGAGTAGAATCAGCAATTGTTACAATATCTGCTGCCTTGCTCTGTGGGGATACAATGTTTTAATTACAAAATACCCCCCACAAAATGAAAGAAACTATTTATTCCCCAAGCCCCCCCAATTTTACTTTGTGATAACTGGACTTTTATTTCTAGTAATTCTATGAAGTAATCTTCATGGTATTTAAAATATGGGCCCAAATATGCTAACATAGAAGTCAGAGTATGTTGGAGCTATTAAGCAGTACTATGCTTTGATACTTCCCAGCTAGGAAGCTGAAAAATAAGAAAGCAAGCAGACCTCTTTTGAATTTACAGTGCACCTTAAACTACATTCTTATGTAATAATTGAGAATTGCCATTTTAGAATGGTAATTCCTACCACATGAATCAAGATGAGTTTTTCTAGTGACTCTACAAGGCCTCAGACTTCCTATAGTTTTAGCAAAATAAGTGATGGAAAGTCAGGTTTTTAGATTATATTAGAATTACAGTATATAATTAGTATAAGTATTTTAACTTTAAAATAATTTTATGTAATATTTAAAATCACTGAAACATAAGGAATGTGTTTTTGAGAAACAAGGATATTCAAAAAACCCCACAGCTAGATGAACTTGCTGTTTCTCAAGTTAATTGCTTGAAGTTTGGTGTTTCTAAAGCACAGTTGAAAAAGCTGGGTGGCCTAATCAGTTGACAGAAAATAGTGATTTTATCTGGCTTTTATAATGCAATTATCTGTAACAGCAGCAGCAACAAAATCTTATTTTACAGTTAAGTCCCATACGCTAATCTTTATTTGATGACTTTTTCTTCCAAGCTTAATGTAATGAAGTTGACTAAATTTCACTTTCAGATGGTAGTCTTAAAAATTTATTTCTTTTAACTTAAGAAAACTGAAGTTTACTTAAAATCATACAAAACAAGTATGCAGTAAGTCTGCCAAGACTGTGAAAGCAATGTTCATAGCTGAGGACAAACAAAACCTATTCATTTAGTGTAAGAGTTTCCTACTGTATGAATTCGCTTCATTTATGTACCGTTACTAAAAAATGAAATACTTTAATTCTTAGGATTCTGGTAGATCTAAAGAATGAAGTCTGGTATCAGAAGTGTCACGATCCTGTCTGCAGAGAACAAAACTTCAAATCACAAAGTATGTAGCCTGTGATCTCAATTATATTCAATACTTTTTGGAATGTTAACTTTAATTAATGCCTTATATTTGATTTAGGTTTTCCATTACCGCCCAGGATATGCCTCCCATCTCTTTTCAAAGAGGTACGTTTTTGTCCTATTGAGATACTCAAGTTCTTGTGAGTCTCTGGAAGTCCCTAGATATTCCCACTAACATCCCAGTCTGCTGGGAGAGCTCCACACACCGTTAGAGTGGTAGAGAAGAGGTTCCTAGAGCAGCTGTGCTGGTGTGGTAGCTCCATATATTCATTTTTAAGTTCTCCAGCAGTGCTAAGTTACTGGAATTGCCTAACTTCACCTGGGACTAAAGACTTTCTTCTGTTCTGATGTGAACAGCAGTTCCCAATGTCTAAGCCACAAGGCCACTCTAGGTGCAGAACAGGAAAATCTGCCCAAATTCAGCTCTGCTGTGCATGTCTGACTTCATGCTGGGCAAGGGAAAATAGAACTGCATCTGGAACACTTGAGTCAGAGTCAAATATAAGTCAGTGACCCTCATTTTTGAAATTCATTTATCATTTATTTAGTGTGTTAAAACAGCATGTTTCCCCAAACAGGTAGAATATTTCAACTGACCTGATACTGCACCTAGACTCCACGGCCTGAACATACAAGTTTTTCCACTGCTTAGGCAATAAGAATTGGCATTTTTGCAACTTTTACATTTAAATTTACAGCTCTACATGTCATACAGCAGAATGGCATGTTAAGCTCTCTAAAGCAGCTCATCCATAGCTATTACTGTTATTTCATAAAAAGGGTCATTTAACTATTTTCAGGTCCTGACAGTATCTTTGAACAGACACTAAAGTTAGTCTTAATCTGGTATTACTTTATGAAGCTGTATTCAAGAGGCTACTTGTAGGGTGCTAGAAAAACAGCCAATCTATTTCTACTCCTGTTAAAATAAGCTTCCACGGGTTAATGTGGGTATATGTGAACATGCTGCAAAATCTTGGCCTCTTGGCCAGCTTTCTGCAGTACCCATTACTCTATGTGACAGCACAAGCTTCACACTTGCAGAGCAGTTAAAGGTATGAAGAGTATTTTCATATGGAGTAAGTAGTGTTCTTGTTTTTCAAAGGAAGAAGAGTTCACGCTAATGGATGGCAGGGGGCACACAGAAGGAAAAGTAAATCCACATTCTAATGTGTCAGACTTGTCAAAAAGCTCAGCATCTCCAGAGGACAGCTGGACTCAAGACTTCCTGTTGTCAGACAGCGAGTGGGAAAACACAAGTGATGATGCCTGTTTCCTAGAAGCTGCTGAAGATGTGGAACTAGCTGAAGCTGCAGATGATAGTCTGAATGATGCCATGGAAGAAATCCCGGATGAAGTTCTTCTGGAAGCTTTTAGGAGAGGAGATCCCTACACTAAAGAAGGCAGCTGAGCACAGGCCCGGCTGGCAATGAACGACACTCGTGTGTCGCCTGCCGGTGCGAAAGGTCCTGCGGGGCAGTTCACAAGCACCACTCCAGAGCTGTAAGACAAAGAATGGAGCACCTGGGTGAACTCCAGTGGCAAGAGGAGGTCATGGACCATTACGTGGGGGCTGAAGAGGATTGGACTAAAAAACTCATCATGAATGCTGCTCCAAGCTTAGCACTTTTAACGCTCTTTGCTGTACAGTTTCTATTTTGTTAGTTATATGTCCAAGTTTTATCGAGAAACCAACAAAACAGACTTCTTCATTTCATAAACAGGATGAAATAATTTATTTCAAATGCAAATTTAATAAAAAGATTTGTCGATTCGTCTTTGTTCAACCAGAGTCTCTGTTGTCTTTACAAATATATTCGCTAAGATTATTTGCACAAGATTAACACCCAGCATTGTTCACACACTACAGAAAAGTTTTATTACTTTAACTGTGATCGCTATTTCCTTTCATGGATATTCTGAGACTATTTGACAATAGAAAGATACAATCTCTAAGTCATTGACTTCTTTTAAACACTGAAACAAAAGAGAGTAACAATTAAGCAAGCTTTAAGCACTGACAATTCTAATGACTGTTCTACTGAATGTCGGAAAGTCTTAAAAAGACACTTAATTTTCCTTTGATCTCCGCTCTTTTTGTACAGCCAGAGCCTCTTCCAGTTTCATATTGATATTCTCAAAGTGCCTTTCTGCTCCTAGAATTCTCCGAGACTCCACCAGAAGAGCAGGGAGGCTGGAAGTTCCATACTGTTGATAAGGAAATAAAATTCCAAGGCAATATTTTTAACTCTAGGAAAGATCACTTACATATCAGTATTTATCCTTCCTCTGTCTAAAATGGCTCAACATGACTTCTAAAAGTGAACAACAGCCAAAATCAGAGCGTCTTCTGAAATGTGAGGATTTCCCTTACAGGTGCCAGGTGTGTAAGCCTTGTCCACAGAAAATACCATGTCAGGTCCTGGGTACGATGGGAACGAGTTCTAAGGCTACATGAGAAGTTACTCTGGTCATGAAATACCAGCACTGTTCTTAGCATTAAATATCTTACATGGAAGTGCCAGAGCTTTCTCTACTTTTGAGCAATAACAACAGAAAAAATTAATTACTTCTGTCTCACTGTTAATCTTCTATTTCTATTAAAAAGTTACAACGAAGGACAACTGTTCATTTCTATGTCCTTTGAATTCCTGGACACTGAGAGCAAGGCAGCAGAATCCTCTCTGAAATACTTTAGCTTCTAACATGAGACCAAAAATATGAGTGAGATGCTACAGTACAGTTCAGCAGTGATTCTCAAGTTGCTTCTACAAAGACAATTAACAAAATATTGCTACTGAAGAGATGTTAATAAATACATATCATAAATAAAACCACTAATAAAACTGAAGTGCATGCAGAATATGTACTTACTTCCACTTTTGCTTTTGGGTTTTCTTCTCTATAATCCAAACAGTCTTGCCGTAGGTCCTTTAAATCAGTAATTAATTCAACTGTTTGCTTCAAGGAAGATTTCCTTTCCTGTACCTCAGCATATTCTCTTTGTAGTTGTGTCAGTTGTGGTTCAGCTCTGAAAAAAGATCAAGACTTTGATGCTTGCATCTGCATATTTATTGCATGAATAACTATTTCCTCTGAAAAAATTCTTAAAGGTTGGTCAGAAATACAAAACATAGGTTACTACAGGATAGTGTTTAATTAGAACAAGCTTACTACTTAAACAGGGGCATGAGTCCAAATCCACCAAAAAGACCCAAACCTCTCTTGTGAGTTTGACAATGTAGCCACTCTTTCTTAAGCAATGAAGTTTTTCAAGTGTAGATTCTTAAATGTAAGGTGTTCTGCTTCTGCACACCCCTGCCTGCATGCTCAGCTATTCAGTGTTTATGCTGAAGCATATCCAGCATCTACAAACTACCTACACCTCTGCTAAATAAACTGGAGTGCTCGATCCATTAAAATAGCACTCCAAAAACTGAGCACCAATGGCAATTTTCATCCAACAGGGTTGCAGAAAAAAAAGGTCTCTTAAAATGATCAAAGGATTAAAACACAACATATAAAAAATTGAAGGCAGCTTTCAGTCTGTGAGGGGGCTCAAACCACATTGAGGGATGACTTAAAATAGTTCTCTGAGCAAAGTTTGTCCACAGTACTACAAAGAAAAACGCCTCCATGGCCAGAGAGAAAAGGCTTTTATGCTGGTTTTGTGGATCCAAGCCCACGGTTCCCTAGAGAGTTACTTACAGGGTGTATGTTAAATGCAGCTTCAGTATGAAGCTTGTCACTAGCAACCCAAGGGATTTGGGGAAGTCTAACGGTTCTTCCAAAGAACACAATTCCTGTGGTGTGTATCTAAATGACACTAATGATTAATGCCAAGTTAGAGAAGGGGAATCTGTGGCCACATGAGAAGGAAACAAACCATGTACTACGAGCTACCCCTGCCAAACTGCGGAGGCAAAATACAATCTCCCACCTCAAAACCAAAACAAGTCCTCTGTGTTACCTTTGTAAATTTATGATCCAGCACCTTTGCAATTCCAATTGTAACACTGGTGTTCTTCCTATGAACATATGGTGTGAAACACCCTCCCAGTAACTAGTTAGCTAAGAGAACTTGCAAGAATGACTGTCTAGGCAACCAAATTATGTAAAGGAGAGGTTGTCATGAGCTTTCGTAAAAACAAACAGCAAGACAGCAGTAGTTTCAGCAAAATGAAAGAACAGAACAGTTACTTTCCCTTCCGAGTTACAAAATACCAGACTCCTTGAGCTCTTCAGGCTATTGTGCATCATTAGAAACACACCCAATTAGCTCTTCTCTGAGTTGCACCAGTTGCTGCCTTTTCATTTTCATGTTTCTTATTGCCTGAAACAAACAGTGAGCAAAGTCTGTGAAATAGTTTCTACAACTTCAAAGGCAAACAACTCAAATTTCATTGCCTTTTTTCTATCTGATGTTTTATGCTGATTCTCATTGTGGAAGATTCTAAGATACCAGACCTGATAAACTGCCATATTTCATATTTATATTTTAAACACTTTAAAGGTGTATAAATTGTCAAACTCTAATCTCCATCCAAAATTTCTCTTAAGAAACACTGGATTTACAAGCATACAAAGAGAGTTTGGGGCATTTTGATTTCAAACATTATCAACTCTAGGAGGTTTTAGTTTTAAAAATGCAAATTAATACAAATGTATGTTCAGGATGATTGCCATTACTAAGTAAGCTTTCTTTAATATAACATACAATTTAAAAAAAAGTAACAGCCAAAACTCATCATAAAATTAAATTTAGCAACTAAAAATTTAATTTTAAACAAATATCTAAGAGGCAAATGAAGGACAAATCTGAGTGGCTGTGAATGCCCAGTGTGTATTAAGATTTTCATTTTACATGCAGAGCAGCTTACCATATCACCTCAAGTCAACAACACTTTAGCATATTAATTGCTACTTCCCAGGATAAGCTTTATGTTGACTTTATTTGTTACAGCTATTTTGCCACTGAAAATTTTGCAGATGTTAATTTGGGCAGAAATCCAGACAGTGCCTAAGCTGCTCTTAAATCTCTCTTCTGAGGGCATTCACCTCTCCCTGATGAAACCACTGCAGGGTTTTTCTGCCCTTACACTAGTGCCTCCTCCTGTCAACATTCCTGCTGCATTTTCAGTGAATTACTGCTTGCTCTGAATGAAGAGAGGAATCATCTTCCTCTGAACAAAAATTCTGCATCTATTTAGGGAATGCAGTTGCCTGAGACTTTCCTTCTTTAAATTAAGCAATCCAATTCTATCCTCACAGGTTGCTATGTTTGTTACTCTCCTAGATTTTACATTCATTTATGTTTCTTTAAGGTTAGCTCTCATTATTTAACTGACTCTACAGAGGCCTCACCACTACTCATTTTAAAATAAAAAACAAACCAAAAAGCCAAAAGAGTAATTGACATGCATAGTTCTTACCCAACCTAACGTGCATTCCTTCTTTTTACACCGTACAGCAGTATATATATGGAGTTTGCAATCCACCACATTTACTCAGATCTTTTCCAAAAAACCTCTGGTGGTTCCCTAACCTCTGTTTGTGCAGATGATTCTGAGTACAGTACACCTTTTTGTCAATTATTTTATTTCTTCCAGTCAAGTTCTCGGCATGCCAATGCCCACAACTGTACGCTGTACAATCTAGGGATATGGATGTATTTACCTTAGCATTTTTTTTCTTCATATTCTTTAATTCCTGGACTCCTGCGATCTACAGAGAAGAAGAATTACAGATTGAGTATGGATCTTGAGTCCATCACTATCCTCCTCAAAACATGGCTGCAAGAATTAGTTTGGAGTAACATAAGACGCTATTTAAAAAGCGAACCCTGTTCCAAGGGACAGCACCGGTTGTGTGTTGGTTCCTTCCTCTCTCCTCATGCCAGAGGAAAACTGCACAAAAGGAGTTACTGCAAGTAATACTCCTTGTACCAATTACTGTAATACTGCCTGCCTGCCCTAATTTTTCTATATCTTTATATAGATGTATAAATCTGGTAATTCTAACACTTGTTACCTCTAATGAGCCACTCAGAACTATCGCTTTAGTACTTGGCCATTGTACTCGGCACAACTCCTGCAAAGTTCTGAGTTCATTTTACTCATCATAATCATCTTAATCTTTCCAGCCAATAAACTTATCACAGAATTGCTCAGGTTGGAAAGGACCACAGTGGGTCTTCTGGTCCAACCTCCCTGCTGAAGCTGGGTCATCCTAGAGCACATGGCACAGGATTGTGTCCAGATGGTTCTTGAGTATCTTACACTTACAGCTATGTTCAAAATGTTAATTAAAAAAGCATGATTTTCCCTGGACTATGTTAAGAGGCCTTACTCAGAAGTCACTGAGACAGCACAAAAATTAAATCATCATCCTTTTAAAACTCTAGTCCATGAGCTTTTAGTGTTTGACATAGCTGTATGCTCACTTAAATGATGCAGCTCAGCAGTTTTACTACATAATGATTTAGATATGACAAACACTTCAGGATTATTGGATGCTTCCCTATTCTCAAAAGGTGACAATTTTGCAAAGTACTTGCATGACAGCAGTGTTGTGTCTAGAGGCAATTCTCTTGAAAGCCTGCACAGAGGCAGCCAATCATAACCTGCACACAATAAACTGTGTTTTCATATTACTTATACTGACAAGAGTTTGGAAACTTTTACAGCTTTTAAAATGAATGTGTAAAGGGCAATATAAAACCATAGGTATTTTGACCACAAAATTGATTTTAGTTCTGGTGTACTTACAAGATCAGTGATTTGGTCCTTGAAAGCAGAAGAGAAGTCATTGATAGCCTTTCTGCAAATGTTTGATTCTATGCTTTGTCTGGAGAAGTCAGAAGGACAAACACAACCCATTTGGTTTAGTAAAGGGGAAATCTCATCCAAACCCCTTAGAGTAACAAATAAAACCCGAAGTTATGCAGTTAAGACAACTGCAGGTCTTTCATATACTAGCAATAGCTTCATTTCTATCTTGAAAAATATCAGCTGAGATGTGCTGTTCATGTTTGGAAAAATATCGAATCCCTGGAGACCAGGTCAAGATTACATGTGAAAAAACATTTATATCATAGAAACTTAATAACCATCATCATCAGAACATATTGCAATACTGATTCCCTAAAGAACAGCCCATTAGCAAAACCACAGGTATTTCTCTTTAAAACTTTGAATATCCAGTCATGGGAAAGCAGAATATTTACCTGTAATTTGCTGCTATCTTCTCAACTTCAGCCAGAACAACGTCCAGTTCTGTAATATCTCTAGGAGATCTCTTCAGCTCTTTGGGACACCAAACCTGTAGAGAATGTGGGCTATCCACTGGAACAGCAGAATACCCATAAGCATTGCATGGTTCAGGAACACATTGTAAAACAACAGAAAAATTATTGCGTGCACCATCAAAATAACCATTTAAAAGTTATGAATATTTTGATGTGAAATTTGAGAAGAGGGATATATGAATTATTTCATCTGTCTTTGGCTGAGCACCTATGATTGATTTACCTGGGAACACCTTAAAACTGGGATGATCAATGATATGTAAGTTAATTCTTAATTCTTCATTGATCCAAGCAAGCCCAGGAACACATCAGTAAACTACATGATAAACTGCATAATGTACTGTAGACATAATTTTTTGTGTTAAAAAACTCTTAGCCTGAATTTGCAACTTGCATTACTCAAAGACTCATGAGCTTTTATATTTGTATACATTCTTTTATTAACAGCATATATGCTTCAAAACCCCACTACACACAAACACATTTCTTTAACCTTTGCAGTAACATTATTAACCAATTCCACAAAAAGTTAAACTATGTTTCTTCACACACTCCCCAATGTAAATCTAGTACTAAAATGTGATGGGGTTCTGTTCAAAGGAAGGAAGATGACACAGGAGTTTCTTCCTATTGCAAACTGCCACTGTCTCAAGGGTCTTCACACCAACAGCTGCACCTGGGCTGCAGTCAGGGGCAGAACCACAGCTGCTGCTCCAGGCTTCCAGACCAAGGAATGTACTGACACCTCTTACAGCTCCATAGCCATGGCTCCAGCCTTCCCTCCAAAGGGAACCAGGCTGCCTTACAGGTATAATGCACACCTGTGCTTTACCCCTCCTGGGGAGGAATAGGCAAGTCCAGGGATGCCAACCATGGGGATCAAATGGGGCTCCTATTCTGATGTGAAATTTGAGAACTTCCCATTTCTAGAAGGACTATGTTGTTACATTACAGAAATGAAAACCATTGAAAGACTTTGATCTTGAATGGAGAAAAGCTATATGGGAGTTCTGAAAAGTCTACTTTACCAGAAGGATCTGATGTGTTCTCCTCTGAAGGCCGCTTCTTTTTTGCCTGGAATTGAGCAGTATTCAGAGTCTTTTGTGATATGAAAAGCAGATAAACTTCCAGAATAAACCCCAGGTTTACGATCTAAACTCCTGAAAGATGGCAATTAAGCAGAATGCAGGAAGCATTTCCTGACTGAAACATCATTAACATTTCCTTTGGCCCATTCGACCAGGAACAGCCCAGCCCAGTGGTCACCCTGCTGCAGGGCAGCAGCTGCCTGATCCACTGGCCACTGACCCGTCAGCCACTGGCCCTGCAGCAGGGCTGGGACATCCTAAGGAGCTTAAGGACACTCAGTTCAGCACAGTCATTGCCCAGGATTAACGTTTCTCTGATCAACAGTGCTTGCTCACCTTCCTTTTCACCCACATTCTGCCCCGATCCTTTCTCTACTTTGCCTGCTTTGTGACACCAACAGCCCTTCTCCAGGAGTGCTGCCAGCATCCAGCCTACTGGTGAAAGACCAACACTCCGTACTGAGTGTACAATCCCAATACATTTCAATACATAAAAAACTCTTGTTCCAACTACTGCACAGCTGCATCCATCATCGGTTCCTTTCTTGAGCCTGCAGACAGTTAATTCCCCCTGTGTGTCTGGCAGCTCAGAGGGGCAAAAACATCTTACACTAATTGGAGAGTAACTGTGGAAAAACACTCATTTAAAACTTTTTGAAAGTTTTTTCAAAACTGATTTTATCAATATTATTTTTCCCATAAATCTGTTTTGCTTCAATACCAAACAAGTACAAAGGATTCATATTGCATCTAGTATGCCATTCCTCAAGAACATATAGTCTAGATATGAAGAATATATTTGAAAAAAGGAAAGAACATATGCCCAAATGAGCAAGAGAATAGGCTACAGGACCCAGGAACACCTGTCTGTTATAGTCCTTGCTGATATGACGACTTGTATATTTAAGCACTGTACTTGGCCATCTCACAGGAATATTCTGAGGATTGATTATTTTGGATACAATTAAGTACTAAGGCAGTACTAAGAAACAAAGGTCTTCCTCTCCCCCCACCCTCTAATGCAGGCATGGCATGAAGTAAACTAAAATTAAATTGACTGATAATACTCATGCAACTTTTTCTGTACCACGGGCTCCTTAAGGGGTTCCTCTCCAGCATCAGCTGCGTTGAATTTCCGAGCGTCACCATCAGAAGGCTTTGAGTGGCGTGGTTTTTTACTGGGAAACAAAAAACACACACTACTACCCTCGGAGAAAGAATGATCTTCAACAATATGCACAACAAAACCTTGCATTTTGGGGAACATTTTGTACATTTTGTCTCATACGAGTTCTATTAAAGTAAATTTGATTTAACAGATGAGAAATATACTAAAATTTGAATTAAAATATTTTAAAAATAATTTTCATTGTTACATATAATTTAACTAGAACGTCTTTCCCTTTTAATCTAAAAATCTAAAGATTAAATTAAATGCTGGCAATTTTATTTTTTTCCACCAGACCTTCTGTCTGTATTTTGCCTTTGTGGTGCCAAAACTTGACTGAGTGACTTGTTTTGTGAACGTTCCTCTCCATAAGCATCCACAGCAGTACTGTGCAAAGGGTGATCTATAAAGAACAGAAAATAAGGCTTTATGAACACCACTCCCATCTTTTAAGGCAAAGAGCACTGCCTGCCATTAAGCATTTAGTTAGATTATTTGTGGTTTGCTAACTAATAAAAAGGAAGTTCTCGTTACAAGTATTATTTGAGGATTATGAAAAAATATATAGTGAAAAGTTTCATAGTTTCTGTACCCATCCACCTGCTATTTCTTTACAAACCCAAACCAAAGGTAGCTCAGCATGTACTCATGGCATAGAGCAAGCAAAATACTTGGTACAGTTTGTTTCAAGTCTCTCTTTGCTATGGCAGATGTAAACCTTCTACACATCTAAACAACTACTTTCCTATTTTATTTGATACAGATTTTAAGCTACTTTAGTGGATGCTATAAGAAGGCAATTATTGCTGCTAAAGAATATTTGTAAATATAGAATTCTTGAAGGTAGCTACCAAAATAGATTAGAACTCTTGAGAAATTTAAGGTTTTAGCATGCCTTCCATAGTATAAATTACTTTTTTCAAGCATATTGCCAAAAAACTTTTGTGTTAGTTTACATTACTGTCAGAGGGAATCCTTTTTATAGTCTAAATACAAACCACAGAAATAAGGAAAAGTGTTTTTCATTTTGCAGCCTTGCCTTATAAACAACCCTTTTGCTAAATTGTTTTTTATAGCTCATTTTCAATGCTGTTCCTAGTAGTCACATTTATATTTCCATAATTTTCTCAGAGTAATAACTATTACACTTGAGAAACAGCTCTTAACATTTTCTCTACACCTTCTAATCACACTGTTCTTCAAAAAAAACCCAAACATTTATATACAGATAGATATAAGAGAGAACTCCACACAGGACCATCTACTCCATCTAAACTGATTCTCTTCCTGTGTATTGAGGCTTCATTACACAAATCCAATATAAAGCATGGAAGTGGTTTTAATACTTCACCAAAAATTGTACCATTTGATGTTATTTTTTTAAGTAACATTTGAAAGTGGCAGAATGACATCCCTGAGAATGTCCAAGTTTGCTGCCATGAATACTCTTACAATGGCAAAAATTTCACTTCATAATTTGTGTAATTTAATAAAGAATAAATTAAGATAATGAACTTTGGTTTTTAACTGTAAGTTCTTACACAACTGCAATATTATGATATGTGAAATTCTACCATTCTGACTATAATGGTGGAATAGCCAGTATTTTTCCATTGACTTTTAATTGCACATACTACAGCATTATTCTTGTTACTTCCTAAATTATAGAAAATAGCACAAGGTCCCATCAGCCTCTCCTATCCATTACTTTCTCTTGCAAAGAACCAAAACCTTCTCCTAGGTAAGCACTGAAGTATTTTGCCCATGTGCTTGATTTGTGAAAAGCATACGTTAAATGACATTCAAGTTAATACTAACCAAAGGAATCATCAAGCTCCTCTAGTTGATTTGTTTCTGCTACCTTCAATATCCTTGAGACATCTGGTTCCTCAAGAGGAACTAATTTCCAGCGAAGATTGGAGTTGGCTTTGTGGTCCTGGATGGGTATGAAATTAAGAGCAACTTTATCCAGCTTTTTTGAGTGTACAACAGCTTAAATATGACAATGACTTTCAAGAACATTTGGCTAGAAATACATTTAATCAGAACCACATCGACTCCTGAGCTATAGCAAAAGGATTTAAAGCACACTTTTTCCTCAGGCTATGGGTTTTTTCCCCTAAGAGAAGTGATGGTATAAAACGTGTATATTCTGCTATTTTATACTGTGTTCTACTGCAAGCTTTGTCTTATTTCATAAAAGTGTACAAGTGTAGAAATCTTATAACACTCTAATACCTTGCTTCTATGATTTGTAGTCTTTTTGTTTTCAGGCATTAAAACATTTCTTCTTTCATTCTATATCACATAAATTTCCACCCTTGTCCAATTTAACTACTTTCCCTTTAAGACACTGAAAAGCTATAGTGTAACTTCTTATAAAAAAGGTGGAACTTATAAATCAAGGATTACAGAGGCACTTCTGTAAAGCAGAAGCATAGGTGAGAATGACATTATTTACTAAACAGTTGTGGAAACAGTTGTGTGCCATTCACACCACGGGCGAGTGACTTTCCTCACTCATTTCTGTGCCCACCTGAAGGGTGAATTATAACCAGAAAAGACTGACTTTTGGAGCTTTTTAATTTTGCCAGTGCTTAGCATTGCCCCAGCATTTCTGTTATGGTACCAAATATACACATCAACTACTTTCTCTATAAATCTTCTTTTATGAGACTGTTTTTAAACTTTTGTCTGTTTGAAAGTCAATGGTCCATTTTGTGTAACTCCTAAATGGAAAAAAGAAAACCCCACACCAGCACCCCAAGCCTGCCCCAGCAGGGACTGCACAGCAGTTCCCAGTGCAAAGCAGGGCCTGCATTAACGCCCGTGCATCCCCCTCCAGAGACAATGCCCTGACTGCACAGTAGCACAACACAGAATCACAAAATATCCTGCGCTGGAAGGGACCCACAAGGATCACCAAGGCCCTGCACAGGAAGGTCTGTGCAAGAGTCACACCGTGTGCCTGACATACTGTCCAAACAGTCCTTAACTCCGTCAGGCTTGGTGCTGTGAGCACTGCCCTGGGGAGCCTGTTCCAGCGCCCAGCCGCCCTCTGGGTGAAGAATCTTTTTCTAATATCCAACCTAAACCTCCCCGGCAGAGCTTTCATGCCGCTCCCTTTGGTCCTGTCACTGGTCACCAGACAGAAGAGACCCGTGTCTGCCCCTGCAGTTCCCCTGCTGAGGACGCCGAGCCCACGCCGAGGTCTGCCCTCAGTCTCCAGCTGAGCAGACCGAGGGCCCTCGGCCACTCCTCTCACGGCTTCCCCTCAAGGCCTTTCACCGTCTTCCTTGTCCTCCTTTGAACACTCTCTACAAAAACAAAACACTGGCTGTTTGAACTCTGCCCAACCTAGCAATACTTACCTCTAGCTTAGATCTGGTATGATTCCTCTTTGTTTTCTTCTTTGAGGACATTTCGCTATATGCTGCTGAACACAAAAACGAGGATAAAGTCAGTGAAAATTTGTCCCCGATACGAATCAGCTTTCTCTGTGTGTGTACTTCGGAGAGAACGGGAAATCTTTGTTGCTTCAAACTATTCTTTGTTACTTCAAGCTATTATGCTCAGCTCACTTCAAAAGCGGTAAAACTCACTTCCTTAGCCCAGACCGACGTAAAGGTTATATATTTATGTACGCCGCGTATGAGTGAGCCAGGCATATGAAAAAGACAAGGCCGACGCTGCAGCTCACGCCTGTACCTTCGCTCCGCTGTGGCAGCTCCTCTCCCGCAGGACCCCGGGAGCCCGGTCCCGCCGGCCCGGCCCCTCACGGCACCTCCCGCCTCCCGCCGCCTTTGGACGCGCGCGCGCCGCGGGCGGGAAGGCAGGGGCGGCGCGGGGCGGAGCCGCCGGGACGGAGCCGCCGGGCCGGAAAGGGAAGCGGGACAGCGCCGCCACAGCCCCGGCGCGGCCCCCGCTGCGGGCAAGGCCATGGTCCGAGGAATTTATTCAACCACCGCGCCCCTGCATGATTTTCTGTTAATTGCTCTGCTTAAATAGAAAAGGCAAACCACAAAACCTTCCCCTTTTCTTCTTCCCGTCTCTTTCCCTAAACTGACGGTGTGCATTTGGAAAAGCAAGCGAAAGAGATCGCCTCTGCCAAGATAAAATAAAAGCTACGGTCAAAAACAGCTAAGAAATTAATTTAAACCGCACAAAAATAGTACTTGCTTTAATAGCGTGCCAAAAAAAGAAAAGAGAGAAAAAGAGATAAAAAGAAGGCTATAAGGCTATAGCTTGAAAACTTTAAATTCCATCCCTGGCAAATAAATTAAGAGGAGATTTAGCAATTTGTCAAGTCTTGTCAGTTGGAGGGGCCCTTTTGATGCCACACCTCTTTATCCACCGGGGGTGGTGACACTGACACCCACTGACACCCCTTTGGCTTTAGCCAGCCAATAAGCTAAAACAGTGAAATAATCACTTTAGACTTAGGAGGTGGCAAGCTGTCCTTAGACTTCTAATTGGCTGGTTATAGCCACAGATAAGACAGTACACAGTTTTGGTTCTGTGATGATAGGTTTCTTCAACAGAATGTTGTTAAGAACATAAACCTTAGATCCAGTTCTCACCGCTCTCTCAGCTATCTCCAGTATGAGAGGAGTGGTGACACTTCCCTGTCTTTCCAAGCAGCATACACACATTTGAATATGTTACTGAATAAGTGACAAATTTGGTTTAGGTTTCCTTCAGTATGGAAGAAATGTATAGAGGAACATACAAAATTAATTAAGAGGAGAAACTCTACAATGAGTAGGAACAGAAGTTTGCTTAGTATCTCACAAAGACATCTGTATTCACATGGAGCTTTGAACAGTGTCTTGATGGTGGTGCTTCATATACCCTGGTCTGGTAACTCTGCCCCCTGAAATCTTTCATACCATAACCCTGATTTATGGTGTGAGGGCAGGAATAAGGAAACCCACTACCACCCTGGAGCTGATAAGAGTTTCAGAAAACTCCAGCTTTCACTCAAGTAATTTGAGGTGATGGTAAGAACACAACTGTCAGGAAAAAGACAAAAAAAAAAAATTAAAGGTTTGCTTGTTTAGTAATGTACTGAAAGAGTAAGTTACATAAAACAGCATCCCTTTCTTATAAATATTGGCCAACACCTTAAATATAAAAAGTCACTTTCCAAAAGTAAAAGTGTAAACAACCAGCCTTTATACTGTATTTAGTATGTCTGTAGCAGTGGAGTTTTACAGCTTGTCAGTTAAAATAATACACCTAGGCTTGTCAGTCAGCAGCATTTTTCCTTGATAAACAAACACATCACAGCATTGAAATGCAGAAATATTTATTTTGGTTTCCTTCATTGGTTTTGAAAATTGTTTTGGTTTTATAAAACATAGAAATAGCCAACACTAAGCAAACATTTGAATCTCAATGTAACAAACTACTGCTCTGACAGTTGACTTGGATTTGTGTACCTGAATTGCATACACGTATGAAATTATGCTACAGAGTAGTGCATTACAATCACACACAAATCTTAGTGCAAAACCTTGTTGTGCTTGTATTTTACATATATCCATGTTTTTTGAAAACAGCAATGAATGTTAATGCAAAACCAACTCTGTTAAGGATAGCAAAAGACTTATGCTGTAATAAGGCTTATTTCTGCTGATTTTTCAAACAAAAGATAACTAGTTATTATTTTGCAATTTATCTGGGAATTAGGTTTTTATCCCTGAACAAATACCTATCCTGGACCAACACACAGTTCGGTTGGCATATATAAATAATTCCAATTGCTGCAAAGCATCAGGCAAAAACATTCTACCTGACCTATTTTGCTATTCAGTGAAGAATAGTCAGTGGCTCATACATAAAGCACAGAAAACAGAGGTTATGTCAGAAGCTCTTCCACTTAGAGAGGGCCTGGCACATTTTTATAAAATGCATTTTAAATACAAGTTCATTACAGGGAAACAAGTGGCCAGTACAGGTGCAATGTTTACCCAGACTGTTAGCATAGCCCCGCCTCCTGATTTGGTTTTTAGGTCTTTAGTGTTCTTGCCAGAGTTGGGATCTGCTCATTTACAGGGCTGGCACCACTCCAGAATCATGCTAATGTAGCAGAGACTACACTTGCTGAATGAACTGCATCCACACAGTGCAGAACCACCACATGCAGACTTACTCTGAGGAACTTCTATTCATCAGTCTTCTTTGTGTGGAGTGCTGACTTCTACCTATAGAAGCACATCTCACAACTGGCTGCAGATGTAGAAGGGAGATACAGCTCAGATGCCTTGCCCCAGTAAATATTGGGACTAACAAAAGATGTGATACCAGCTATGCAACTGTAAGGGTTTGGGTTTCTGGTGGTTGGTTGGTGGGTTTTTTTCAACAGATTAAGTAATTTTTCTGAGGCTGCAAGATACTTAGAGGCATTTTCAAAGCTGCCAAATCCTTTGTGGAATTGACAACTGCAAAACATACTGCAGACAGCAAACATGCTGGCAATAAAACCTTAGTTCCTTGGTGAAGGTGAGTCCCATTTTTGACCAAGGAAATATTAAATAACTTACATATAGTTACCATTTATAGTTAAGGCTCTTTTTGGAAATTGTAGGTCACCATAAAAACAGTATGCAACACAACTTGACAGTAAGGCAGTGTTCCATTTCTTCAATGTTCCTATGGCAAGTACCCATTTTTGTACAAGTTAATGATTGCACAGTTTCCTTCCCTATTTTTGCTGTAGTCAAAATACAGATATGAAGGCCAACAGTAGACAGACGTGTGCCACTTTCCTCATTCCATTCACAATTACATTTTGGCATTAGCATACAGTTCATCTATCTGTGGCTGGAAGTATTTTCGCAGTTCTGGTCTCTTTGCCTTCAGTGTTGGTGTCAACAGCCCGTTTTCAATAGAAAACATTTCAGTGTGCAGGAAAATGTCTTTCACCTGGAAAATAAAAAGTTACTAGCCAAGCTGTATTCCCTGGAATAGACAAGACTATTAAAAAGTTGCCCAAACATCATAACAAAGCCTGTCACTTGAGAAGTTTTCCAGACAGAAATTAAAAGCAGTTTCTAGAGAATCAGATCATACTGGTGTTGAGAAGTTTAAAGAATTAGGTATTTGGTTCTCACAAGCATCATACCTGTTCAAATGACTTCAAACCAGATTCTTTCCCAACTCTCACCATGTCCTCCAGAATGTATTTTTTTACATCCTGTGGACACAGAAACACATTGTACAGTTTCATGCTTGCATAAGCATCAACTTGAAAAAGTTGATGCAGAATAGCTAACTGTTCAGTTAGATATGCCTTACCTTGTTTTTGCATAGCTCTTGATAGGAGCCTTCAAATCCCTTTTTCTTGGCCCAGTTGTGCAGAGTATCAGGATCAGGTACCACAACAGCTATTAAGAAGGCCTAAAATAAAGAAAAAAAAAGCTTGACAAAAATTCCTAAGTCAACACTTTAGTTCCTACACACTTCTTACTAGTCAGCTAGGCTTTGGGGAACATTTCTGATCCTCCTGTCAAGTCAGCAGCTTTCTGCTACCTGAACACCTGAGTGCAGTTCAGAAGCTGAACTGAAAGAATTATTCTTAAGACCCACATTTCTCTTTACACTTGAAAACCCCCAAGATATCCAGGTTCTTTCTTGGTGTGTGGGGTTTTTTTGTTCTGGTTTTTGTTTGTTTGTTGGGTTTTTCCCCCCAAACACTTATAGCAATTTATATACAATCATTAATTAGCTCAGCTCCACTACCTGGTCTGAAACTAAATCCAGAAATATGCTATGTAACTGCTGGAATCCAATCAGAAGCAAAACACATACCAATGAAATCTTAAGATAAAAATTTAAATTTCAGTCCCAAAGTTTGGGGTGGGCAGAAGGAAGAAAGGAAGACTTTTCTGCAGTCTCCTTTTGCATTAATTTTTAAAATTACCTGAAAAATGCTTACCTGCAAGCTCTCTCCATGGACAAACACCTGTGCAAGAGCTTCACATCTCAGATACACATTCTCTATTTTCTCTGGTGCTATGTACTCTCCCTGGGCTAGTTTAAATATATGTTTTTTCCGGTCAATGATCTTCAACGTACCATTCTGTTGACAGAAATAACTTTCACTCAAGTGAAAAACCAATCTACACAGCTTAGGCATGCCACACTAGCATAGTAAAACTGTGCTAGAGCCAGAGAACTGTCAAACTAATGTTAGAAGAAAACGGGTTCTGTATCCATCTAATCCAAACTGGAGAAAGCCTCAGGACTGGTACTGTCAGTATTTTTTAGCCTCAGGCACACAGATTTAGCTACAACAGTAATTATCCACAAATTCTTGTCTTTCACCTAACTAATTCTGTTCAATACCAAATGTTTTCTAATATGTTTATTAAATTTCCACTAATAACTATCAAAGTACCATTCCAGCTGTGTAAGTTAACTTACTGGTAGCCATTTCCCAATATCTCCTGTGTGAAGCCAGCCATCTTTGTCCAGAGCCTCTGCTGTTTTTTCTGGATCTTTCAAATAGCCACGAAACACATTCAGCCCTTTAACACACACCTGAAAAGAGCCATTTGTTAGTATTTGCTACTATGAAAGTTAGCAATCACTACTAGCAACAAATACTTTCTCCAATGGTTCTTAACCCCCATTAAAAAGGCAAGAGGAAATTTGTGTTTGTACAGGAATTTCTACTTATGGTTTTTGGAGACCTAGCATTTTCCATTGGTATGAAATACAATAGGAAGCAATTGGAATGATCTATTCTCTTCCATTCTAGCAGTAGTGTTCCTACCCACTATTTAAATAATTGGAACCTATCAGAAAAAATTTGGTTTTATTTATTTATGTGAAAAAATTCTGCTAGATCCAGAAATACTATCTCTCAGCCTGGCAACATGTTCATTTCAGCTTTTATAAGCTGCAGGGGCATTGTGCTACAACTAGTGGAGAAAAGTTGTGTATCAAGCAAATGGCACATTTGTTGTCCAAAAATTAGACTAGAAGGAATTACTAATGCAGTCCAACAATCAATTCTTGAAAAACTCATCCCACATATTTTCAATGCCTACCCAGCATGCTGGTGAACTACAATAGAATGAACAGGAGATGTTGTCAATAGAAGGGAGATTAGAGTATTAGTGAGGGTTCTGGTGACCTTACGGAGACAGTACCAACCTTGGGACCAAACCAAAGTCGTATTTTACAAACTAAGTAATTTCTGTTATAAAACAGACCTTATCTGGAAGGATATGAATAAAAGAGAACTCTACATGTCCCAGTCAAGTTAAAGGCTGACCGATCAAACATTAATTTTTCACAGCTCCTACGATCACAGGAAGGCAGTAGGTGACAGCTTTTCCCACTAGAGACAGCCAACCATTTATCTGTATCCTCCTAGCTGGCACTGAGACCTCATCTGCATATGCTCATATATAATTCTATTCACAAATTTATTCTTCTTGAACAGTGATAACTGGCAAAAGTGAAAAGCAAGGCTGACAGAGCAGAGAAAATTGAAAGCTTACTCTCAGAGAAGGGGATTAGAAATGTTTAAACCAAGGTGAAAAGCAGAAGATAAGGAGGAATATTTATTTGGGGCAAATGGATAAGGAAAGCCAATTCCATAGCCATGGGATTTGAGTTCTGTGAAGCAAGTTACAAAACTTCTTTATTATATTTAGAATAGTTTATACTGGGGAAGTTAGGCCTGAAAGACTAAGACAGCACCTGATATATTAAGGTGCTAACCATTTTTAGTCAGGTGCAAAGTAACTCCTAATGCAGCAAACTTTCACATTAAGTGCAAGCAAAACACTCCTCAAAATGCAATTTGTAAAACATATGTGTTCAATTTGTGCAGACTGCATAAAAAAGTTCAGAAAAATGTGCAGGCAGGCATCACAAATCATCAGCAGCCTTCATGGTACTTGATCTCCAATTCTGTTAGAAGTTATCAGCCACCTTAAATTACCTCATCTCACACATCACAAGCTGGGTAACTGGCTACATGCATCAGCTGTTCTCTGGCCCTCGGCAGTGGAGTGGGAGGGAAGCTCTCTGCCAGCATTCTGCTGAAGGATAACTGCAGTATGAGGTGGCTACACTTCCCAGCTATTCCACAGCTGGAAGATGTTGCCTTGGTCATACAACCTTATGTATGGTCATATAACCATTTGTTAACCTGTGGGATAACAGATTACTATGTAAGCTTCTCCCCTCCAATATACTATTTCCTGGTTTGCTTCTGTGAATCACTAACTGATATTGCACACAGACATCTTAGATTTTAGGTAGCAGGCCATGTTTAGCACTTTTACTAAACTCAGCTATTTTGGGAACAAAAAAACCATTTTCCAAGATTTCCCAAGAGGCCCATACTGACTTTCTGAAATTACTTACCTCACCCTCTCCTTTGGCAGCTGAGTAATTCATTTCTTGTACATCAACAAGCTTGATGACATTGCATGGCATTGGTGCTCCAACATGACCTATTAAACAGAGAACACTTCAATAGCCTGATGCTTTTTAGTCAGATTCTGAAAAAAATAAGCTGCTTACCCACTGAAGAAAGATGAAAAATTGATTTCTGGTAGCTTAAATTAGCCAGGACTGAAACATTAAATTCTCAGATATCGCTAAGAATTTTACAAGCTGAACCATGTACTCAGGCTTGCTTTTTCTTATAATCAGGATCCTCACTCTACAGAGATATTTAAGTAGCAGAAGCTCCACTATCGTTCCTATTAGCAGTATTATTTCAGTTAGGGAGCTAGAGATATAACAGCTGAGGGAAGTGCAGACTGTTGATTCCAACACCAAAAATGCCATTTGCATTTCCAGCCTGCCTTTATACACAGAATATTCCTATTTGATAGAAACCACAAGGGTTAATACTATGACCTCCCTTCTCCTAAAGCTACTTCAACTTACAAGAACAAATCCTATTAGAAGTTTGAATTTCTGAACACTCATAGCTATTTAGGGGCAGAAACATCAAGGGATCCCTTCAAAACTTTTTTTATTTCACTTAAAGAAAACCAATCTTATCCTTCATGATGGGTGTTACTGAAGATTAAATAAAGTGATCAGGGACCTCTAAAAAATGTCAGGACCCTAAAGTTTAACAGACAGGGAGACAGCTGAACATCATTACCTGCTGTCCAGTCGCCAGGCAATGACAGGGAGCATCCAGCTGTGCATTCAGTCTGTCCATAGCCTTCATAGAACTAGAAGGTGACATCAAAATATAATCTAAGATCATTATTTTTCAATACAAAGTTTCTACCTTAAAAAGCAATTAATATTTTGTTTTACTTCTGATTGTTTAAATTTGAGTGCACCAAAACCCTCAGCATCTTCTAAAAAAACCCACTGATTTGTTAGTTTTACCACAATACATAATTTTAAGTACTAATATTCATACTAATATATACTAATATTCAGTTTCAATATTTACTCAAAATTTCACTCAGTTTCACACAGCATGTGACACCTGTTTAGATTAAAACAGAAAGCAGCAGAGGAAGCAAGAAAGAAATGAAGAACCATAGCACTAGTAGGGACTTCATTCATGTAATTTAAAAATAGGTTTGTCTGAGACACCCAGAAATGGAACCCCTGTGCCCCAACACAGCTCTGTGATTGTTATACACAAGACAGGCTTCCCTTTTCTGTGCAAAATGCATTGTTACACCAGCACACCACTAAAAAAGGTCAATAAATTATGGAAGCCTGATATTTTAGGGTATTTTTGTTTTTTATCCTTGAAATTTATGTAATTTCAGCACATTTGTTCTATGCCACTGTTCAAATTTTACTTCCAAAAGCACATACTTTGAAGAGGCTCTGAAGATAAATGCAATGTGTGCAATTTGATTCACCCCAGCCTCATCTTCAAAACAACACTACAATATCATCACATTAGATCTTCTACAGTAGTTACAACTACTTCTGTAAGCAAGGCAAAATCCAGAAACTTAAATCAAGTAGATAATTTATAGCTTACTACAGACCATCAAAAAAAAAACCTTCCCTCTAAGACAGGTCAGTGGGTTACTTCAGTTAAAAGACTTTGGGATGAACACGGAAATTTCAGGGGACTGAGAGAAACTTGTGAAAAGAGCAGGCACTTGTATAGTCTCCAAGAATACCAGAAAAAGTTATTCATATAATCAGACTGCTAGAAAAACTCTAACAAAGCTGGAGCAAGGTACTAAAATATTTAGGGTTTAGGACCAAGGCCAGGCAACTCACCTGACAGCCAAGAGCTGCTCTCAGGAAGGTCAGTACACTTGCAGACACAGGTGCTGCTCCTGTAACCATCAGCCTTACTTTTCCTCCCAAACTTGCCTACAATAGACACAAGATACTGTGAACACCAAAAGCATTTTACAAGTATTTCCAGAGTCATCTTCTATGACACCCTTAGCCACTGTTCACCTACAGTGCCACCCACAAATGTTAAAGTAAAAGTTTAGTCTGCTATTGCAAGCTGTCTTTCTTGCAGTGTTTTTAGTCTCATTAATGGCTGGAAGATATGGGATTTCAAACATACAGTATCTATACAGACTATGGTGTCACTGCAATGCAGACTCTGCCAAAAAGAGCTTAAGCCATGGCCTTACAGTGATGGCTTTATTTTTAACTGCCTTGTATCAGCTTCTCATACATCCTAAATGCTATAAAAAGCAGCCACATGGGCATGTTGTACAGCCAAGGTTAAGGCCATAGCAAGTGAGTGTCAGATATAACAGCAGGCAGAACTTACTAGTGACCAACAGGGAGAAGACAGTGGGGGCTACAGGTGGCACTGTGTCATACTTATCATTCTTCCTTCAGAAGGACAGTGTTTGCTTTCAAAGTGGTAAGAGAGAAGCACCAGACTGTTTCAGAGTGACTTCCTTAATACAGTTAGCTGATAGTATGAGAACTAAGGGAATTGAAAAAATGAGGTTGAAAATAAAAAGCTCTGATTTTTGCTCTGAGTAGCCAGGTAGTCATTAATCAGTGAAAAAGCCACACCAAACTTCTCTCCTACGAAATATGAACCATTCCTATGAAATTCAACAATTGCAAACTTCAACTCACAGGCTTTCGAGCATACCTGTATTTTACGGAAGATAACTTTATCCCAGAAGCTGTTATTTCTAACTATACCACTCCTGAGTTCTGCTTCTTTCCTCTTGGAAGCAAAATCCAGCAACCACCTCTTTAATGAAGTATCTGCCTGCCCAAAAATCTTTTAAGAAAGATGAACTATGGTTAGAATCCTCAGAATACCATTCCCCTTTTCTTACAGATGCATGCATACAGACTCTTAACACTGAAAACCAAATAAATTAAAACAACCTTTATTGATAGGCATCTCAATTCTAGTAAGAAATACGTGTGCATTTTTATTTTGACCTCAGTTCAAGAGTTGAAATCAGCACTTAACTAATTCTAGATATCCATCAAACTGTGTGATGTTTCAATGCATAATTTCTTCATTAAAATGTACGAATGAAAATGGATGGTTTACTCCTCTATGCTAGTATCATCAAAATTCAAATTGAGCATAATCCTCAGCATTTTCTAAAAAGCACCCTATCATAATACATAATGTAACACAGGGTGTTGTGAGGAGATGCAGGCCACTTCAGAAACACCAAATGGAGATCTGTCTTGCATATATAAATTTGCACTTTAGATGACTTTTCAAACGCTCCTTCTAGTTGTTCTCAGGAAGCCAGTGAGCAGACTCAACAGCAGCCCACACATAATATATTCATTTGGAAAGAGGAAGACTCAGCATTACGACTGAAAGCATTGCAGACTGCAGCATTATGGCCCCCTGCCACACCAATTCCCCAACCTGCTGGCTTCACGTGCTAGGTTACTGCAAGGGTGGGCGAGGTTGAAACGGTGGAAGCCTCAGGGCACCCGACTAAACAAGCAAGAGGAAATCATGAGAACAAAGTCCCAAGCTTTGACTTTGCTTCTCAGATTCCAGTAGAGCACGTGAGAGCAGAATAAGGAGCTACATTTTAAGTACTAAAAGCTGGTCTCAGGTTTTCCTCCCCTCCAAATGGATTCCAGTTGCACTGTTTGTTCCTGAGCCAAACAGAACCTTGTGTTACTTGGTGTTCTGCTAGTCTCATGATCAGAGAAATGTCCTGCCTAAGACAGCACAGACAGCTCTGCCATTTCTTTAGCAGTCACAGGATTTATTATATCCTTTAGCTCCCTCAGCTGTATCCTAAAATGAGTCAGTCACCCATATGCAAAAGGCCAATTAAAACCTTAAGTTCAAGAAAGAATCTACTTTCCAATTCCCATCTCAGATGACCCTGAGCAGGCAAGCAGGGCACCCAGGAGAGTGGGGCTACTGACACACCTTCTCCCCAGCACTCCCAACTGGCTGGTTTACAGTTCTCCCAGCTAGGACACACTGGCTGCTGTGGAGGAAATTTGTATGTGTCCATGCAAACATAAGCAAACACCTGACCTTGCTTTGCAAATGCCACTCCATGACTCAGATGCTAAAAGTGTGGCATGCAGATGCCAAGCCTCATTTTCATGTTGTAGACTAGACTTAAATAACTTGCTCAGAGCAAAACACTAAGTTGTTAATCAAGATAGAGAAAATCAAGTCCCCTAGTCAGACTTATGAACACTAGTATTTGCTGCCTGAAGGTGTTTTAATGCAACCAGTACTATTTCCTGCACTTTCAGCTCTCTTTTAGAAAGAGATACACACATTTGTTAGCATGCCAATTTAATATCCCAGGGCATAGTAGTTACTCCTACTCTGGCAGCACAAACTTTACAGTCTCTTAAAAGCCTGCACAGGTCTGGACTCATGCCTGTAGACTTACCTTGTCAAACATTCTGTTCAACAGTCTTGGTACTACAGGAAATACAGTTGGCTGCAGTGTTTTTAGGTCATCCATTAGTAGTCTGATATCCCCTTGAAAGAATCCTATCCGGGCTCCATGGCACAGAACCACACACTGTTAGGAAAAAGTAAACACTCTGAAACCACAGGAGGTACAATGTGTTCCAGCTCTATATGTATGACTATCCTATGCAGTGTAGATCCACCTTAAATCCTCAACTTCTGGACTAGTTTTACAGCATTCTCACACTATAAGATGGCACTAGAAAGACCAAGTAGCAAGACACAAACTGGCATACACAAACCAGCCTTTCAAACTTAGCACAAAAGCCCCTATCCAAAAGGGGCAGTTGGTCAAATAAGGCAATGGCAGTGACTCAAGAGGTAGCAAAAGACTGAAAAGCAGAGCTTCTCCATTTGAAATATTTAACAAGCTTATTCAAAAGTATTAGACTTCTGTTTGTCCCCTGCTTTATACCTAGAAAATCTGTATTTATAGTCAGCACATGCTATTTACTAGTCCAGTGAGGATTTCTGCCTTATGCTACTTCATTTCTATTCCTTGCACTCTGGTTTTCCTTCTCATTCCACAGGACTGATGTGAGCAGAGGACTTGCTCTTAGGTGATCAAGACACTCTTTAGAAGGTTCTAGCAGAGTCAGAGCTTATTTCTGCATCACTTCAGACCTACACAAAGGTAGGCAGACTTAATCCTGTTGTGTTCTTTATTTTCTGTCTAGAAGCTTCACCACCTACCTTACACACACCCCCCCCCTTTATTTTCAGGGTTTTTTCTTACTTTTTAACATCTCCTCTCCTTGTGTTTATACCTACCTGCTTTTATTTCTCCTGCTTCCTCTATAACACGTACTCCTTCATTCCCTACTATCCATCCTCTTATTTGCTGCATGAGACATGCTAAAATGTCACTTTCCCCCTCCACCTGTTTTGCCACCATCTACTAAAAGCAGCCAATATATCAATCCATATGGACTGAGCAGCAGCTGCCTTTACTAGGTGGGAACATATTTGTCAAGTCAAGTTCATTGACCCTCTAACTTCCATACGATGCCAAAAACCAAGGAAACATCAACTTTAAAACAGAACTCTAAAGATTGGTTCTCACAGAGCCTGTGTTCATCTCTACCCCAAATAGCAAGAAATCTTTTTTCCTTTCTACCAGTAACGTTCTTGGTTAATTTCCTTATGCAGATATACCAGCTGTTTTGTACAGGCCTCAAACAGCAGAGGAATACTGCAATCCAAACACTCCTCATTTTGTCCTTTAAAATGCAAGTTCCCATCCTGTTTCTACTGCAGAATCAAGAGCAGAGCTGTGACCTACAGAGCTTGTAGGTTCTGGTGCAAGACAGGGGAGTAAAACAGACACTGAGGTATAACTGATATCAAGGTTACCAGGAAGAAAAAGTGCTGAATGCCCAGAGGCACCTGCAGACCTCAGATATGTACTATTCTGAATCTTTGTAACATATACACACACACAGAAACATATACATACATACATATAACATACATTCGAATAGATACATTTTTGTATGTATATATATACACACACTTTCAGTAGAAAACTTGGGATTCCTAACAGAAGTCATACAACAATTTCTGGCTTCGTATGCCTTTTCATGCTTGCACAGATGCTCCCTCTATAAACCTTCAACATATCTATTTGCAATCTCACCTGAGGAAGAGGTGTTAATTCAACTTCAGTAAGTGCAGTAATTAATACCTGAACATCTTACATACTGTAGAGGCACAAGGGAATTGCATCCATTCAATAATGCATAGCACCCAACATGGGCTCCGAGGTCTTCAAGACTGCCAATATTAAGACAATGTCAGCCCTTTCATTCTCAAAAAATAAGCCTCAGATTTTGCTATATGGTAACACAAGTGATCCAAGAGAACTTCAAAGTTTGTCATTGAAATGGCTTTAAAAGCCAATTCCATGTCCTGGAAGAAAATGCCACTGAAACAAAATCCCTTCCTCTTTACTGAATTTTTTTCAAAGCAATGGTAAGTTTAACCAACTTAAAATTAGTTTTGTGTACACAAACAGGATGCCTCGTTATAAAATAAATTTTTGAGGTTTACAGACTAAAGAATGGCGTAAGTTTTTAATAATGCACTAATTATATCGGAGGGAATTTCTGGGCAGTGTACGTGTGCTAAGGGATTGTCTTGTGTTCCAGTAAACCAGTCTCTTATTAACCCTAGCTCTAAGGTTAATGTTTGTATTTTGGCATGAAAACCTATTGCCTACTGCTCACTACGTACTGTTTATGGGAGACTGCTTTCCTGAACCTTATTTCAAGCTTTCACACACATTTGTAAGAGTCAAGGACGAAGAGCATGTATCACCTGGATGCACTCTGTAAAAAAAGTAAGCTTCTCAATAATTCAGTACAACTAACAGATGCTTACCTCAACAATCCTCTCAAACATATGAGCCAAGGGCAGGAATGATATCAGAACATCATCAGAGGAAGGCATAAATGTTTTCTGGAAGTGTTAGCAAAAGTTTAATTCTCATTTATTCTCTTTTTTGCCTAAGTTAAACATAACAGTGAAATCTAGCATCTAAACTCTAGAGCACAGCCCCTACTTCAGTTGTTTGTAATGAAGCTGTATTGTCTTTCTTTCATTAAAAAGATTACAGCAATGACTTTCTAGCATGAGTAAAGACACACAGCAGAAACAATCTCTTAGAGTTGAGTATGGTGATCAGATTATTACAACTTATCATTCATAGGATTCTGAAGAGAAATTCTGATAGAAACCAGAATTCCATTACATATATTGGGAGGGCAGGGAGACAAAAAAGCTTAAAATACTACTGGTCTGAAAAAATACACTTTCATCTTAGATTAGGAAGTTTGTTTATGCAATTTACACTAAGGTTGATTTCAAAAGTGCCTTACATGAGCTAATTGTGAGACCAGTTGCTTAATTTAAGAACAGTTCTCCTTGCACTAATGAGATACACTGTAAGCCCATGGCAGAATGTAAGGTACATTCATATCAAGATTATTGTATCACTTTGTTTACATCAGAACAGATTGGAAATCTGTCCGTTTTTTGACCCTGACAGAATAACTAGTAAACATTGACTTCTGACTAGGGGGCACAAAGTGCTGTCAAGTTGCATTTTCACTTGGCTCTTATTAAAATTTAAGACCAAAGTCAGAGATTTCAGTCTTTGTTTTACTCATGAGATTATTTCCCTTCAAGCAAGTCCACAATGTTTATCTTTGCAGTTTACCTCTGTAGTTTTCACAAAAGCTGAAGCATTGCTGACTATGTTTTGATGAGTGATCATAGCTCCTTTAGGGTTTCCTAAGGAAGAAGGACATCAGGATTCAATAGTGAAATTAAGATCCCTAAAGTTAAGCTAGCAGTGGCAAAATTAATGTGATAGCATTCTTTGATATTAATACATTTCTTTGTGTATCAATTAAACAAAACACTGTCAAGAACAGCTGGCAACAGTTAAGTAACAAGTTTGTGATGAAGGCTTACAATTTTTTAAGGAGCCCAAAGACTTGAGAAATCACCATGTTTTTATAGATATGTTTCTCATTCAAAATTCAACTCTTCTGTGAAGATGCAGCTACCAAATCCAGATTAATTTCTCTTCTCAATCTGTTTTAAAAATATAGCTAGCTGCTATATTCTTTCCTTATGCTCTATGCCAGTGGGTATTAACTCATAAATGTCAAGTGAGTGACATTTAGACTGTCTGTTTTGGTCTTACAGCAAGGTTTCTTAGACCTGTGGAACAATTTTGCTGATAAAGTACAAAAAAAGACTATGGAAGAATTGATAGTCTGAAGTAAAGCCCTTATTACTATGTAAACACAAATTGAGTATTTTTTTCCAAGCCCAAAACCATAACACTTCCACCCCCAATACTGCAACTCTGTATTAATAAATGGGAAAAAAAAATTTAAAATCCAAGGGAACCTTACCATAACACTACCCCAGCTACTACTTATCAAAAGGTGCAGCAGCAGGGGGAACTCTTAGGAAAAAAAAAAAAGTAGGAGGGCTCTGAATTAATTTTGCACATAAAAAATAATAAATTCTACATAATGTAATGAGGTGTACCTGTTGTTCCACTGGTGAAACAGATGACTGCTAGATCTTCTGGCTTCGGAGGCTATGAGAGTTAAGAAAGTATTAGAATGGTTAAGATAGCAAGGATAAATATTTTCCTGGACAAAACATCAGGATACTAGTTACTTTTGAGCTATGGGAGATAGGGAGATTTGCTAGTTTGATCTAAAGAATGCTAACCAGCTTCACATTGCCACTTGAAACAATTTCACACTTACCATAGGTTTTTGCCTGTGTGCTCTTCCCAGCTCCTACAGAAAGGAGAGGGGAGAGAGAGTTTAGACATAAGCATGTAGCTTTCTTACTTTAAATTTATCAGACATTACTATACACCAGAATCCCTCATTATTTAGACTCTGTTAAGGCATTTTAACTTGTTTAGCAACCCAGTGCAGCAATCCCTGCCCATGGCTGGAGGGTGGGTGGGAATTTTAAGGTTCCTTCCAACCCAAACCATTCTGTGATTCTATGGTTAATGTAAGAGTAACAAAAGCTTTAAAGCACATTTTAAAAATACATAAAATAACTACCATGTTTTACAAATACGAAAGTGATAACTTATCTAAAATTCATGGGATTTTTTCCCAGCTAAAAAACTAGAAGTCACTCACTAGAGAAGTTCAAAGTTATGATAAGACAACAGACAATCAATCCTATACCTCATGCAGAAGATGTGCCACTAACAAGTATTGAATAAATAAAGCAAGTTTCATCTCAGCAAGCACCTCCACCACTGCTTGTGACAAGGAAGACTTGAGTTCCATTGCTGGTTTGTACTCCTTTTACACAGGAGAAACTCTCATCCAGAACCCTTCTCCCTCCTTAGTTACTCAGACCTGACCATTAATACTAGGGTTCTTCAGGCAGAAGGGAAAGGATACCAAAACGATCCTTTTACCACCAAGGATTTCATGCATAAGAGGAAATATTTGCAAGCCAATGTTCAGTATCTGTGATCTTTAAGGTTTCAAACCAAGACTTACTACTGTCATGCCTATTTAAGACTAGAAACAAAACTAGCTTAAGGGCTTATGCAAGTTAAAGAGGGCCTTCTGCTAGTAGCTTTGGAAGCACCTTTTGAGGACAGACATCATTTTCACCACTGCCTTTACCTTCCAAGTACACAATAATAGCATATGCATTCCTTTGTGCCCTAGACTTCTTCAGCATGATGTACCTCTTAGATTTACCCACAGAAGTTTAAGACAAAGGGAATGTCTGGAAATACAGTTAACATTCCCATACCTGTAGGCTTGCCTTTCTTAAAGGGTGCATTATGCAAAGATTTACCACTATGACAACACAGCTGTCTGCTCAAAACAGCACCTCCATTTCAAGTACCACCATAAGCTCAGTCCCTCCCTACAGCCCGCTTTGAGTAAAATCTGGGATTTACTGAATATACAGCTAAGATCTCCAGACACTAGTTTTGATTTCTTAGAACAAAACTCCCCCATCTCTTGCTATTTAAGAACCATTTATTCATAGTTACTCAGCTACAAGTAATCACATGATACATAAAGATATTGGGCATCAGAAACTAAGCTGATTGCTTCTAGGGGATGCATGGAGGAACTGTTCACATAACCCATGCACAGCTGAGCAAGCTCAAGCCAGAAATCCAGAAAACCAATACTTAAAGCTAGAAACAGCCATTCTATTCTAATCTAACCTCCTAAACAGGTCACAGTTACCTTTCAGGAGACACTAAAAGTCTCTACCCTTTAAAAAAAAAAAGTGACAAAACTTTCCTGTTCACTGAAGCATTATTAGAAATATTTAAGTTTGCCTCTAACTTCTCTTCAGAGATTTAAACAAAAGGCTCTTGGAAGACCTATTACTTAACACTTCATGTTTGCATTAATGCAACAAGAGCTACATAGTACTACTGAAAGTCACTACTTAAGAAAACAAACAACTTATGTAAAGACAACATTCACCCTCAGTTTTGTTTTCCCATAGCTAAAAGATCCAGTGGAAAGCATCCTCCTCTGCAGTTCAACTCAAGGAAAGAAGCAGATTTTAGTCTAACAACTTACAGTTGGGCCACTCTTTTTCTAGGTTTAACCCAACCCTTTGGCCAGTGGTAACTCTAGCCCCATTTCATGTTTTTAGCCTCATTTTAACCTGGCACTCTTACTGAGGCCAGTTAGCTTCGATATAGTCAATCTTCTTTTGAAAGAAGGCATGCTGACTTTTTTTGTCTCTTTACCAGAAGGTGGCCCTATTAACATAGCTGTCTTAGCTGTCTTAACTGCTAACAGAACAAGTTCAATGAAACGAGGCATTTCACACCAGTTACTGACACCTGCACAAGACAAGAACATTTATCTGGAGATACTCAAAGCCTAGTAAGCCAAGCCTTCATTAGAACTACAGCTGAAACCAGGCTAAACCCAGTTTCATAATCTCACAGTAAAGGCATACTTCATGCAATATGATCCTGGGAGAGGGTTCTCCAAACGAGTGGTTATTAAATGAACTTGCATAAGAGATCTATGCAGACAAAAACTACAACCAAAACCAAGGCTTGACATCAGGTGTTTAATTAAAATGGTTTCTGCTTCCAAAACCTGGATGTCTCATTCCCCTATATCACCATAACCTTATCCTGTAAAAAGCTGACTGACATTTTCCTTCTGCCCCAGCAAACATCTTGTAGATTCAGTGTACAAGGAAAAATGCCACTTTTTGCAAGACCAAAAATTACACAGGCTCTTCTTGAGAAAAGAATTTCTGAAATATTAGTCACCGTATATAATTATCACCTTATGCTTCACATGGGCAAGCCTTAACACTCAGGTCTAGTGCTCAGTCTTGGACTATGTTAATAAGCTTTCATTCTGTCATCTTGGCATATCCACTTTTATACTTTGAGCATTGTGAAATACCATTAGAAAGTTGTTTTCCTCCTATTATTTTTTGTATTTTTGTGTAAACTTCAATCCAAGAGAGATAGTTAAGTATTTTGAAACTAATCCATCACAAGTAAATGGGATGAAAGCAGGTTAAGCACTCTTACCTCTATTTCTCTCATGCTGAAGACTTCCACACCGCACTTTTTGCCACGTTCCACAAGATCCACACCAAAAGGCTCCATGATAACAATGGTGTTGAGTATTGGAGTTTCTCCCTTTTCCACACTGGTTAGCAGAAGCTTGGCCTTGTCAGGTTTGTCACAGAAAACCAATGACAAGTCAGCTGATGAAAAAGAACTATATTATGAACATGACAAGTTCATTTTAGACTAGATCCATACATACTTCAGCATGTCGCAATGGAAACTTTTCCGAAGAAGGCTACAGTTCTGCCCTCAGTCAGATCTGCCATCACCTATTCAGGTGCTGAGCTACTGAAAGTGTCCTACCTTTGTTCACGATGTACGTGATAGCTTCAGCTCCCAGTGTGTCATAGAGTGGCACCACCACCATGGAGAATGCATAGCATCCCTGCTCAATGATGACCCACTGCACAAAGAGAAGAGATGAAAGTCACTCTGCTTTGCTTACTGTAACAGACCTGCAAGAAAGAGTCATACTTGAATTCTAACAGGGAAGCTAATAGGACACAGCTCACTTGGACAAGTCTTTCAAAAAGTAGCAGTTTGTATTGTTTTTTCCCTTTGAAGACCTACTCAATTTTTATCTGTGGAAGGAGGAAAAAATCCCCAAACAGTAATGAGCTATAGGAAAGAATCCAATCAAATAGAATTCAACTCTATCCCTAAAAGTAATATGAAATACTTTTGAAAAAAGCAGTTAACATTAACTGTCTCCTTAGTTTACCTACTAACAGAAAGACTTTGAGCAAGAGTACAGTATTTTTTATTGGTTTTATGTTATTGAGGTAGGCAAAACTTTCAATATTCCATATTACCATGAATCAGTGAAGGACTCACTTATGTCTTGACACACATTAACTTTATATACACACAGTATTTTCACCCCTACATTATCTGCATCTCATTTGATGGTCAGACATGCAACATATGCAATTAAAGTAGAAGTCCTTTGGAGAGTCAGCCCCAGAAAGCTTCTCAACATTTCTCAGCACTAACCATTCTTCATCATAAGAATCTACTATGAAGACTTCTATTAAAAAAATGCAATTACATCCCAGCAAGCTGCACTAAGAAGGATTTACCTGCTAACAAGTATAGTACCCAACACACATAATGAATATTGCAGCCTTATGTGTTATGTGAGCTGGCAATGCATTACAGTCAGCCTATTTTCATCCAAAGTACCATCAAGGTAAGATAGTAATGCAATTCAATTATTTTTTCTGATAGTAACTCTTGGGTGTAGTTTGTAATCAACTAGCTACACCAAAATGAAGAACAGCATGCACCCCTCGAATGGGAGCCTCCAGACACATGAAGAAGCCAGTGGAATGGGAACACTTCTGATTTTCCCATCGAAGAGTGACAGAAATTCTCAGTACCTTTAGTCAGTCCCAATAACAGGAACAAAATAGCATGCATCTTTAAAAGTTACCAGAACTTACAATTCAACAAGAATTGCACTAACAGGGTTGTTTCCTTTCCCCTCCCCCAAACTGTTACACTTTCCAGTGTTTTTGCAGGAATAGCCAGCTACCTCACCCCCACATGATGAGAAGTTTAAACATGATTCAGCTGATTATTCCACAAAATATCTAATAAAGACTATATTTAAGTTGCCAAATCTCAGTTTTACAAACTGTTTATTACGGGCCAGTTTCCCAAAGTAGTCCATTGATCAAGACAGCCTTAAATAGAAGAAATTTTTCTGACAGCATTCATGCACTGGGCAAGTTGTACACCTCTTGTTCAAGAAACGTTCTTATAAAACTAGTACAAGGCCAGCTAACAGGTAAATAGACTTTCATGAAGACATTACACATACTGCTAAGTCTAAGCAGGCCCATTTATAATAGCCATGAAAGGGTCCACTGAAGAGTTCTTCCTAAACAGCATCCTCCAGGACATGTAACAAGGGGGCAGCTGTGCTGCTGTTCAGCAGCCAGAAGTTTAGTAGTTATTTTAATAGAGTGGGGGTCTACTACAGCAAGACTTCAGAAGCTGCACACAGTGATAAAAGCTTCCTGTTGCAGTCTCCAACAACTCTTACACACCATTATTCTCAACCAGAATCTTTATTTTCTGGTCTACCAAGATGCTTTTCCCCCCCATTTTGCTTCTATAATTAAGAGTAAATATAAATATCAAATCCTGACACTTGAGTTCTCTGAAAGCCCAAGCAAGCAACTAGTACTGAATATAGAGAACAGTCAGACTTTCAGTTTCTTTACTGAATGGCTCTGATCTTCTTTTAGGGGAAACTGTATTTCATTGTTGTGTTTTTTCTCAAGCCAAAAAACTTCCTCATTTCCAGAAGAGATGACTGTTTTCCAGGAACTCAGAGAAAGAATACTTTTATTTACAAATCCAAGTTTGGTTTTTTCATATTTAAGCAAGTAAGATGCTGGGATTTTCCCCACTAGGGGTTTTCCTCAGCAGTTGTTCCCTGAAATAACAAATATGAATCATTTCACACAAAAAAACCCACATTTTCTCCTGTCTGGATTAGTGATGATGTTTGGGATGTCACAACACCCATCCAGTAGTCCTGAGCAGGGAAAATCCCAGATTTAAAACTGCTGGTTTAAACAACTGTTTTCAGCTCATTCCTGACCATACTACTCAAAGCAATGCAACTTCAACATTTTATCTCTGTGATCCAAGAGCAAACCACACTTCCATGCTCTCCTCCAGAAAATTCACTAACCCAGCAGAGACTTTGCACCCAAAGATCTATAAAGAAACAATTCAAACTGGCACAAGAAAAACATCTGTCTCCCTTTTTTACTTCCAGTTCATCATGTTATATGCACAGAAAACTGAACCTGTAGTGATGGAGTCTGTAACTCCATGCTATTTAACAGTTTCTTAGTTGCATATATTCCAGCCTTTTTTATTACAGAAATCTACAGCTGTTAGAAATAGAATTCCATTAGGAAAACCCAAGAGCTTGGGGTTTTCTTGGGGTGTAGGTTGAAAGAGGAAGAATGAAGCCAAAGTCATGTGTCACACAGCCTGCATTTCAGTGACAACAACAGAGCAAGATACTTCTAACCCTGCCAGAACTGTAGATGTCCTTTGATAATGCCAAACACAAATGGGAGTGTTTAATCAAGAGGGACAGCATCCTTTTGACAAAGAGTAAGAACCAGTCCCCTGTCTTAATATAGGTTTACATTGAACTAGCTTAATGTAGCAAGTACTAGCTCAAGCTACTAAACACAAACCTAGATTAGAGACATTCAGTCCTATTAAACAGATTTAATGAACAAGTCTAGAGAATACATACTTACTGAATATTTAATAATATTTTTAGAAAGGGCAATCTAGAACCACTTCTGGGTTAAAATGGATAGTCACTATTAACTTGAATATCCCCATAGGTGTCTCAGGTGATCTTCTTTATTTATGTCACTTTCATCCTTTCTACCCATTTTTATTAAATTAATTTCCAATTTTTGCCTTCAGCAGTATTTTTCTCTCCCAGAATCTTTGTACGCAGGGCCTCTGGCAGAAACAGAATTATCATCTTAGACCAGCTTTTTGTCCAAATATTTAAGCACTAAGTGCTCCTTTGTGTTTTAAAGGTTTAAACACCTCCTTGTGACTTCCTGTCACTTTCAATTATCTTGGTTCTCTAATGTTACTTTTTAAGAGAAACCAAGCACTGTTTACATTCACTAAGAACTACATTTGCTTCCCACTAAACAAGACACCTCTATAACCTGGAAATAGAAGATAATTAGTTAAGTTCTTCTGAATTCCCTGATTCTTTTTTTGCTCTCCAGCCTTCTGCATTTAGCTCTGGGAGGAAAAAAAAAAAATCCCAAACCAAAACAACAAGATAAGACACTAACCATTTTGTCAACTACCAGTTTTGGTTCTTAGCTAAAAGATGCCATGTCTATGGCTCATGGGTCTACAATGCCAGCCTTTAGGCTTTCCCTGACACCAAACAGGCTCTCCATAGGGAAGTACACTGCCAAGAGATAAAGGAGAGGGCCATTTCAGTAATGGCCAGGCCACAAATACACAAAATGTCAGTTACATTACCTCAGGTCTGTTTTGTGAAAAGATTCCTATATACTGAATGTGAGATGGTTTGAAGCCTCGGTGGAGTAATGCAGAGCCCACACACTCAGCTCTGTCTGAAACCTGGAGGGGCAAAAAAAGGAGAACAAAAAAAATATGAGCAAGCTCATAACTGCAATCTCTCCTCAACAATTATTAGTTGGTATGAATGAGAGAGAAGTTTTCTAGGATATTCTGGATGCCTTCTGTGACTTTGATAACCTAAACATTGCAGTGCCATTACACTGATTGTAATTATTACACTTGCACTCAATATGCAGCAGAAAAAACACTTGATCCAGTCGGACTTGGAATTGTTAAGTGTAAGTTTAAAAGTTAAGCACACCTACACAGAAAAGGCTGTTTTGCTCTGTGTTAAACCAAAGAAGTGACCCTGGAATGATTAAACATAGTATTTCTGCTTAATCAAAAGCACTACATATGCCATCCTTCTACTTCATTCAGAGCCTATGGGAAGAGCATTTCTCCCTTAAAAATGCAGGAGAACAAGGAGGCAAAACCCAGTTAGTTCTATAAACAAAGCTTGGGAAGGCAAATTTCTAAACTCTTTCTATATAGCACATGACTTGAAAACACGTTAGTCACGTGACCCCAAGAGCAAAGCTTTAATAAAGGAGAGGTTGCACCTAACACATTCCCAGCAAAGTCACCTTGGGAAAAAAAGTAAGGTCTGTTACACACAAAAGGTGCTTAATGACCTTAACAGTATGCAATAGGCAAGGCTTATGCAAATTTGAAGACCAACTGATTAAATCAGGAACCTAAGTATGCACAGCTGTTAATGGAGATTTGCATACAGATATTTTCAGGTATCAAGAAGCAGCATGCTGCTAGTTAGAAGCAGATCTGTTAGCACCCTATACAACCATAATTCAGCACTATGGGGACAAAGTTGTCAGAAAGCCCAAACAACACCTGTAGATAGAACTTGTGGTGTAAAGGGAGCCTCTTGGAAGCAAGCACGTAAAGCAGTAGCAGTTTGAGCCCCTGAACACTACTTCAAAGCTGCAGCTTCTTCAGAGGCAGTGCCCAAGCTCTAAACAATTCAGCACTGAGATGCTGAGGACTGCCAAGATAACAGTTTTATTTCAGAATTTTTTGGGGTTAACAAACCAAGCATGGGAGATGCTCTTTTTTTCTCTCCCTTGCACATATTTAAGGCTGTTCCCTTAGGACACTGTAATAGGAACTAGAACCTTTCTGCAATATTCTGCTACTACTTTAAAACAACTATAAATAATTCAGATTTGTTATATCACATTACTGGATGTTGTATCAATGGTCTCAGCAAGCAAAATCAAGTCTAGCACTAAGTTAGAGAGACTACTTACCTCTTTATAGGAGATCCATTCATATGGCTGGTTTGGTTTTCTAACACCTAGACATGGACCATTATCTAAAAAACATAAAAGTTACTCAAAATTTAACCCAAACTCCTCTGTCCTGACACCACTCTTGGTGTTAAGCGCCTAGATTCTCAGCAAACACCTTCAGATGACAAACTTTTTTTTCAGGGGTGCAGGGAAGGAAGCTGGGAAAGGACAGAAGCAACAAGGCTGGTTTAGGCCAAGGAATACAGCACTGACTTTATTCACAGAACTATTTCACAAGACATCAGTTTAATTTGTCTTCAAGAAAACTCACATCCAATACATTAATCATGTTGCTAGATAGAGATCCCCTATGCCCAGCTGCATTTCAAAAGAGTTCAAATATGTGGTTCTTGACATATTTAAAATATTATCTTCAATTTTAGACTTACTTGATACTTGTAAACCCCTTTGGAAAATATCATAAACTGTTCTCACATCGTCATAGTAGTAGGACAACAGTTCGTCACTGTTGAGAAGAGAGGACCTTCGAGCATGTTCACCGCCCTAAGAAAATCAATTCCAAAGGTTAGACACACTTGTTGGCTATAAAGGAATGGGAATTGCTTGACGGAATATTCTTCTTGAGAGAACTTGAGAGCTAGGCAATGTTTTTCAGCACACTGTTTTAGGAGTCAGACTGCTCCCTACATTACCCAAAACCTGTCAGGCAAAATCTTACCCCTCAGCTACATATGATAGCACAGAACAAATGAGAATAGTAAAGACTGTCAAAGGACATTTTGTCAAAACCACTTTTTCTTAAGAAATATTTTACTCTATTAGTGCAGTTAGAACAATTTTACCAAGCTTTCTAAATCCAGCCTCAGAGCTCTCTAGACAGAATATTAATGGTACAATCCTGATCTACTTTTCTAATTAAGATTACAGAACATAATCACACTTCTATATGTGGTTTCAAACCCTAAATGATTTTAACCATGGTCACCAACACCCTAAACAAGTGTTCTCATATGCAAAATATTCTATTCCAAATAGTCCTTTAATCCAATTAAAAGTTCCATCTTACAAAAAAGGGTTTCCTCCTGATTTATTTAAATGCAGTCAAGATAATACTACCTTAAGAATTAAAATCACCATTTTTCAGGTGGTGAGCACTTACATAGGCTACAATTGGAAGTCAATACAAGAACTTAATAGTTCAGTTTTAACACAGCCTTTTTTAGAGTGACTGATTATTTAATTTCATTTTATAGAGAGCAATCAAGTTTCACAAATTGCAGTTATGCAATCAATTACTGTTGGGCCACAGTTGTTAATTAGTCCTGTTATGATGACAGACACCTACAAGCAAGTTCTTATCAGGAACAGCCCAGCTGGTTAAACAGAGGGTCTTGACTAAACACTGCATAGGACTTTCTCTCTATCAGCACAATCAATTTCTGGCTCTTTCAGAAAGTCAAACCCTAAACAATTCAGGCAGAGATTTAGTTAGTTTATCATCCACAGCTAAAACTTGTTCATATGTAGTCATAGGTTCTTTACCATTGGTTTCTTTTCCTGTTTTCAAAGTATCCAGACATCACCTGTTCCATGTATAAGCTACATAAATACAGGTTTATGTACAGAGGGTGTCATATTACCCATGTCTATAGAAATCAGCTAGCATGTTAAAGGCACAGAGGAAAAAAATATTTTTACACTAAAACAAGTCTAACTTGTTTTAGCAAAACAGTATGAGTAATGCAGTGCTTGCCACTCCTTTGACAGTAAGCAGAAACGTACACTGTGAACATGACCCAGAACAAGTTAATGAGTGCCTTACCTCTAAAAATTTGTAACATTAGAAATTCAAGAGTATACTTGCTCTCAGACCAACATCTACTCTACAGGAAATTAACAGATCACTGTACATGTCTCTGCTTGGAATAAAAAGCAAGACTGCTTGCTTTATTTCACTGGTTTTTCAGGTCTTGGATAATCAAGGTCATCTTCTAGATTTTCCCGGTGTTGCCACTCTGGAGTTAATCTGAGAAAGCTCACACAACGTAGTTTGTTACCATGGCCATGGGCAACATCAACAAGTGCAATGTATCACATGTACCATGCCTGATGTGCTATAATTCCTACATCAGGTGAAATACAATAGCCTAAGCCATTCCTCAGCAAGATTCAAGAAGCATTTGTTTCTCCTCATGTAGGCTACTACTGTTTTGTTTACATGCCCTGTTACACAGCAGCACAAAAGCAATTTCTTAGGGCCTGAGGTACTAACCAAATCTTGAGATGAGTTATCAAAAAGTACACTGCTTAGATACAGTACTGATGGCACTGTTCTGAAAAAGAAACTCTCTAACAGACTACTATTAAAAAGTTCCCATCAGTTCTTACAGGTTTTCGGTAAGGGGAAACATAACCAGCTTTCAGTTTTGCTTACTTTGTTCTTTTTCCCATAGTAAAGTAGAATTAACTGGATTTTCAACAGTCTTAGAAATAGAAGTTTTTCTGAAAAACACCCAGCTCCTTGTGTGAAGGCCATAAGGAGTTCCGTTATTCATGTGGTGAAATACTCCCAGATAGGTTGAAGGTCAAACCAGGAGCATAATGCAAGGTCTAAATTAACTCATCTACTAAGCAATAGAATTTGCCTACATTTGGCTTGAAAACAGCAAGAACTATTTTAGGACCTTGTCCAAATGGTCCTTATCCAGAATATTTGTGCAGTATCAGGGAAAACAAGTTTTCTGGAAACAGAACTTAAAAATCACTGGTTGTTACCACCAAGTATCTGAATCTCAGGACTGGAATGTCTGGCTGACTTCACACAGGTTAATTGAATGGCATCTAATAGATCTGTCCAGTAAAAAGATAAGCAATCAAAAGGGTTGTCAGTTTTAACAAAGTATTCTTAAAGTAGCCAGGCAATAAAATCTGACTAATGCGAGAACAGTTTCTAGTTACTTGTGTAAAGCAGCCCTTGCAGCAGCTCAGGGACTTGCAGGAAATTAACTAATTGCATCTCAAGTGCTGGTCATTGAGTAAAACCTTGGTATTGGTTAAAAATAGCAGCATCTGAAGGAAACAGATTTATTCTACAACAGAGCATATGTTACTCTATCAACACCTATTCAGTTCATATAAAAATTACTGCTTTTGTTCAAGCCATGGGTTTGCTTGTTGTTGACACAGGCTGCTTAGGATTAGCAGTAATGTCAAAACACACTGTAGGCTCCACCATGCCTCAGAGACCAGAGAAATTTCCCTTTACCTGAGAGAGAAAGTATACCAGCAAGTGGTGCTTAGGTCATCAACATACTTATTCTGAGCAGCAAGTAGTATAAACCAGAGTTTTCAAACCAGCCATATAATTTTAAGCATGCTACTCCCTAAGTAAGCATACAGCACTTAAACTGACCATTCATAGGGAGACAAGCACATGCCTAATCATGTGATTCTTGAAAGACAAGGCATGCTAGCATTCTGGTAATGTATCAGAAGAATGTAAGAAGGCTTAATAAATTTTCATAAGTTGAATACTTCTCTCCGTATTTTAATGTCTTCTCTTAGGAGAGCAAAAAGGCCAGTCAAATCCAAAGTCTTACTCCTAGAAAATACTGACATCCTAATACTTATTTCTATCCTATTCTTCTACATGCCGTAAGTTGGGACAAATGAAAGTTTTTAAAGCAAGATTTAATATATTTGACAGCCTGCACACAAAATCAACAGCCAAAGTTATTCAGCTGTTAGTCACCAGTAGAAAGAAAGCAATCTACAGGCAGACAGATCCAGATGTGGATGACACATCCCTGGAAGTGTTGAAGGCCAGGCTATTAGGGGCTCTGCAAAACCTGGTCTAGTGCAAGGTGTCCCTGCCACTTCAGTAACTCTTTGCACCCATTTTTAACTACATGTGCAATCTTTATGCTCACGCAGTGATGGTTAAAATGGGTCACTGGGAGCTGGCCTACCAAATCAAAACTGTCAAGAGATGTGAAGTGACCTGGAACGACAGTAAATAGGATCTTTTTTCCCCCACATGAAGTTATGAAGATATGTTATCAGAACGTGTAGAAACCCTACTCCAGTCAATGACTTCACTTATTTCCTTGGCATCTAACAAAGTTAATTCACAAGTAAGAATTATGTATAAGCTTATTTCTAGTTCAAACTTCTTATTGTTAATGAACAGATAGATTGGTGAGTAAAATGGTAGCAAAGAGGCATTGCCTTCTGCCATGTCTTTTTTGAAGCAGTTCCTCAGGCCGTTTAATAACATATTGTTTAGGCAGAAAAAAAATGCTAAGACAATTTCAGAGCAGTATTTGATTTTTTTTCCCTGTAGAAGTGACAATCTTAACATATACGTAAGAAAATGGAGTATATGAAGTTAAATTCTAAGCAAAATGTAATGAGAACCTGAATTCCAAGCACTGTAATAAAGTCATCACTGTTACAGAGTAGCAATTCTAACAGACACTTGAAACGTGATTCAAAACATACATTCTCATTTGATTACAGTTTTAAACATTATTAATAGTTCAGATACAGCCCTTAGTGAAAACAAAATCAGACAGATCTTACTCATTTCAAGATGTTCCCTAAGTTTGAGCTCTTATCACTATGACATGCTAACACACTCAGGTGTTTTTCATTTAAGTCTTACTACTATTTAGCCTTCCCATTAAAACGTATTTTCTAAGGAGGCATTGAAAAATAATGCTATTATACCTATCTTGCTCTGATCAGAGAGCCAATTAGTATAATTGGATCAATGATGCATTAAGTAGCTTAGTGAAGTCTCATACCACCAAACAATGATTTCAATCTCAGAATCAGTTAGCACTGACAAGTAATTTAGCTTGAAGAAGTAAAGGCAGTGAACTGAGACTGCTGTCAAGAGTCTCAAGCAAATAACCATATGTCATGGGGTTTATGGACAGCTAAAAGCTACTGTTTTACCATCTTAAAATGCAATGCCTCCCAAAACTCTGCAGAAGTCTATACTGCCTAATGAGGCACTCCACAGCTGGAAAACCTGCACTGCTAGCTCATTCCAGCAACCAAGATGTGCTGGTCTACAAAACATTGTCTACATGTCTGCTGTCAGAATCGGACAGGCTCACCAAGAGAAGTGAGATCTTACTTCTAGATCTTTACTCTACACATGTTGCTTGAAAAGGTGTTTTTGTCAAGTATCACATTGTGAGTGCATATTTTCATTTCTCTTTTGTGTACTTCTAGTAGCAGACCACTATTGGCTACAGTAACATGATGTGTCAGTAAGCTTGCTGTATGCCATACTGAGATCAGGAAATAAACTGTGAATGGAGGGGCCAACTAATGTGTCATTCTTTAACCTCAGTATTATGAAACATTGAAAAAAGTGCCCAATTTGAAGTAATGACAGGAGTTTGCTAAAGTTCATTAAGTTGACCTACTGTAAATTTCAAACTGCTCTGCCATATTTGTTGACATCAGTTTGTAGTCACATCTGCTCTTAAGAGTCATGTTAGTTCATTTGATACAGGACAATTAGATGCAGTCTATCCACGCAGAGTAATGTAGCGTAAAGGCAGCCTTCAGTTCCAAGTATGTATATATATATATATAAATAAAAAAATCTATAGTGGTAGTTTCTGACTATCATGAGTAAGGAGAGGAAGTTGTCAGCTTTATGATCCTACATTTTATAAGTATTTTCCTTAAAGATCACAACCTTCCAAAACTTCAAAAGGAGAAAACAACTTGTCTGTCCTGAAGAAAAAGAAGTACTCTTGAAAGAACAAATAGTTGACTGTAGTGAGCAGGAGGATCAATACAACCACAACTCCCAGCAACACCAGCCTTACAATCAGTTTTCACAAAGCAACAGTTTCTCCCAGTCAGACTCCTTGCATATTTAACTTAACTTTTTAAAACTCACCATCTAAAAGTAACTCTGCTTCTAAAAAGCATAAAACAAAAGCTAAGCTAACATATTCCAGAGTTTAGCAGGTGGCTGGTTTAATTTCAGCTTACTCTATGGCTGGGATCTCTTGGCAGACTAATATTTCTTCCACAGATCATCTGAGGACAATTAGTACCCTCTTCATGCTTGTAACACAATATAAAGTCTCATGTGTCAGCTATTATACACTAAAAATAACAGAAGAGTATTAGCTTAATCAGTATATACCAGGATACATACCCTGACCCCAAGACCTAATTTAATAGGTCAACACGTGGCCAGGAATTGAAAACGACACTGTGCCAATTCTAACATGAAGAAGTTTTGTCACTAGTGAAATCAGAAGCTCAGGTGTCTCGGCAGAGTCTTTTTCTCTTGTGATAGTTATTTCTACAGTGACCTCAGCCCTCAAGTTGGTTTTCAAATTCAGAAAGCCAAAATAATGAGCTCAAGCCACATTTCAGAAATGTATTCCCCCCACACACTATAGGTTTAGAAACATCCTAATGTAAATCAAGTGTTTGGTCTCTCTCAATGCTGCATTTAGGGTTCAAATTTCAGTGAAGTTCAGCATCCATCAAGTGACACTTACCTCTACTTCCACAGACTGCATTGCTAAATCACATGGTGGTTTTAGTGCTTTTGGTCTTGTTGCGTACCAGTAGGTCGTGAGAGCTGCAAAAGCACCGAAGCCCATCAGCGTATTTGTCGGAAGGGTGCGCACATACTGTCTGACATCCCCAAGTTCTGGCATTCGTAGGTATCTAAACAACTCATGTGCTTGCATTGCAGTTCAGTGTAGTCGTTCCAATGCTGGAATCTGTTTGTATGAAAAAAAGTTGCACAAAAAAATCTGAAATCCCCTTTTCATTCACTGCTGCTGTAGGACAGTGATGTATCCTTTGTCCTACTGGCTCCCCACCACCAAAATAACTTTATCTGCCACTAGGCAGGCAACATCTTTATATATCTGTGCTGCAATTAAGTAAGCAAGCAATTATTAGCTCATAGAAAAATAGGTGGGGATGAGAAGAGGCAATTTCTTCAGGGTTTTAGTATTGCTTTCAACAGAGACTGCATTTAATTTTTTTTTTTTTAAAGTAGACCTTTTGTTAAAGGAGAGAATTTTACAAATGTAAAATAGTTATTTGTAGATTAGATGTACTGTAAGATTGTATAAACAGTTAATCATCAAGCAGGGAAGTTTGGGAAATGAAGGGCAGGGACATGTTATCTTGCCTGCATGTAACAGAGACATCCTAATCCTATAGTAGCATAGCAGGATTTTTCCTCTCCTAAGTCCAGTAAAATAAACTCTTTTCTACTCTCCCTTCAGACATGCACAGAAAGGTCAGTACAGCAAGCTGCTTTCAAAGCCAATATCCTCCCATAGCTCCTCTATGGTACTTAGCAAGTTTCCCATTTCTCCCAGCACCACGCCAGCAATTTATCTCTCTCTGGTCATGAGGCAGACTAAAGCAGTGGCAAATGAGGCCCAAGGCAGCAGCACGCAGCAATATAATCAAGCACAGGAAGCACATTTGATTTGTCACGTTCACACAGAAGGAAGAGCTACAAGAGGCTGCCCCCCGCCAGCGCTCACTGACACGGATATTCCACAGCAAGAACCAGCTGCAGGAAAAAAAAAAAAAGGATTGCAGTCCGCTCAGCTGGTGCTCTCCTCTCCAGCCAAGGTCTCCCGGGACGCGTGTCACATGCCAAAGCCCCCGGCCGATGCCCACTAGGTGAGAGGTGAGCGGGAGCGGCCGGCCCGCGCGGGGCCAATGGCAGCCGGCAGCGCCCGGCCCGCAGCGCTCGCCCCACCGCGCTCAAGGGCGCCCGCGGGCCCCGATCCGCCCGGCTCCCCGCCGCGCCGGCAACGCTGTCCCGCTCGCTCCAAGAACAAAGAGATGCATTTACTCAGGTAATTTAGGTCCTAGCCATTGCCTATGGACAACAGAATTTAACAAAGGTCCTAGAGAATGTCAAAGATGCAGCTAATAGCTGAAACATGCTATGTAAGGAGCCACCGCAGAAAGATGGTGGCATATGAGACTCTGAAACCCAAACGGGCAGAAGTGTGTTTATTAGTTTTAAAACCAACTATACCCGGTTAACATTTCATATTTCTACAGGAAAACCTCTAGATTACAGTCTGACCTTGAAATCTTTACTGCTGCAATCAGTTGTTCAGCCAGACAACAGAAGCGTGGTCTAGTTCACAAAAAGTCTCACCAGTATTTGGACAAGATTTACTAGAGACAGCAAAACCGTAATAAAATTAGTTCAAAGGGCCCATGGTTTCACAACGTTAACAGGACAGGCTGATGCAAGGTCATGGATGGGGGGCACTGTCAGGATGGAATCAAGTTCCACCCTCTGGAACAGTCCTGGACCCATGGAGTAATCCCCAGCCTGCAGGCACTGCTCTCTCTCCCCCACACTTTTCCGGCATAGCCTCAGGGCACAGGGCTGCATCACCTCGACAGGCAGTGCAGGGCCGCTACAGAAATGCCCTTTTGTTATTTGCACAGTGATGTACAGCGATTATATACTATAATCAAAATCCACAACACATTGGTTTGTAGTAATAGAAGGCAGAGATTAACTGAATATATAAACAAGTTCTTCATGTACCCTTTAAAAAATAAATCGCTTACTAACTTAATAGTTAGGATCCATGCAGTTGCTTTTTATGCACCTATTCATGTTCATTAGCCTTGCAGGTGTGAAAACTACCTGAGTTTTACTATAGACAATTAACAGTAAGAATAAAAAAGACCCCATACACTAACAAGGAAGTCTGGACTTACAAGTTAATTTCGCATATATCACAGACACCGTGTTATGAAACTAGACAAGGGGGGCTATGATGTGTGTAATGGCTAAGAGCAACTTCAGGTCTTTCCTCAAGCTCCACAATGAGCACCTTTGACTTTTAAAATTCCTTTCCTGTCTGCATTAGTCATTAAGTGTCCTGCACACACACTATGATTTAGGAAGGCAATGTAATTTGAATTACTCAAAAGACTGTGATGCCTTTACAGGTAACAACTGAAGTAAACATCATTTAATTCACACAACAGTCCCATTATAGTCAAGGATCTGCTATGATTTCAGCTTAAGTGAAGAGAAGAGATGCACACCTCTGCTTTTCATTTCCTTGACCAGCTGTTTTTAGGGAAGCCTGTAACATAAAATTTTCTTGAGCAGTTATACCACAAGTTATCACATATACAATGATACATTTTGCTGCTTATGTTTATATTGAGATAATACCTTTTTATTATACCTTCTACCTCATCTGCACAAAAAACAATGTGAGGACACGGTTTTCTGCAAGACTAAGCAATTCCAAGCTTTAACACTATCTGTTAAGTCATCAGCTCATTTTCTGCATTTAAGGCAAAGCCAGGTGTAACAAACAGAATAAATTCACATTCTTAACATATGCATCCAAACATACCCTATCAAGATAAGAGGCTTCAATGCCTTCCAGCCTTAAGTCATCTCAGTATTTAGTTGGCTCATGCTTCAACAACATCAGATATCCTGGGATTTTATCACAACTAAGGAGAAAGGTTTAGAGTATTCAGACTGAGATACAAAGACCTTCACAGTGGAGCTTGCATCTGGCTTTCAGTTGTTTTCCTCAAGGAAGGACCCAGCTACGTTTGCTCACTCAATACAAGTTTTAAAAGCCATGCTCTCTTCACAAATTCTGGTCCTGCAATTCCTTCTTACCAGACAGGATCTGGTACACAAGGAACAGACTCAAACTAAGCCCCAGTGTGAGACACAGCTGAAGACCCAAAGGGAGAAGATGCCAAATGAAGAGTACCAGTCTGATACTCAGATTGCTACATGTAGCGGGGGAAAGAGCAGAACTGACATTTGAGGTCAAAAGGCACTTTTTTCCTCAATGCAATCAGTAGGCCTTGGTGCTTTTTCTAAAAGACCAGAGGGAAAGCAGTTTGGGAAAGGAGGCAAAACTGCTTCAGAGATAACTATCTGTCTTGACCATCTCCAGAGAAACAATTCCCACAATGCAGCCCAAAAAGGCACCTCTCGGAACTCACCATATCAATTTGGCTAAGGAGTTCTGTAAGTTTCAGACAAAGCCAGCTCTCTCTGCTCACGCACACACACACCCTGCAGCACCCAAGACTCATTCTTTACAGCAGGGCCAGTATCTCAAGGCAACGACCCAAGTTGGCAGGGCTCTGCCGTTCTGTGCTGCTCCTACTCTCGGCGTACAATGGTCTATTTACAGTGGGCAGCAGCCTGCCTATTGTCTATCCATAGCCAGACATCGTTCGAGTGCAACGGAAGAGAACAGGAGAGCAGCCGTCAGCTTCTGTATTGCAAAGAAAACAACCCCAAGAACCAATGGCCTCTCTTTCTCTCTATTCTAATATTTAGATAAACAACACACTAGCACTGCCATAAAGGCAGGTCCATCACATGGTGTAAAAGAACAGGCTGTGTTATTTCTACAGCCTCTTGCAGGGAGGACAAATGTACAAGACAAGCTGTCTATCTCTTATTATGAACAAGATGGCACTAAGATGTTTTCCTTATGATATGCTGAAACAAGGAACCAGCCACCCACATACCTTTGGGCTGTCCTGACAGCTACCTGCCACTGCAGTCTGTTTTTTTTTTCACTCTTACAGGTTACACTGCACAGCTCCCATGGATCTCATTTTTTCCTTAAACCTTTCTCCACTCAGCCTTTGAAAGAACAAGCGCAGAATCATGTTCTAGCTCCGTTATTATGTATAAAAAACAGGTAGAACAAATACCTTTGGTTATTAACTGGAGAAATCCTTTTGTCTGAATAGAATACATAATGCTAATCTCAGAGTCCATTTACAATCAGCTTAAATTTGAGTCAGTCCAACCTGTCCTAGATGCATGCTCCCACAACCCTCTCCATGCTGGCCAGGCAGCCACAAGGGAGGTAGGTGATCTGGCAAACACCATCTTTCTGCATTAGTTGTGATGCTAGTTCTCAATTAGATCAACTCTTGTCTCAATCACCAGATAGCCTTTAGCTCCCAGAAGGAAACAGGACAGCACAGCTGCAGAAGGGAGTGGACTACTGTAATACTACACATTGAGGATAAAACTCTAACCACTGCATGCAAGTCCTCCTGGGATTTTTTGCCTGTCCTGCAGTTAGAGGGGAATCTGACTGAGGTCTTGCAAACACCTGTGACATAGCCAAACTAGCCAGCACATAAACCACAACCACTTTCAAGATACAGCAAAGGAGCTTTGGTATTTGAGACTTGAAGGAGAAATCCCAGTTTAAGCCCTGTATAACAAACAGGACAGCAAAATGCCTACTGTGGTGCAGCCTGTCATGACATACATGAGGGGTCACATATGACTCCTCAGCCAGAGAAGACTTGTCTGAACAAACCAAGCACATTGAACTGCCTAATCCACTACTGTGACCTCCTCCTCCACCACCTCCACCTCACCCTCTGACCCCTCCCCAACTGAAATAAATAAATTAATAAATATTATCTTACCCAGAAATCACCTAGTTCACCCAGCCAAGCATGAGAGCTATAAACCCTTCTTTCAAAGCAGTAACTGACATATTTACCTTCCTGCAAGAGTAAAGAGGGAAGAACTACAGAGCTATTAATAAGGAACACATCCCAGGCAGGAAGAACCACCAGGCCCTTAATATTCACACCTCACATCCAACTCCTCTTCAGCTCCCCCAGTCAGGCTCTAAGCAACCATAGGACATCATCCACTGGGGTGTAGGTTGCCTCTGCTGGTTCAGTTTCTCTTCCTGCATTTGGGACAAGGCAGAACTAGAGGTAAACAACCTACAAGAGGGATTCAGACCCATCAGTTAGGCCACGGTGACTTACTTCATAAACTGCAACCAAAGTTAAGGCTTCTGCTGCAACCTTTAAGGAGTACTAAATCTGCAATTGGTGTGTCAAGGCTCTGTTCACATCAACAAGGACAGTCACAGGCCTGTCCTCAGACATTTGGCCTCAGTCACCTTGCAGTCAAGTGGAACTCCACCTGGATTCTTGCCTCTCAGTGATGTCCAGTAAGTAATCTGAGTGCACACTGGTGAGGTCACTGGAGTTTACTCAAGTTCAGGAGTTGAAACACATGACAAGAATCTGCCCAATGCCTTTTGTGCAATTACAGTCCTCCAACAACATTTGGTAACCCTGTGTATAAAGGAAAACCAACACTTACCACTAAAACCTTTCAGAGAGTGATTAAGTTACCTTTAATCCAAGCCTATACACACACAACACATCACCAAGCAGTCTTACCCGTTTCTCACCTCCAAAAACCAGACAAGATGCTTACAAATATTTTTCAGCCTACACTGCTATCCATTAGAGTTGCATCCCTGCAACTCTGATTTGCAAGTACATCATGGCACTACTCTGTTAATCTAGCATCATTCCAAACACCATTTAGATGAAAACCACCCTACAGAACCCAACAGCTTTCTTGTGGCCTAAGAGCTCAAGTAGATCATACCAACTTATTCATTCTACTCATCCCAGGAAAAGGCTCCTATTCAGAAAGCCCAGTATGCAATATCAAGCTAACACATGGTTTAAGTGCTCACTTGAGACTCCGTGAGAAGGAGTTTCTCACTCATACTTCTGATACCTGAAATCTCACATAAGGCAACCTGGGTCAGGCACAGCAAGCCCCACCGGATCATGCTAGATAGTGTTTAAATCCAACAGCTTGTTACAAAAAATACAACCCTTTACACTCTGAGACTGAAGGATCTCAGTAAGTACTTATGAGAAGCAATTGCTTCTCTGAGTGACCTCCCAACACCAGCAGCACAAAAAATAGTATGACAAACACAGCAACCTTTTGACCTCAGGTATTAGGGTATGCCTGCATTTCCTCCAAGTCAGTGATAGTAAGCATTTTCTTCTTGCCTTCCTAGGAAACTAATTCAACCTCACCAGGCTATTATTGCAGTCCAGCTGCAGAAGCCAAACTTCCAAAACATGGCACAGCAAACTAAAATGCTTAAGAGTTCTGGGTTCAAGAACAGTAATTCATAAAAAAAGGAAGAAATCCTCTTCTGGAAACAGGACATCATGCACTTCTGCTATAGCCCTTAAATGGTTCAACTACAAAAACAAATACCATTTTTCTTCTACATCTCTATAAAACCATGTAAGCTGTTTTCAATCAGTTTTGAGCAAACTACCAGTACTACTAAGATTCAAATCCTAACCAAAAAGAAGTATTTTACTACAATAGAATGGTTTGGGTTGAAAAAGACCTTAAAGATTATCTAGTTCCAAACTCCCTGCCCGGGGCAGGGAATCATGTTTGACCCTGCGTAGATGAGTAACTCTCAACATGAAAGGCAGCAAGAGAGCAGAAGCCTCATGTTTTCAAGCGTCCTTGTTTCAGGAGTCAGGTGGGACCTGCAGAAATGCAAGGCCCCCCTATGCTTGAAGACAGGGTTCAGCCTACAGCCTGTAAAGGTCAATGCTGTACAGCAGAGCTTCCCTGAGCCACACAGCATCGTAAACTCCCCCACAAAACCATTCACCAGTGAACAAACCGTCACCCCTCTTACTTGTGAGGATTTCTAGGGAGTTACCTACCAATAGTGATATTTACCATAGTGAAATATTTAACATCTCTGAACTTGTGATTTAGCATAGCAGGCAAGTAGAATATGGCAGGCAGTCTGTTCATAAGACTGCCAGAAACCCAGTTTATCAAGCAATGTATCCCTTGGGCCAGAACATCTCTCTCATCTCTGCTGCACATTGAAAAAATTCATGCCATTAGTTTTCTTCAGTCTACCCAATTCCATCAACCACACTATCAAGAAAAACAAAACACAAAAACCTTTTATTACCTTCTGTTGCTCATATTAGTAAAAGTGTTGTTTTCTTGGAAGGATTAGAAAGAGAAAATAAACCTTTTACTCTGCCCCACTGGAAAGCAACACACACAAAACAGGGAAGGTACAACCCACCTCTGTCTCCTCCCAAAAATCCCATGAAGGATTCCTTCCTAGTGAAGCAATGAGATAGGAGAACCAGCTACACAGACTTTGCTCAAAATTAGGCAAGTCACTTACCCACATAAGTATTTCAAAGTTGTCTTTCCTTCCATTTCAAATTGCCAGTTTTGTTTTTCTACCAATACCAATCTTGTAGTTGTCCTTAAAGCAAAAGGCTACTTGGGGGTTTCCTTCTCAAAAACTGAAGACTTACTTCCAACCTCATGTTGGCCAAATTGTAGTTGTAAAACAATGTCTACCAAATTTAGAAGCTACCTTTGTAAATTCATTGTAATCATGCAGACCTCAGACTAGGCTAAGGCTGTTTGCTCAAGACCTTGAATTGATAACACTAAACACAACAGCTACTTGTAATGACAAGCGTTAGATTTTTCCCATCAGCCACCTTTCAAACATTCCCCTATCCCAATACAAGCAAACTACATACCCTTAAACTTTAAAAAGGCAGTAACAGCAAGGGTCCATGAGGAACTTCATGTATCAATTTTTGCATTATTAATACTTCTATTGTTGCAAGAGGAACAGAAAGGTATTTTTCACTAAACTCAATGCCCTCTTATACTCAATTTCTTGATCCAAGAAATCTGATCCAAATCCTGGGGCTGAGATTTCTCGGCTTGTGAGTTTGAGAGCACGTTCCAAAGCAAAAAGGCAAATGTAAACTCTCCTGATCAGGCTCAGGAGACTGCAGGATTCCCTGCAAAGCACGCGGATGAAAAAGGAAATCTATTAACACCACATGGAATAGTTCTGCTCTTTCCTATCACAGAACCTGACCATCATATCTCAGATGCTAACCCGAGTGAGGCATATGTTTAGATTACACAGTCCAAGAGGGTGTCCGCAATACTCCAGACAGTTCACAGACATGCCCTTTAGAAATTTAGAAGGCTTCAAGTGTTGCAATTCCTGTTCAACAGGAACAAGAAATGTATGCATCCTAGAACAAAAGCATCGTGTAACCAGGCTAAATCTCTGTGCTGTAGCACTGCAAGTCCTACCTAGCAGCAGAGGAGGCCTGCAAAGTCAAAGCCACTCAACCTTCCATTTTAGGCCAGTTTGGCTCATGCTGCATTTCCATACGCACTCTAAACTTGCTTTAAAAGAAGAAAGAGGGAAAAAAAAAAAAGCTGCTTGAAGTACATGCTGCATTCCTGCAGGAGAGAACAACCTACTTGGAAGGCAAAGTCCGGCAGCTAAACCAGCGTGAACCCCCGGGGTCAGCGGGCAGCACCGCGCTGCCCAGCCCGCTACCTGCTGCTCGGCCCGACCGAGCTGCTCACCCGCGCCAGGCCGAGCCGGGCCGGGCTGGAGGGCAGCGCCGGCGCCGAACAATGCCCGGCCAGCCCGAGCTGCCGCAGCGCCGGGGGGAGGCCGGAGACAGCCAGCTACCCTTTCCTGACGGCTTTTGTACGAGGGGAAGCCGAGCCGGCTCCGGGGGACGCCGATCCCATTGCGGGGCGGCAAGGAAAGCCCCGCGGCCCCGCACAGGCAGCCGACAGGGATCGGCGGCAGGATGGGACGGGACGGGACCGCCCGGCCCCGCGGTGGCAGCGGCCGCGCAGACCAGACCACCCCAGCCCCGCGGCGGCCGCTCCGTGGGGCTCGGCCTTCTCCGCGTCTGCCGCCCGTCCCTACCCCTGCCTGCCCCTTCTCTTGCCCGTGTCCCTGCCCCCTCCCTTGTCCCTGCCCACAGTAACGCACACAAGCCCGCGGGGAGGGCGGTGGAAATTTTGTACGGAGCGGGCACAAATGACAGAGATGCACTGGGAGCTGAGTGGAGTTCTGGCACTACTGCCACTTAACACCTGAGAGGTCTGAGGTGACAGCTTGCAAAGGAAGGGCTTTCTCATGACTTCCAAAAGGACGTCTGCATCCGGTATAAATATGCTAAAAGAACATGTTTCAAAATGAAGGTGTTGGAAGAGGACAACGACCTTGTTGCAATTTGTTGCTTACCTCTGCTAAACTTTTTTTTGTGAGGTGCTGTGAATTCGTGGGGCATCTTGAGGCAGGACCCCTGATAGTTATCCCAGAATCATAGAATGGTTTGGATTGGAAGGAATCTTAATGATTGTCTAGTTCCAATGCTTCTGTCATGGGCAGGGACACCTTTCACTACACCAGGTTGCTCAAAGCCTCATCCCAACCTGGCCTTCAACATTTGCAGGGACATGGAATCCAGAGCTTCACCAGGCAATCTGTTCTGGTGTCTCACCACTCTCACAGCAAGGAATTTCTTGTTCACATCTAATCTAAACCCACCCTCTTTCAGTTTAAAGCCATAACCCCTTCTCCTATCATTAAATGCCCTAGTAAAAAGTCCCTCTCCAGCTGTCCTGCAGACCCCGCACCCTCCCTTCAGATACTGGAAGGCTGCTTTAATGTTTCCCCAGAGCCTTTTTTAGACTAAGCAACCCCAACTCCTTCAGCCTGTCTTCACAGGAGAGGTGCTTCTGATCATCTTCATGGCCCTCCTCTGGACCTGCTTGAGGAAATCCATGTCTCTCTTGTGCTGAGGACCCCAGACCTGGATGCTGTCTCACGAGAGCAGAGTGCAGGGGCAGAATCCCCACCCACACCCTGCTGGCCACGCTCCTTTTCATGTAGCCTAAGACACCTTTGGCTTTCGGGGCTGCAAGTGCACATTTGCTGGCTCATGTCCAGCCTCTCATCCACCAACACCCCCAAGTCCTTCTGCCCAGGGGTACACCTCAATCCATTCTCTGCCCAGCCTGTATTCATGCTTGGGATTGCCCCAACCCAGGTGCAGGACTTTGCACTCGGCCTTGTTGAGCTCTGTGAGGTTCACATGCCCCTACCTTTCAAGTCTGTCCAGGTCCCTCTGGATGGCAGTTAGGTTACCTCAACTGGTTTTGGTTTGGCTGTATGCTGCATCAATCCATTAGACCTGTGGGTAAATCATCAACCCACATGTCAAAGTCCCACTATGTTGCACATTCTGCATTGCCATAATTTCCCAGTGTTTCCTGGGTATTATTTATTTTAAGTGTGTGTAGGGGTGTTAAGGCTGTTCACTTTCATATGTATATATAGTATTCTATAAATTACTGGAGGTACTTTTATTTTACATAAAGGCAACTACTGTTTCCTAATGCTTCAGTTTATATTGGAGTATAGCAGGCAAAGGACTTCCTGCAAAATATTTTAAGAAAGCAAGGAGCCTATAGTCACTTTTTAGCACAAAGGAGCAGGGCAATTGTGAAGCTGCTGATAGTCCCCACTTAACTGCACTTGGGTTCACACTATGGAGTGGCTCAGAAATGCAAAATAAATTCCTTTCTCAGGAAAGGATGTGGAAGCACATAATCCAGGAGTGTGTCTGACTGAGTGCCGCTGCTAATGGGCACGGAGTGTCTAGCACCACTCTAAAGCTAGTTGAGTAAAGCCCCAGAGCACAAGCAGCATGGACATCAGCTGCTCTGCCACGGGTGGGCTCTTCTGCTTTGCTCCTGTTGCACCACACTTCGTGCTCATGTAGACACAACCAGACTCTGCCAAGTGATTTTTGCATTTTGTCCAGGATTCTGGATGAAGGAAACAAGTGAAGTAGAATTGCATACTACCAGGCACTGGTGATTTCATGCTTTGTCCTGAATGTATTCCATCTGCCAAACACCAAAGCTTATTATTATTTTATCTATTATGCTAATTAATCTTTTATTAGCACACCTTTCTCCACATCTGGGTTTCTAAAGGCCATACACCACATTTTAGTGCTTCCTCCAAGAAACTTTAGTGAACTGGTTTTCTCTTGTCTTTCACTGGAAAGAGAATTTCTAAAAAATCTCTCTCTCTCTCTCTCTGTGTCTGATACTTTTTCATGAATTCTGTCAGCAACATGAAATTGCCAAAGTCCCAGCTACATAATTCTTAAATAGGTATCTCGGTGGTGCCAGGTATGACTCCTCTGATGCTCCTTGACGCTCACCACATTATACATCCAGGGACTACATTACTCTCTGAAATCAGCTTTTTTCCAGCTGATCAGAAAAGATAGAGACCCAGTCTCAACCAGACTGTGTAGAGAAACATACACAGACAACATGAAAGTAGGAGCATAAACAAAATCTACAGGAAAAATATTGGACTGTCTTACACAGGAGAACAAAGGAACCTGCTGTTCCTTTGGATCAGGATGTGTCTAGGACCCTTTACCAACTACATACACATTTTAATTCTATTTGAGGTTTCACCAACCCTTTTTATTGGTGTACAGGGTATATAGGCTCTAATCCCGTTTCATAAAGGAAATTTGCTCATTAAGTACATCAGATAAACCAAATAAGTAAATAAAGACATCCAAAGGGACATTCTGGCTTTCTTGTTTAAAGGGAGTTCCTTGTATTTCAGTCTGTGTCCACAGCCTCTGGTCCTTTCATTGGAAGGCTGTGCCTCCATCTTTCCCCCCAAAATAGGTATTTACACACCAGCAAGATCCTCCCCTAGCCCCAGGTTTTCCCTTCTTGAGGCTGAATAACCCCAGTTTGCTTAGCCTCACCTCATGTGACAAGAACTTCAGTCCCTTTACCATATTTATGGCTCTTCACTGGACTTTTTCCAGTATGTCCATGTCTTTTTTGTATAGAGGATCCCAGAGTAGACACAGTGCTCCAGCTGTGGCCTCCCCAGCACTGAGTAGAGGGGGATGATCATCTCTGCTTGACTGCATGTGGGGATGGACCACTCTGGAGCTTGGAGAAGGTGATCCTTAGAAAATCAATCCGTTTTCTTGAACCCCTCCTCTGTCCAGGACGATGATGTTAACAGGGCAATTATCCCATAAAGAGATTACCCAAAACAGAGGATTTCCATTTCAGCATATGATCATTATAGAATTTTCAGCTTGGTATTTTCTTTCCAAGTAATATTGATATCAGGGTAGTGTTCTTATATACATGTACTGGTTGTCATTGCTGAAATAAATAAAGCATCTGACAGAAAAAAAACCCTTGTTCTTTTGATTTTTCTTTACAGGGTATGCACATCACTCTACAGAATTGGGTAATCCTAAGTGTATCATCTCAGAACCATCCCAAGTGTATCATTTTTACACAAAACAGACTGTTTAGCCTTCTGCCATACTGTATCTGCATCTGCTAACACTTGTGTGCAATCTCAAGAGAAGAAAAACAAAGAAATGCTATGTAAATAAGCACTTCAAAATGTCTAACGTATATAGCAATTGAAAACCGTGAGCTACTGTGTCCGTGGAGCAGGAATAGTTATTTATGTCCTGATAACCCTCTTCCTAGTGAGAAATGGAATAATGTTCATTTTGCATTTCTAACCTTCATACATTTGAGAAATGGAATGACAGGAAATGCCAGGGAGCAGGAAGGGGGAGTGGGGTCCCTCCATAGTCAGGAACCAGCAGGACCTGAGGACAGCTCCAGCAGAAGCGATGCTTTTCCCCAGGAGCTGTGCTGTCCCCCAGGGCACCCAGACAGGTGATATCAAGTGCTTTAACCAACAGCCTTGGGCAATTTGAGGTGACAAGTCAGGTCCAGGGTCCATGTGCAGACACAGTGGGGAACAGCAGGAGCCAGCACTAGGACTGAAGACAAGGCAAGGACATACGTCATCCCCCTTGCCCTGCCAGCCACTCTTCTTTTGATGCAGCCCAGGATGCGATTGGCTTTCTGGGCTGCCAGTTCCCATATTCCTGCCACATATTGAAAGACAATGGTGACATGGGGACCTAAGTTTGAGGTTATATGACAGTTACATAATGGTTGGATTTAACCTCAGAGGTCTTTTCCAAACTAAATGATTCCATGATTCTATGACACCTAGATCTGGGATAAAAAGGTAGTGCATGAAGAAGATACTATAATAAGATATTGTAGGCTTGCAACAGATTTGGTTTGTTGAGGACAACTGAATTTGGTTATCTTGATGCCTTTTTTTTCCTTAGGTCTATGTCATCATACAAGTGCATTTTCACCTACGAAACAACACATCATATTGGATGCTGCATTATTGGGCACTGCAGCAAAAAACCCAAAGGTAAGAGAGGCCCAGAAGTAAGAAACTCTGTTCTGGGTCAGAGGGAAAAATATATGTAGGGGGATTCCTGCAGACTCCAGTCATCTACCTTCCTTTCACATGGATGAACGCAAACCCAAACAGAGTTAATGAATGAGCTGTAGTGGCAGGGCTCTGGATAAAGGTCTGCGTAGAGCCAGCCTACAGCTTCCTTCAGTCACCCTCAGTATGTTACCTTAAATAGTTCTTCAACTTAGAAAGGCAGAAGTAAGGAAGTCATGAGTGTATTGACTTCCGTGAAATACAGGTCTTCTGAACATTGAGATACCTAACCAGGAAAATAAAATGTTTACAAAATTCTCTGTATAAAGGCACAGATTAAAAAAATTGTGACATTTCTATGGCACAGCAGAAAAGAGACATGATATGTATATATATATACAGATAGATACATACACAAAGATATCTAGAGAGATTTATCAGAAAAAAAAGGAAAGAAACTAGAAAGCAAATTTAAATAGAAATTCCATGTTTTTAAGCATGTAATGACTTGGTTGAGTTTTGAGGATTTAGTGGGTTTTTTTTTAAATACAGGAAGGATTTTTCAGCTATGTTTACTACTCCTTCCACTTTCTATTACTGTCTCTTTATCAAATATTTCTCCTTCTTTTGCTCACTACCCTCTATAAGATAAATGTGTATCTTGTGGTTTGGGATCTTCTGAGGAACTTCTGTATGAACTGACAAGGTCTCTGTTTCTCACTCAGCACACAGGAACTGCCCTTCCCACAGCATTAAGGTGTCAGTTTGAATTCCAGAAGATATGAAGGAGACAGGGGAGTCCTTTGGAAACAGTATTCTGTCCAGTAAAAACAAGACAATCTGGTCATAACTGATTCAGCTTGCTTATGTCAGGCTAACAAAAATGTTATTTCCTCAAATGACAAGGTGCCTATGTAATGGCACAGGACTGGAAAACTCAGCCTAAAAGAGCAACAGTCTAAATTTTTCCAGTTCATTTGCTGAAGATATCTCTAGATATCTTTGTGTATGTATCTATCTGTATATATATATACATATCATGTCTCTTTTCTGCTGTGCCATAGAAATGTCACAATTTGTTTTATCTCTGGCCAGTCCTTCTTTCTTTGAACTTTGGTTCACAGGCTACATTTTCACCCCCTTCCTCCTCTAAGCTGTACACATGTGCAAGTTTACTAACAAGTTGACTACTCACTTCATCAAAATGATCAAAATAAAGCTTTACAAATTTGAAAGTTATTTAAGTGAAATGACTAACATAACAAGAATATTCTGCTGGTTGTTTATGCCAATGCAATATGAACAAACCAATTTGTTCACTTTTTCTCTTGTAAAATTTTTCCCCAATCACCATTCTTCTGTATATCAATCTTTTTGAAGGTTAAAGGCATCACACAGAAAAGATAAAGTTTATGTTCTTTAGTTCTAACATCTACTTGAGAACAGATGCTGACATGTATAAAGCTGTATTACTGAAATATATGAACAAACAATAATGTTCCATCTGCTTAACTGAATATCAAGTAAAATATTACACAGAAATAATCAGAGCAAGAAAGCTCAGAAGTTAAATATTTATTATGTTTAGACTCTGACTAAGAAACAAAGTGTGTGAAAAAATAAAAGACCATCTCTTCTGCTGGAACATATCCTGATCACAATCTTTTCTGGCTGACAAAAGGAGTAAGTTGTTCTATTTGGTAGAATTTACAGTTCACTGGCACATGTTTAACACAAAACCAAACAGGAGAACCCCAGGTAGTGCCAGACTACAGTATATTGAACATCCTTTGCCAGCAATGACCTCTAAATGTGCAGCATGTTCTCGCATTCTTCACATACCCACACCTCCTTGCAACTATTTCTAATGAGAATTGATGCACAAGCACGAGTTCAGCCCCGGGATGAACTTGACATGACATCAGGCCAGATGTCATGGCAAGGAACATCTGCTTTTCAAGGATATCTCAAGCTGAGTGTGCTCACCTCCCCAAAGCTGTCAGCTAAAAAGCATGCTCCACCATGGCAAGGATTCATTTGGGCTCCTGCAAGTCAATGTTAGTGCCTACAGGGGTCAAAAAGAGAAAACAGAAAGAACTAATGAGCACCAAGCTCTTTCCCAAAGCCAAAGAGCTTGTACATAGTGATTTTGAGGCTCTGATTTTAAATTAGTGCCTAGTATTCAAAAAAGTCTCTTATTTCTTACAAAACACATCTGCAGACTGGAACATGTACATTAATTCTGTCACTTGCATTTTCATGTAACACTGATGTCTCAACACTTGAACCATGTGTGTAAACAGAGCTCTGCTTTTGAAAGGTTGGCCCCACATCTCATCTGCCCCAGGCCATCAAATGCCAAACAAATCAAGCTTGCAGATGCCAGACCAAAACAATGGACAAGCAGGCACTGGAAATTATCAGCTGCCTGCCTTAAACAAATGGAGAAGATCCACAGGAGCCACCCCTGTAAGCACAGACAGATACCGAAGCACAGGCTTCTGGAAAAAACTGACAGCTCCCGCGTATGTCAAGCCCTGTTCCAGTGCTTAGCTTCTGTGGGAATGTGGGACTAAGTGCAGGGAGCTCAGGCTGGCAGTTGGAGTAGCTCAGGTATTGGTTAATGCTCCTTCTTACCTACAAAACTGAGGCTGCACCCTCCTTCCTGCTTCAGTGCAAAGCCGAGTTTAGACAGGGAGGGAGATAGAGCCAACTCACACCGGGATGTTGTGGCAAAGAAGCGTCCTGGGAATAGTTTTAATAAAAGGCTTGAAGGTTATGGATAAGATCAACATGGCTATCATACAGCCCATTAAAGTATTCCACAGCAAGGTACGTCAGTAAACTACATCTTTATTTGGGATAAAAGCCAATCCAGGGATTAGCTGAACAACCTGTCAAGGCCCTGCATCATAAATCACCTGCATTGTCTCTGAAAATGTGTGGAAACAATTCCACCCTCCTTCCTCCACTGCAATGGGGTGATTCACAGAGTTGCCGCACAGGAAAAGAATAGGTCTTGCTTGTGAATAGCAAACCTGCATATACAAACTTGCATTTATGGGAAATAGACATGAAAAACATGTTAAATATGCCTCTCCTTGGTAAAACATTGATTATAAGAGGAAAATAAGCATTGTTTGCCCGTGTCTATGTTATAAGGAACCACCATTAATCAAGTTACCTGTAGCACATGTATGCAGTTGTCCACAGAAAATAGGTACCAGGTATTGGCACTGTTTCCATGCAGGTGAGTGCTGGCTAGCATGAACTCTACCGTCATGCATGGACCCAAGAAACCTTTACAACTGGGACACCAAGAAGTGCTTGGAAACGACGCTTCCCTACACCATTCCTGAACAGCACAAGCTGTTCAGGCCATCACTTCCCCAGCCCATCCCACTTACAACACCTACCACTTCAATTACCTATTGGGGAGATCTCACTTTATCATATCCCTGATCTTTCCTTGTTCCAGCCATCACCTGCCATCCATGCTACCCTCCATTGCCTCATGTAATACCACAGCCCAACTGGAGCAGAGCTTATTCTCTATTTTGTTTTCTTATATTTTAAGATGCAAAACTCCTAGAGTGATGAGAAGGCATTTATTTATCTTTGGAAATGTATCTTTTACTATGCATCCTGGTAATGAAATTGCCATTTCTTTATATAGAGATGGGCCAGTAGGAATATTTGACTACTACTTCTTGTAACAAACCACCTAATGGTACTAAAAATTATTATTTGAAGTGCTTTGCTTTATTTTTATGTAACATTCATGGACACTGTAGCAGGTTCAGTTTGAAAACCGGGCAGAAACACCAATTTAGTGTAGTGGTTTAGTTCACTTATTTGCCTTTGTGAGATATGAATTAGGAGAAATGCAAAGCAGGCTTAAAAACTTTAAAGAGTATAAAGAAAGTTTATTATTTATTAGGATTAAAAGAAAAAGAAACACTAAGAAAGTAAAGAAAAAAAACCCATTCTTCTTTTTTCCAGCACTCCCCCCTGCTTTCCAGCACTTCTCCAGTACTCACACACACTACTCGCACAAAGGATAACAAAGGTGGAATTTCTGGTCAGTATTAAAGTTCTTTAGAAAAGTCTGTCCAAACCTAGGGAAAAAGGAGGTCTCCCCTCTGCTCCAGTGTGGTTTCCAAACTGCTACCTGCGACAGTCCTGCCCGCCCGGAAACAGTCTGTTGCACTGAAACCATACTAATCTTTCCCATGTAAATCTTACAGTGTTTTCATACTGCAGTCATGGGCCAAACATGGGGTGTTCTCGTTTTAAGGATATGCAAATTCCAGCCTGAAATTCACAATTTTCTTCTTCACAAAAATCTCTAAAAAAAAGTCTTTTGTCCTGGGATGACTGTTTCAAAGTAAACATACAGCTCTCTGGTGACCTGACGTGGGTCACCTTTCTTTTTTTCCACAGGCTGCCTACAGAATTCTCAATCCCCCCATGTCTTTCAAATAGATTAAAGGGAAAAGAACAGTTTATGGTATTACAGTTTTTACCACAATCTGCAAAGAGTAGATTTAGGAGTTGCGCGACACGCGACTCCGCCCTCTTCTTACTGCCGCCATCTTTCACTTCATCCCACACAACTTACTTTCCCCTTCTCTTTCCAACTCCAACGCCATGTCGAAAAGTGTAGTCTCATTGGGCTGGACGTTGGAGGAAAAGCCCTTTTCCTTTGATGATGCCAGTTATTTGATGTTTTCCTCAGTCTGAGAAAGCTGGAAATCGGCTCCTGCCGGGTTCACGCAGGGCCATGTGGAGTGGGGGAAGGGAAGTCCCTCCCAGGTCCTGGAAGCTGCTCCGGTCTTCTCAGCTGTGCACCTCACAGGTATTCCTCAGCTGCCCGCGGCTTTGAGGGGGGAGTCTCCTTCAGCATTCCAGGGACTGTGCCCTGGCGCCAGGGGAGGTGAGGCTTGGGCCTGCTCTGAGGGCCGGGCCCGGAGCCATTCTCCCCCCTCCCAGCAGGAGAGCTGGACTCCCAGAGCAAGTTCCCACGCCTCCAGCAGGTTTAAATATGCAAACTCGAAAAGCGCAATTGGATCGAGAAACTGTCAATCACCTCAGCTCCAACCCATGACAGACACCTACATAGGGGTATTTTAGAAAAATGTTTTTTCCAAAATCTCTGTCTAGGAATATCTAGCAGCAACAAAAATTTACCATACAGAAAACCCCCAAACTTTATCTGTCTCAAAAATTAATACATCCAGTTTCTGCCTTATATTTTCTTCCACGAAACAGTAACAGATCCAAGTGCAAGGTTGTTTAACCTCTGTGTGATAATGCAAATTTTATCCACTAGGTTTCGTATGTATTTCGGAGCCTTGAATCACTGCCAGCCTGAATGCTGATATATAGGCAGAAAACCCAGCAGTTGGGTCACTAGATAATGACTCTTTCTCCACAAGGCAAAGACAACATATATATATATATGCAGGAAAGCTGTAAACAGAGTTAGAAGCTAAGAAATTAAGAGGTGAATATGATGGGTGAAAAGAGCAAAGATTTTAAGTTCAGACTTAAAGTTTAATTTTAAATAGAAGTTATTTAAGTTGATCTAGCCAAACTGTAGATTAGCTGAACTAAAGGCAAATATTTTACTTCAAGTTTTAGAAACATTTTACAGTTTCTTTTCTTATTTGATCCTCCATTCATTACTCATGTTTTGGAGTTAATTAATATTACAAAGATACTTAAAGAGAAATCATACAATCAATCAGTTTGAGCAGTTTTATCCTGGGCTCCCTGCAGCAGCAGCCAGCAGTGCCTGGTGTATCTGGCCGTGGTAAGGGCAGTACCAGGTGCAGGTGCTGGCAGTGCCAGAAGGCAGGAGCAGCGCTGGCAGCGTGTGAGGCCCGGGGCTCTTGTGCCACTCACAAGCATTTCACGTGCTCCAAACCTGACTGTTCTGCCAGGCTGCTTCACTGCCCTCCTGAGCTCTGCTTGCTTCTCCCCAGAGAGGTCAGCACTTGCTCTTGCTGGCTGGCACAGGCTATTTTTGTATAAAAAGGGCAACAGGTGGCAAGGCTCACCCCAAGGTCATGGAGAAGGCTGTGCCTTCCAGCTGCCCAGGAAGGAAAACTGCCTTCACATTCTCAGTTCACCTGCATGGCAGCAGGTACTGCTGGAGTTACACATGCAGTTTCCATTACATAAGCATTTGCTGACAGAACTTTAAAAACCCCACACATTTAGGGCAGTTCTTTTTTTTAAATTTTAATTTCCTGATGTGACTATGGAGAATGACAACCGAGGGATATTAGTTTGGGGTACTGAGTAAATTTCAAAAAAAACACAACAAAACCCAAAGTAAGATTAAAACACACTCCTAGATGAAATTACTAAGGGTTGAAACATATGATTTGGCACAAATCATTGAAGACTGTAATAGATATCAGTTTGGCTTGACAGAATAAATGACAAGCTGAAAATTATTTCATAAGCTCAGACAAGGAAGCCTTTTCTTACTTGTTTTTGTTCTTAGGTTGTTAACTGCATGCCTACAAGGTTAAATACTGCCCAGGGTGTCCTAGAGTGAAACCACAAACTCCAGAATTCCGTAGCAAATCTCAAATGTGGTGAAAAGCTCCATATCCCATAATTACCCTTCAGGTTTTGACATTAAAAAAATTGCAAATGTGCAGCTTGCATAGGCTCTTTCCCATTACAAGAGCGCAAATACAAACTTCCCTCTGTTCTATTTGGCTAACACACCTGAACAGGCAACATAAAGCAGAGGTAACTTTTCAGTAACAATTTAGAGATTAGGTGGTAGCAAATTAGAAAAATTAGAATTTTAAAATTAACTGTTAATAAAACAAAACAAAACAATAAATTCCAATAGCTAATAACCTTTCCAGAAAGCGGGATAATATTTTCACCTCCATGGCAAGTGCTTTATCGTCTATAATGGCACTGCTCTGTCTGCAGCTGGCCTATGGCCTCCTCGGGCAAGGCTGCGGGGTGCATGATCCCTATATTCTGTACCCCCTTCAGAAAGAAAGCCAAGAAAGCAACATTACACCAGGTGTGTCCAGTAGTATGTCCTTCTTAGTAAGCACAGCCTAATCTTGGATCATTGATGGTAAGTGATAATGCTGAAAGTAGCTCTTAGCTTTGTAAAAATACAGGTTTGTTGATTTTCCTTCAGTACACTCAACCTTCTCTTTTTGCCTTCAAAGGCTTGTTGAATGCAACTTCCTCTCAACTGTTATCTACCGCACAAAGCACAGAAAAAAGCCTTTCAAAGCTCACACTATAAGCCCTAGAGCAGCCACAGTCCCAAACTATGCTGAGTTATCAGAGATCTTGCTTTCACAGGGATGAAAGGACCTTTATCATATTCCCAGAAAGGGGTGGAGGGCACGGCTTTGCCCCATGCAGAAGGAGTTATATCCCTCCCGTGAGAAGGTGGTCTGAGCTTGCCTGGAATGCCATGATGGTATGTCAGTGTCCAGCTGGATGGTGCAATCCTTCAAAACACAGAGTGAAAGCTGTATAATTCTAAACTTCAGGAAAAGCTACCCAACTGAAGCACATCAACAGATGTTTCCTGACATATGTTATCACCTAATGTAGCATAGGGTGGCGAACCACAGGGGCATTTCTAACAGGTTAATTCAATAAGGATTGTGAAATAGAAATACAAAGGGAGCAGGAGAAATGCAGAGATCATCTTCAACCTGTTTTCAACCAGTCCAAATAGGCCATATACTGTAATGGTCTCCTCCTTATCACTATAATAACTAATAAGGCAGCACTGAAGTTTTTGAAGTCCTTTAGCATGATTACATGCGCACATGAACACTGGGGTCAGCTAATAACCTCATTTAACTTCTTCTGGAATTGATGAAATCTTTCCCCTAGCTTCAACAGAATCTAGATTAGGATATTAATAATACACAGCGGGTGCAGTGTACTGGCTAGAAGATCTATTGCTGCTTAGCGAGCTTTTATCTATAGTAAAATGGCACTGGTTTTCCACAGCTGTATTTACCCTTGGTACAGTCAGATTTTAAATGCACATATAATTTAGGAATTTGTATGTCTTACAGTTCAAGTTCTCCAACAAGCAGAAAATCCCCTTCAGCATCCACAAAGGGTTCCCAAAGAGTATTACAGTCCCAACGCAAATGGCAATTCTCAAATTGACCAAAGTGACTCTGAAAACTTAAAAACTTCAAGTATCTAAACTCTCCATGATATCAAAAATATTTCTCAAGGAAGAACGTCTGCTGAGCTTTTCCACTGATAGAGCATGTGACATGTTGACAGAGCAGCAGCACCCTCCCACCAAGCAGGGCCTTTTCTGCAGGACATGAAAATATGGATGGGCCTCCTCACCAAACTGCAGTTGTGTAGATGCACAACCAAAAATCCTGGTTAGAAAAAGAGCAATCTAAATCTACACAAGCAGAATTTTAGCTATGTTTTTTTGGAGGGAGTGTCTTTTTTTTTAGCCTTTTGAGACAACAACTGTAAAAGTAATTAGCTCATTATCTTTAGGAAATAAAAACATGAAACAAATTCAAAGTGGAAGGTCAAAAATACTGTTTCCATTAATAAGAAGCTTCTAGTGTCTTTCAGATAATACTCCAGTTTAAAGATTTATGTGATTATTTTTGTGCATCAAAATTCTTGCAAATAACTCCCAGTCCAACAGAAACAAGTTACCATTGATGCTGAGGGATTCTCTCAGCCCTACTTCCATGGAAATCCAGGACAAGATTCCCTTGGCTTTTCACATGGTATGGTCCGGCAAAAAGAAGGTCATCAACAATTTGCTTAATGTTTCCTCTTTAAAGCAGCAACTCCAAATTCAGACCTAAATCCCTAATAAAAGAAATGTAGAAAGAGTTTGTTCTTCCTCAGACATTCTTGCTCAGCTCAGTGTATACTTGCTCTTTCAGGAACCTTCTGGCATAAAAGTGTTTCAGCTTCTCAGTTAGGGAAAGTGTGAGGGTTTTTTTAAAAAAAGCTTGTATTAGGACCTGGGGTTTTTTTACTTGCTAAGCAGGAAGAGGATCAAGAGTGAGAATATGTGATCAGTGGGGAGAACCAAAGGGATTTCACCTCTGATAAATTCGCTTTTCTTCTCCAGAAGCCACATTTCTGTCCTGCTTCCTCCCATGCAGAAAAATTGATTCTTTTCCAAAGCAAGCAAAAAAAAAAAAAAAAGAAAAGGATTTTATTTCAGTCCTTTAGGTCATAGAAAAGCACTTGCTTGGGGATATTAGTCAGGATTAGTTACTCTCTTTCCTGTTTGCAAGTATTAGAAAAAGTTCAGAACTCATACACTTTGTTTCAGGATGGTTATGAAACATTCATTTTCAACATGATGTGATCTTGTAGACTTTCAGCTTCCTTTATCTGTTTTATTCATACAGTTTGTGTGCATACAGTTGAAGTAGACTTACTAAAAAAACTACATGTATATAATAATATTAGACTTGCTACAAATTTCACAAGCTACAAGAATACTTGTGTTAAGTGTAAAGACAAAGAAGTGTTCAACCAATATCCACCTTTGTCAAGGGACCAACAAAGTGGAAAATATTCTCATTTATATTTCCAGCACCTCAAATTACCTAGTGTGAGTGAAATTCAGAAAGATTATGGAGAGATGACTAATCAAAAGGTCTCTGCCCAGCTGAGAAGCATGCAATTGGCATCTTATCTGGAGTGAATGGGCTTGCAAATAAGTGCAGGATGTAGTAAGAATTCACTAACTAAAGCACAAGGTGTGTAGTATAGAATGGTATATCCGTCCTAAATTTCAGCAGACTAATTGTCCTGATAATATCGACAGTGCTTTCCAGGTAAAATCAATAGCAACAGGAAAATCTTTGGATCATGGTTAGGAAGAAGACATTTTCAGGGTAAGCCTGTTACTTGATGAAAATTTGTTTTAATACCTCAATCATTACTTCCTAACTTTTTTGTTCAGTTGAGAATCTGTGGATTGAGAGTCTGCATGCTGTTGTCACACCACGATCGCATTTTCCCTCTCCTCCACTACACTGCTACCCCAGCACAGTTATTCCACATCTCCCACACCAGGACAACAGGTCACTCTAGGCATAAAAAATTATTTTAAAGGATTGGAAATTAACAGTTTCACACAGTGTATCTTATTGGTAAACTGTGGACCAAGTTGAAAGATGCAGTGATTAAAACAACATTTATCCAAGGTTCCTGTAGGGGACCGTGGTATGTAACAATTAACAGGGTTGACCTGACACATACACTGTTAGGTAATCCAAATCCCAGGCTGGATAAAAAGAGCAAGCCAGCAAGGATTTCTGAAACCAACATCTCTGGGTTACTTAGAACCATCCATACACTCTGCTTCTCTCTCTGCAGCAGGGCAGCAGGGTTCCCCAGAAAGCTACTATCACATCTGAACTGGGAATCAACCTCAGTTTGGCTTTCAGGAGCATGACTGTGTGACAAGAGAGACAAATCAGGAATTAAAACCTTCATGAGCAGCTGATGGGTTAAGCATGGTTACAAGGAAAGAAAACCAAGAAGCTTTTCTCAAGCTAGGGGAAAATCATCATTCTCGTGATGAAACCTCCACCCTATGCATTGGGTGCAAAACCCCAGTGCAGTGAAGGCTTCCAGAACCTTTCCCTTGAGTTCAGCCAGGCCTTGCAGGCAGCTCATGTGCATCTTCACACAGTACAGCAAAATAATGGAAGCATAGGTATAAACTGAGTAAACACCACCCCAATGATTAAGTGCTCCAGAGACAGCTCCACACTTGTGCTCTCAGGGGTTCAAGATGATTAAATAATTCATGAGATTAGCCCAGAGCTGACACTCTACTTAGACAAATGAGTCCAAATGACTTTGAATAGCTCATTATCCATCATGGTTGCATAGAGCAAGCATAACCTGAGAAGCACAACAAATGCAGCTCCCTCTCTGCAGTCACTAGGAGATAAAGAGGTTCAGCCTCCAGTGGACATTCATCTCCTTGTCACAGCAGAAAACAGCACTCTGCAGCTCTTCATACAGTCCCTGTGTGCCCTAGTCTGTGCTTTAGCTTTATTCGCTTCCATTACAGAAGATCCAAGACTCCTCATATCAGGCTTCACAAAACTCAGTGTGGATCACTTTTGAGGGAACAATGGCAGCAACAAAAGCAACACTTTGAGTTCCAAGCTAGTGCCATTGCACAGCCATAGAGGGCTGTTCATTATCTTTTGTGGCCATCAGAAGATGAAAAGTTGGTTAGTGATATACCTACTGTCCTGCAGCAAGGGAAAAGCAGAAGTTTCTAATTCCAGGGAATTCTTCCAACTCTGTCTATCCTCTGCAGCATCCCACACCTTACAGTGACTTCAGGAGTAGTCAAATGCCAAATACTGTGTGTCAGTGCATTTGACTCATCCACGATTCCTTCAAGAATGCACACCATTTTCTCCTTAAGAAGCTTGCAAGCTTCATTTATGTGAAGACAAACTAAACTTCTCCTTTAACATTTAAGTTCTGGAAGAAATTAAGATCGATAATTGTTCTTTCTAGCAATCCTCTCTTCCGTTTAATGAGCTGAGCACAAAGCAAAGCTTAATCACCTCCAGGCTTCCAAAGACACATGAAATCACACCGAGCCTTTGCTGTAACAGGCTACTCTTCTCCAGCTCCCTACCCAGCTTCACTTACACAGCAACTTAATTTTGAAACCTCATACATGCACAAGTGCACTGTGCTGCTTGCACACATCACCTATTAAAAGACCAAGTGTCTGAGCATTATTTCAATGGAAGTGCTATAATAGTAGCTTATCTGAATATTTTTATTTTGCTACCTTATGTTCCTCACATCTCCAGTGAAACATCATGTTCATTTGCACATCCAAAACCAGCATCAACTTCTATTACACAGTGCAAGGCTCAACAACCCCTGGACTCACAAGGATTGCTGGCAGGCTTCCTTATTCCTTTTCTACTCCCCTACCATTTTCCAGGAGTTGCACTTCCATTTTCATTAGGAAATAACTAGTGCAAAGCATCTACAGATAGATTGATTGAATTCTGAGTACAATACTGATATCCATATCTCAAACATCTACCTTCTTTTACCATCAGAGTTATTTACAAGCATCAGTAATAAACCCTCAGTGAGACAGGAGTGGGTAATACAATCCTAGGCTGGACCTGAACACAGTCACAGAAACTTCTGGCTGATGAGAAGGGCTGATCTGGTAGTGTTATATTTAAGAAAACCATCAACGATCTTAACAGTTATTTAGAATGTCCATTCCATGGTAGGTCAAAATACAAGCCTGGATTTTGTTATGAAGGCTTTATCACTTTAAATAAAACAAGCCACAGATCTCTAGTGCACAGGAAGAAGGGCACTTGAGGCTTGGGTGAGATGGATAAAATAAAAAGCAAGGCTGATTTGCAGCCAATTGTGGCACTTCAACAGTGGCAGCGTGCTTGATCATTATCCCTTGAGGGACACAGCACTGCAAACATATAAAAACTGAGAGAATACCCACAAAGAGATTGAAAGAAATGTTTTAAGATCTGTGACATAGCCCACCACACACAATTGGTCAGGCCACAACAGGAGAGGAGTGCAACAGTGAAGACTGTCATAACTACATCTCGAAACAAGCCCTTGGTCTCCGTAGGTAGTAAACAAAGCTCTGACTTACCTTCTCACATAGCTCTGAACACAGTAGTCTGTCTCTTACATTTTGACTAGTTCAGCTAGGAGCAAAAACTCCCTGACTACCCAAACAAAATGTTAGCTACAGTAGTATCTTGAGAGAAGGTATTCAAATAGCTCCTGCTCCCCTGGATTAACTTTATCCTCTTATTCAGTGTGGATTGCTAATTCTTCATTAGTATGGTTACCCGCTCACATCCACACTGTGCAGGTGTGGTGTGTACAGACGGCAAAGTTGGGAACTTGTGAAGGTTACAAAGTAATTTAAAGGTGATGGGATGGAAATGATTTTCTGTTTCCAACTTCAAACTCTAATAAGTACATACTTCCTGCTTCCTTTCTCCTTAACACAGGTGCACATGGTGGTAGGAACTCCACCAGCCCACGACTCCACGCCATTGCATGCAAAGACAGCTCTCTCACATTTCTGCACTACAGATCATTGCCATCAAAACCATTAATTCCACATTAATCCAACAATAGTGGTAAAAGTCCACTAAACCTTTGGTACCTGCCCTCACTTCTGGGTAAAGATCTAGCCTAGGGTCAGTTCAAGGATTTTATATGTTAATAAGTTGGGAAGGGAAAAATTCTTAGGTTTAATTTGTTTCCATGTGGGCTATTCCCTGCTCTTCCTGTCTGGAGAGAAGAACTTAGCACTGAAAGGTTCACTTATAGAGCTGACACCTCTTCAGAAAGGATGGAGCAGCTGAGTTATGAATTCACCACGTCTCTCTGCAGTGATGCTTTATAGCTTTGCTGCTTTACGACCGTGCTACTGGGAAGCACTTCATGCCAGAACAGTCTCATACAGCGAGTGCTTGAACCACACATTCATCCATGCTCCCTATGAAAGTCCAAGAAAAATAGTATTTGTTCAGGTTTATACATGCACTGGCACATTTGTTCAACGATGTGTTAAAGAAACAAGAAGTCCTGAGCTGTCCTTTGTGACACAAAGATATCCTGATACTGCAGCTGCCTTTAAGGAGGAACTCCTTTTGCTTCAGAGAGCTCTTGTGGTGCAAGGTGGGGGGAATCAGAGGTCTGACTAGACTAAGTAGTGCTACTGCAATCCTGAGCCCAAACCACCCTGCCTATGCTTCAAGCACTCTGATAAGCTCAGCTAATTTACGTGAGTGGAGGAGGAAGGGAGAAAGCTTCCAATACTATCAGGGAAGGATGAACAGAATAAGAAGCAAAAGACACCTATGTGCTACAGTAAGGTCGGAAAAGTTTGGACACATCTGAAAAACAAGTGCACAGACTCTGTCTCTTAAAGTATTGATCACAGTTTTGATACAGGAACAGTAATAACATCCGATGCAGAAATCAGGAATCTGGGAGATAGGGTAGTGCTTGACCCTTGCACAAATCTAGGCTATAAAACTTGGTGGCTGACTTCAATATTATTTGTTCTAAATATGTAGTTTGGCCAATGGTCAGACAGCAGCAGAGAAATAGTCTGGCTTTCCCCTGAGCCCCACCATGCCTGTGAGCACAAACCACCGGACTATGGAGCTTGCACACATTTTTTCCAATCAGGCTCTTTGTCAACAGAGAGCTTTTTGCTCCCTTACTCCCAGGTGCTATGATTGACCAGTGATCACAAATATTATTTCTACACCAAGGGCTCCCTGCTCCAGTCTCCCTGTCTTGGTAAGTGTTCCCTCTTCCTTGTCATTGATCCCAAGGCATACACTTCCTCTCTCCTGGCAGTAGTTTTCTTGCTTGCTCTCCCTCAGAAATGGCAGTCAGCTCACCCCAGCACGTAACCGAGCCTTCCTTCCCATACCCAGCTCTTCTTACAGGAACAGCATCAGCATGGTCGACACTTCCCAGCTTCAAGAAGACAGCCCACAAACTTGGAATCATCCTTTTTTCCCCTGCTCTGAGCAGAACTCCAAACATACCGAGGGGAGTAGTAACACCCAAGAAAAAGACCCCTAGTTCCCTTCCCACTCCCGATCAGCACAGACGTGCAACACCAGAGTGTCTCTAGGACTAACTTCCAGAGACAGATCTGCAACAGCCACTTCCAGGAAAGCCACCTGCTTCCACTGCATGGTGCAACGGATCATCAGCCTCTTACGCATGTGATGCAGTCAGAGAGAAGAGGAAGTCCTGACCCATTCTGTGTCAGCACAAGTTTCTGGTATGTTAAGAAACTTCCTGGGGGCTGAGCAGCCAGACAACTGTGATTAATGGGATCCTGCAAATCCTAATGGCGTAAAATTGAAAGGTGACCATTTTCCACTATGATTTTACTCTTTGTATGCATCAGTTCTCTGATGACTCCCTCCTACCCCAAACACCACTCAGAGAGAAACGAGCATATACCAGCTACATCAGCCAGCAGCAATGCAGAAAAAGCTCTGTCACAGTCATTGCAGGGCTTGCATGGGAGAGCCAGAAACAAGGACTTGTGAGGACACCAGTCTCCTGTCACTCCAATCAGAGTTCTCTGGGATTTTACTTTTCAGGTAACATGTCAAATTAGACAAGAGCCCTACAGTACATTAAATCTCCTCTGTAGAGATTTTGGGTGATCTCTTTTTACTGCTAGGGTAGTTTTGAAAAAACCCCAACCAAACAACAAAATACCACCTGCATTATAACCTGAAGTGGAGTCATTCTGTTCCCTTCAAAGCAGAAAGGGACAAGAGCAATAGTACAGGGGCTTAAAAGACTCCAATGTGGCAGAAAGACAATTTCTCACAGGGCAGGTACTGCCTGCCATTTTTCCTCTGAGCATATCCTCCAAGCCTTAAACAGAAAGTGGTGAGACTATAAACAAATCATGGACAACTTTACAGGGCTGCCCAGAGGGCAAGCTGGAGTGTGACTGAGGAGAGGTTGCTATAACTAATGGAGCCAGCCTTTCAGGAAGTCTCTTTGAAATAGAGTATATCTTATTTCCAATTATTAAAGAAAACAGCCAATTCCTGTTGTCCTGTAGGAGAGGGTAATTGTCTCCTAGTGCTCTGGTCAACATACTTTTTTCTTTCACAACCACATTTCCTAATTTCCTTCCAGATCTACAGCTACCACAGAAGCAACCACAAGACACTTACATCTTTGATTACACCAAAAGCACGTCTCCTTTAACAGTGCAGATCTTTCCTTGCATTTCACAGCATTATCATCACTAGTAGAAAAGTCACAGTTTCAGTCTTACCCTCCTGAGGTCAATTTTTCTGCTGACACGTACCTAGACCAAACCAGGACTGTTCCCAACTAAGTCACAATGATGCTGATTCCTTCAGGTTTCTGAAACTGCTCTGGGATTTAGACCACAATGGCACTGCCCAGCCATCTCAAATCTCAGAGCAGAAGTATCTCAATTTCACAGATTGAGAAAGAAGGGCAAAGAGAAGCGCACTGATTTGCCCACACAGCAAAATGAATATCAAGAATAAGAGGTAACCCCCAAAATGTTTCTCCCTCTATGTCTACTACTAAGACTTCAATGGAAAGTGGCAAGATAGAAGTATGTTTTCATTCTCTGTTACTCCATGGCATACTCATTAGAGAAAAAACCTGGGGGGAAAAAGAGATCTTTACTTCTATTTTGAATTAAACAGGTCAGATATAGTTGCAAAACTTCTCTGATGTAATTCAGTGAAAGGTGGCAAAAGATAAAATCCCATATCAACATCGTTTGGTAAGGGCCCCTGGTGACAACATGACTGAAAGAACTGACATGGTTTATTTCATCCAGAAAAATAGGGAGTCTTGCCATGTCTACCCTGATTATGAAGTGCCCTGGCAACACACTCCTTCACCAGATTTGGCTGTGTCGCTCCACTCAAGATGGAACTGCTGCAGCCGATGTTTTCGTAACTCGCTTGAGTGCTAAAGTCACTTCTTGAGTAGTAGCTAAAAAAAGAGAGAAAACCCCCATCCATTCTCTGTATGTTCTTTTACACATTTCTCAGTATCAAATATTTTTCTTAAAGAACATAAAAAGTGCTAAAACATTTTTCAAAGCAGAATAATGTCAGTACTCTAGTTTACTTTGTAATTGTCAGTTTTGAGCTTTTAAATAGTGTACAATGTATTTGATATCTTACATGATTGCAACAGGAGTCAACAAAAACTAGTTCTTTCTGTTCCAACAGTAGCACTCACTTTTTTTAGGCTCTTCTTGCTCACAGCTTGGCAAATTCCTGAATTTCTCTTCTTGCAGACATCCTCAGAAATTATGTAGGGACACCACAACTTGAATCATACTGTTGACAGCATCAAAGCCACCGTATCTCACAGTCAAGTGCACAGCAACATCATAAACTTAACCCTTGGGTTTTCCCAACTTTAAAAAGTAGGGAAATAAATCAGCATTGAGACTGAATTATTTCTATCCTATCTCTAAAATGACATTTGGTGGTTTTTGCCCTCTGTAACCTTCCAGGATTCCCACAGTATATCTGGAGTGGGAATACAAAACATGCTCATTCACCTCTGTATGATGATCATAACAAAAGGAAACAAAAAAACCATTCTTTCTTCTAACTGCCAAGAAAAAGGTCTACAATATCTATGCTCAGACAAAAGCTATGGTAGGACAGAAATTTATGCTCTGGGTATTTTTGGCATAATTATGTGTTGAAGCTGATGTTTTGTCATATCTTTCTACCTCTATAACAATAAAACAAGTGAAGGAATGAGGCTGAGGCTGAATATAGAGTGGGTAGTGTCATCAATACTGAGCTAATATGAGACTAAGCTTTGACTTACATTGGACTGTCACACAAAGTTCTTCTGTGTCCTCTTCCTCTTGAAGCTCCCCAGCAGCTTTTGGCAACACTTTCCCTTCCCCAGATTAGCCCAAATTGGGTCAGAGTTTATCTGAGGAGGGGGGAAACTCTTTTCTGCTTTCTGCATGCACACTGCTAGGGAAGAGAAAAAGAGGGGCTCCTTAAAGTTGTAAAAATAAGAACTAGTGTTAGGATCCATCAGATGCACTGGCATAAATACAGAAAAACTCCCCAGAAGTAATGAAAGTTGAGTAATGAGATCTACATTTTGAAGTTCAGACTCAGATTAGCCCTTGCAAATACAAACCCCCTAGATAATAGCACTGAACTCCAGGAAATATTATTCCTTCAAACTAATGAACAGAAATCTGGACTTCCAGTGTTGGCATTTATTTTTGTCCTTCCATAAACTACTTTTATGGTAAATGTGGGGATTTACTTGTGCTGATTTGTTTTTTAATGAATTTAAGGTCATTTGAATACCTTGAGACGTATTGGAAACTTGTTCAAATTAGTCTCTTTCCAGGGTAAGGCCTCCATCCTACACTGATCCACTATGGACAAACCTCTTGGTCAGCATGACGACTTTCCTGGAGTTTGAGGGAGAGTAAATTATAGAAGGAGTCAGAGTTAAATAAGCAGCATGATTTTTCTTTAGTGACCCACTAAAAGTAACACAGTGCTGCTAGAAGGTGTAGGGGAGACCATACAAAGCCAAGATGAAAACAGCAGTAAAAGGACTCCCAGATGCAAGATTTGGGTAAAAACTCAGGTATCACTGGTATGATAAGGAGGTTCTCCAGATCTTATGCGGCATTCTCTGAACTTGTTCAACTACTGTGTTGAGGATTCCTTAACAGCAGGAACAGGTCTGAGACTTTATTGGGCTGCACACTGTAGGAACAGCAGAGATTATCAGTGGAACAACAGGATCCTGAGAAAAATGTGTCAGATTTGAGATTTACCTGAAAAACACAGGGGGAGGATGGGCAAGAAAATGGGAAGGAAGCCAAACACAGTCCCATAGGATGTGAAGTAAAAGTAAGTAAATGTGAATTTAGTTTGTACACACAGTGATGCTTCCTGAGCCAGGTTTCTCACAAGCAGAATAGGAGTCATGTTCAGTTTGAACAGAAGTATTATTTTTCTAAAAACATAGAACTTTCTCATGAATAAAAAGAAGTTCATGAACTGAAAATCTCTATTCTTCAGAGGTGGTAAAAATTCCCCCAAGTTACTACAATGCCACTGTCGGTGTTTCTTCACATACTTGACATTCACTGTTTACAAAAATCTGCAAAGTAACAACACTGCTAAAAAGCAAGCACTGAAATGTCACCCAGTTAAGTATGCACAGTGGGAACCTTGCTGTGATTGGAAAGCCAGCAGTCCTCTTTTGAATGTGACACAGTTATGGCCAGATGAGAAAAAAAAAAGGAAAAAAAGGAAAAAAAAAAAAAAAAAAAGCTATACCTTCCAAATGTCCAAATGTAGTATCAGTCACCATTTTGGTACAATCCATCAGGAGACATTAGTGCAAGCACATAATTATACTAGGACTGTAAAAAAGATAGCCCAAAGAAATTTTGAACATGAACATAGCTCAATTTTACTGCTTTGCAGAAACTATAGCCACCCTGTTGAAGGCAATGTGGTCTCCCCATAGCCAGTCATTTCGAAGGACAGAAACTATGTAGGGACTTAGACAATAAACTAGTTCTCAAAATGTAGATGCCTGTAATAAAGATCACTGCAACTGCTCAATTATTGTTGCTGTCTGCAACATGCATTGACAACCAAAGCCCAAGGCCTTGCAAATAATCAGTGAGCAAAACAGACACAAAAGCTCACTGAGATTCTGAGCAGTGTAGCTAGCGGAGGGGGTAAAACCCACACCCAGAATAAGGCATGCATCAAGTGATTTCAAATCCTTTTATACTATTGTTTGTTTTAGTGACATGAGCTCCCCTCCTGGCATCACCAATCCAAAAAAAGAGAAAAGATTGGAAATGTTCTGTTTTCTCTGCAAGCATCTAACATTTGCCCAGCAGTGTCAGGGTGGTCCAAGCTCATATAGTGCATAGGCACAGTCCCCAGCACCCAGCCCTGCCAGGCTGTGCTCACCATGCTCTCTCCTCTGGCTTTTAATGATGAAGAACAAGGCAACTGAGCTCAATGAATCCAAAAACAAATTACAAAGACCTGCCTAACTTCAAAATGCACTCTCTAATTCATTACCATCCAACTAATCTGCTGTAATTTCAGGGTGTATGCATCGTGCCCTTGCAGGTAATATAGCCTATGAGGAGCAAGCCTGTTGCCTGCAGTCAGGTTACTTTTTATGAATAAAGGTTTTAGGATCTTGCCCTTAAACAGAAAACAATTGAAGACTCATGTAGTCTGCATCAAAAAGTTAAGTAGTGGCAGTACAATTTGCAACTTTGTTTCACATAGCTTGTCATCAGATGACTTTTCTTCCCACAAACCCACATTAGCATTGCCTACAATGAAGGTGTATTATAATCTATGATTTAATAAACAAGACTTTTTAAAAATAACAAGGAAGAGTCTCCCTACCCACTGCCTACAGAAATTTATGTAAGTATCAGTCACTGACTATTTTTAGGCAGAACTTATTATCAATTTGTTTAACTTCTATTAAGAGTCATACATAAATATAGTTGAAATAAATAAAAAATCAGAATTATGTTTCTGTAGTATCTATTAGCAGTCTACTGAAATATCCCAGATTCACTAAGGCAAAAAACTTCTTTTCCAACAACACTGCTTCCTAAGGAAAAGTAATTTCAGATGGTAAAGCTGAACTGGGGATTATCTTTATACAGCAAGATCTTGGCAGCATGACAGAAAAAATTAAAGGAGCCTGCTGATCAGTTAAAATACTACAGCTCCAAGTGTGTTTGGATGACAGCCAAAGTCTTGGAATTGTTTTGCCATGAAATCTGCTTTAAGACAGGAAGAACAGGAAAGTTTTCAGTCTGGAAGAGGCTTCATGATGAAAAGCCTGGAAATCAAGCCCATTATTCACATCCAATCAAGCCTACCCCTCCCTGCTCCTTGCTGTCCTCTCCATCCCCAGCACAGGCATGTCCATGCATACAAGTGCACCCCACATACCACACACACTGCACACCTCTTACATGCTCTTGGACACTACTTTTTATAAAATTGCTCAATATTTAATTCAAAATTATACTGATTTGCCATTTGAGTGAGCTATGCTTCTTTCACATACTACAAGTCACAGAGATGACTGCCATTTAAAATAAATTATTTGCCAGTATTAGATGTAATTTAAATGTTCTGGCTCCTAAGGAGAGAGTAAGTTCAGGTGTAACAAAGAGGCTCTACCTGCTTTTTCCTCTGTCTGCCTGCAATGCAGCCTTTCAATCATCACATACTCTTATCTGACATGTAGGTTTCTATCAGTCAGTGCAGCACAGATACTTATTTAAAATCCAGGTGACATGGAGAACTCTACTGCTCTTGTGGCTGTAGCACAGGGAGCTCTCCAGGGCTGATGTTCTTGGTGAATTACTGTGGTCATGCTCTCACTGAAGTCAGCAAGAACACAGTCCAGGAAATCCTGGAAATCATAGGCAATTAAAAAGCAGAGCCTGCACAGCTGCAAGGTATTCCCTGAAGAATATTTAGCTATCTTGGTTCCTGGGACACACAAGGAGAGCCCTCCATCCCTACCCAGGCCTTTGTGCCCAGCAAGACTGAGTGCAGTGGAGAAGCAGCCCCAGCAGTTGCAAGAACACTTGCTGTGCACTGATCCCATATTTGTTTCCATACAGAGTATTCAAAAGGTTTTCGTAAGACCAGTTTGTCACCACCCTAGATATTAGACTGTATAGATATTGTAGTGGTTTCACAACAATAAACTGAGTTTCACAACTCCTGCTATTCAATCAAAAATTGTCTTGTATCAGATGGTAGAAGCCTCAAGTTTGCTAAGTCAAATTTCTCTGAGAAATTGTGAGAAGTTAACACTGTGCTGGCAGGTTTTGGGCTAGCTCAGGTCACCTCTGTCACACTGGCATCAGAGCATGGACGTCATGGACTCCATGTCAGCTGCTCCAGTGCACGGGAGGAAAATGCAGCTGTCTGTCCTCAGCTGATCCGTCCTCTGCTGTTCCTGGCGCAGCAGCTTCAGTCTGCCTGAACCACGCTGAACCGCTGTGTGTGCCTTCCCCACAGCCTGTGGAAAGCCATGCTCACTGACACAGGGCGCTGCCACCAGGGCTGTTATGCTTTACAGCTACAAATCTGATCAAGCCTGTCTCACACACACCCTTTCCCTTTCTCCCTCCCACAGAACCACCAACAATTTGAACTGAATCTTAAGTCTGAATTTCAAGTAAGCCACACTTTCCCCACCTCCTCACAAGTGTTCTAATACCCGTTTGTTCTAGAAAATTTACTTAATTGAAAGATTTCTTAGTGTAACTTACATGAGCAAAATACAGCTTTTAGACCAAGAGGTGTAGAGCAAATCATTTCAAGTTAACATGGAGAGACCATTTGCCTTGAAATGATTCTTGTTCCAAGCTCAGGGATCAGTGCACAGCAAGTGTTCTTGCAACTGCTGGGGCTGCTTCTCCACTGCACTCAGTCTTGCTGGGCACAAAGGCCTGGGTAGGGATGGAGGGCTCTCCTTGTGTGTCCCAGGAACCAAGATAGCTAAATATTCTTCAGGGAATGCTTTACAGCTGTGCAGGCTCTGAAAATTGTCATACACAGATATGGTAGGGAACATGGCAGTTTTACTCACCAAAGCTTAAACATGACCGAGAGATATATAGGCATTGTTTTGAAGCCTTTTGTCTGTGCCAGTCTGTACTTAGCAACTCATGGGCAATTTCATAATTACAGTTTTACCCAGCTGTCTCTTGGATCACTTGCAGCTACTACGGAAATACTGAAACGATCACGCAGGCCCTTACGGCTTTTGAAAACTGAAGAGAGTTCATTACAACCCCAAATGTAGTTACTTCACAGCAACTGAGCATCTGCTTGTCAAGCCACAGCAGTCAGAGTCTGACAACCTTGGCTCACAGAAGCTGTTTATAGCTGTCAGCTCTTGGATCTCACCTTGTTCCCTCAGCCATCAGGAAGAGAGAGTCTGAAGAAAGGACTAGACAGCTCTACAAGAGCTGGATGAGGAACAAGTTATGCCTCCAAGACCTGAAGCCTCTCAGTGATCCTTCTCCTGCTGCCCAGGCAGGGTACTCTTACCCAGAGCTAGCCCTGATCTCATAGAGAACCACCTTACAGGCTTTGAGGAGACTTCTTGATGGAACCTCTCCAGCACACTTCTCATTTGGCTATGTGTTTTATCCATAAGCTGCTTTCTCCTGTTACAGAATCATCAGAATCCATGGATCTTATGCATATATATCCTATACTCTACTTCATCCAGGTCATGAAATCCATTGTGTAGATTTTTCAAATTCTTCTGCCTTCAGCTCCAAGGAAGAAGTGAAAAGGGTGGGGTGGCCACACCACTCCGTAGTCTAGCAGAGCTCAGCTACCACAGGATACTTGGCTTTCCTGATCCGCTCTGATTGGGGCGGCACAGATTTATCAATGGATGGCGGCAATCAACTAATGGTAGATAAAATGAAGCATGGACCACTTCCAAAGACATGAAATTTCTCATCCTGGGCACATTGTTATAACATTCTCAGAGGAGTAGATGAAATTGCCTCTATTCCTGATCTACTGCTGTCATGAAATTTATTTACATTGTCCTGAAATTTGTTTGTGTTGAGAGGGATTCTTTCTGTTGCAAAAAGAATGCTAACTTTCTGAAGATGGTCAGCTATTGAAAACTTTTATGTTACACAGGTTGATATGTTTTTATATTACATTGCATACCTCCTAAGAATATTTTGTTTATGAAGATATTTTACTGCTTCACAACTTCTTCTTGATCCCAAATATCTTCAGAAAACAAATATTTCATTTAAGTGCTTTGACTGTCTTTTGAAACATGCAGAATAAGGCATTGCAAACATTCTCAAACACAATGCCTCTCAAAGCATGGTTTATTTCCTCTAAGCTCTGCTAACTAAGGTTGTCATGGATTTTCTGTCAGCTTAGGTCTGTAGTCTATTACCCCAAAGTAACGGTGCTGAAGTCCACTGTTGCAAGTCCAAAGGTTTCTGTTTCCTTCTTCTATGTAGCCAGAGATTTGACTTTGCTCTGGCAGCCCCGTAGAAACAATAACACAGGGTCGGACCTGCCTGCTCAGCACTTCTCAGCAGTCAAGGCAAAGTCGAACCACGGTTGCTCCGAGGATGAAGCAGAATGGCACACTTTGCTCTCCCCTTTAGAGAGGTCAAAATTCAACTGAACAGTGGTGGCAAAAGGGCTCTGACAGACATGACTGCCTCAGAGAAATTCATGGTATTAGTGAGCTCCCTGATCCCAGGAATAGGAGGCCACATTCTAGTTCAGCTCTTTGCATTCATAAATGCCTGCAGTATTCAGCTTATTTTTGTTCTGCTCCCTATCACCTTCAAAATACATATATATGGTGCTGCTGACCTGGGGAGAAAAGAGAAGTGGAAAACAACTTGGTGTGTTGTTTCCACCCCAACCCCTTTGTCAGGACATCATTTTTCCACTTATGTCTGTCTACTCTTGGGCAACTGTCAACTTTGCTTGCATCTAATGCCAGATTTAGATGCCACCAAGTAATCTGACATACTATGAAGACTGAGAAATTTGGGTATGATCCCGAGACCTAGGGTTATCTCAGAACTCCTGACCAAGACACTCAGGTTACCCCTACTCTAAATTCAAGTAACAAGCAAGTTCTGCACTTGAGCACTACCATGCTCATACTACCTAACAGTGATGAGGTAGTTCCATAAACTGGTGTCAGAGTGCACAGAAGTACCATGTATTTTGTCTGACCTTCAAAAGGGATCACGTTCCCTGATTTATTGATTGGCTTTGTAGTTGATTGGATGTGACATTAATTTTATGCTTACATGTATTTGTGTTCACCACTCTCAGAGCATTCTGACAGAGTATGTTGCAGACATGTCACTACATGAAAACTGTGGGTTTGTCTGCACTAAGAATTAAAATTAATTAGACTATTATAGTTTTCAAATTGGTTTCATTCAACAAATCTGTACAACCTTCTTGTGAGGATATTACTAAAAGTTTAAGAACACTTAGGCTGGCATCACATGCACCAACAGCAGAGTATTTGCTCAGAGGAAGAGCTGTTGTTGAGCTGTTATGTATTTGCAGATACTTTTTATTAAATCAGATTTCATCTCAAGAGAAGTTGGGAAAGAAAAGTGCAAGGGAGTGCTAGCTGTTATCATTCTCTGCATCTTTTTTGCATTTTTAAGTTGGTTTATGGAATGGTTATATGGGTATTCTTGCAAAACTGATTCTAATTCACTGCATAATCTTATTTGTTTACTTTGGTTCCAAAGGAAGCTGAGTGTAACATACCAATGTATGTGTTCTCAACACTAGGCCTTTCTTACATGTCACCACAGATATGCTCTATCTCCCAGCTAGCATCTAGATTTTTATTTTATTCCCCAAACAAAGACAAAGAGACAATGTCTGTTCTGTTTATGATTCAAAAGTGAGCAGGAAAAACTTAAGAGTAAGGAAAACTATCCTATGAATTGTGAGGTCAAAGTGGAAACCAGACATCGCTTTGTTTGCAGTTTAATTTCAAAGTGATCCCAAATTTTGCCAAACCCCCACCCACTTTGTCTGAAAGACAATCACTGTATTTGAAAATGAGTCAAGAAAGGGATGCTTAATCAAACCAAAGGCTTCTGCCTTCAAACACTGCAGATAGACTTACAAAGGCAAATATATCCTGGCCTGAAAATCCAGTACAGTATCTAATTTTTCTCATCCTTCTCATCTTCAATCAAACCCAAGAAAGAGAGAGAACAGACTTAAGGAGGTGGGTAGTCCCTGCTACATTGCTGCTGCTTGGAATTTGACTATCTCTGTCATTCTCATGCAACCCTGTACAGTCTCTTCTCTGCCATGTTATTACCTGAACTTCACCTAGCTATTTTCCATCAGCCTTCTGATTCAAGACTTTTCTTCCTCTGTCTTCTCCATTTGTCACATTCATCCACAGCAATTCCATTTTCTGCTCAAGAAACCACTCCATCCCTCAGTTGTATGTTTTATCTTCATCACAACTTTGTGCAATTCACAGCCCTTTTTTTCTTCCATTTAAAAGAAGGGTCTTGAATTAAGATGTTTTTTGCAAACAGTTCACCTCCAATTCCTCATTTAATGTATAGCTGTTCTTTGGCCTCCAGCTCCCTAAGATTTTCCACAAGACACTCCATCCTGTGAGTTGTGGTTTGCAAGGAATCGTTACATTTTGGCCCTTCTTTCTTGGCTTCACCTTCTCTTATCCATTAGCACAGTATTTCTCACCATTCCATATCCTCTTCTATGTTTTATTCCCATTTTTGTCCATTATAACTTCTCCTAGTAGTTCATCGACACCTGTCACCTGCATTCATACTACAGATCATCTCTGAGAGAAATCCTTTAGGAAGGATGGTCTTCCTTATCACAACAGTGTTCTGTCTTCTTCTAGAAACACCATCCCCCCATCACAGTTTGGCTCCTGCCTCTAACTTTGCACCCTTCGACCAGCTCTCTTTGCAAAAGATTTTGCTGATTTAACCTATGGAAAAGTTGACCATATTCATTTTCCCACAGCTCCTTTTATCCTCCCATATCACCAGATTAAAATTTTTTCATGTTCACAGGGGCTCATCTTGTTTCCAGCCTAGGACAACAAATGCCACTGCTACTACAACAGAACAAAACAAACAAGAAAACCCTCCAACAATCCCATCACAACCACCACCCCCCAAAAAACTCCCAAAGAAACCAAGCAGACAAAATCTGTCAGCCAGAGCTTATTTCAAAAGCAAAAGACTATAAAGAACATTCAGTTCCTGAACAAAATACCTCAGCATCCTTTCCGAGCAAGCATCAGTTCTTCCCTCAAAGTAATCCAGAGGGGAACCACTAGCTACAAATGCAGTTCTTCTCCAGAGTCCTTCCTTGGGTGGGCAAGCAGTTTTGAGAAGAGCCTCAAACCCTACCTGCTCCTCTTGTACTGGGGCCCAATATATCAACTGGGGATCATGTTCCTGAACTTGTTTCCAACACCTGTTTGGCACAGGACCAGCTGCTCCCCTACATCCTTAAAAGCCTTTTCTTCCTATTACACTGCACTTTAACTCCTCAGTGCACTGGTGACCCCATCTGAGAGATGGATGTAGTTCACACCTGTGCCCATCCCCTGCCCTCTCCCTGGTCCTAACCTGCCGTTCTTCCCTCCAGTGCAAAGCTAAAAGCCTCTCCCAGCCACTGACATCCACACTTGGTCACTGCCTTCCCGAGGTGCTTCCATGCTTTCCTTCCATCTTAATGCATCTTTAAAGCACTACTACACTAAGAAGGCCTTCAGGAAGACCATTAGAAGAGGTCTGCTGGCATCATCATCTGTCAGGCTGTACTGCAGCTTCTCAGTTTCCTCCTATCCTGCCAAAATGCCTTTAGCCTTTGACCCAGACTAAGTTCCTCAAGGTGGGCTTTGACCCAGACCAAGCTCCTCAGGGTGGGAATATTTGTCTGCTTAGAACCTATTAGCACCCAGTCCAAAAGCAACCTTCTGTGCTCTAGTAATTAATAACAACAATTCAGACACGTATGGCAGAACTTTTCCATGCTTGACAACCTTATTTAAGGAGCTATTTCCCTCTTATTTTGTTTTTAAGTGTCTGTTTTACTCTACTGTCTTACTGGTCGTCAGGCAAAGTGGGGGAAAAGGAGGACACTGCACAGAAATCTCAAGATGAATAAGCAGAATGGCAGAATTCCTTGAAGACAACAGCCTTCATGCTGAAAATAATTGTGTCTGAACAATTATTGTTTTAATCCCTGGCCCAGTACACAGAGATTTCAAATCCATGATCTGTAGGTCACTGTTTTTTTCCCTGCAGCTCAAAACTAGTCATAAATTTATATAAATATCAACAGTTTCAGGCTTCCAGCTCACCCTTTACTCACCACTACATTTTCTTTTTTCCTTTTGACATTTTCACTACAAAAGTTCAGCCTGTCATTTTAAATTGTTCTTTCAACCCAAATTTAATTTTAAAATAAACAGAAAACAAAAAGGAACATTTGTTTGAGGGTTTGTTTTTTTTTTCTGAACCAGTGGAGATTTGTGGGATGTTTCAGGGAAAAAAAAGAAAGAAGAGGAAAAAAAAAAAAAAGAAGCCAAAAGTACTTCTGTGTCTCCACTTTTTCCCCATTCTTACCAACCCACATGTTATAAGCAAAACTGTATTTGCAAGCAACTGCCTTGGTCCAGATAGTACATTATCTTCTCCTGATTTCCATTGATGAAAAAAAAAGAACAGATTTTAATGTTGTTCTCCATGAACACTCCTGATGCCATTGCCACGGAAACACCACTGCAGATAACTGAGCGGCCCTTTACCTCTTCAGGTCCTCCACCCATCCAAGCACACTTTGGTGGCAGGGTGCTCCATCAAAGCACAGCCTTGGGCTATTTGCCCAAGAACTGTTTCTGCACAGAGTCATGCAGGCAGATTTCTTGGGGAACGTCACTGCAATCCCTATGATCTATGTGTGCAGCAGCCAAGATAGTCCAGGTGCCCTTCCCATGACCATCCATCAACCCCTGCAGAGCTTCTCTGAGCCAACAAGGTCAGGTCCATGAACCTTGGCATGGATGCAAGCTGTATTTTAAATACACCAAGCAGCAAAAGACATCTAAGGTGCATCCTGACCTTGTAGATCCCATTACATCTGCACAGCTAGGCTGAGCAGGGCTCCTTCCCCAGGGTCACCAGCACCATGGTGACCCTTGGGCAAGGGGCAGCTTCCCACACTGGAGGCTGGCTGTATGACCTCTGCACCTCCTGAGACTTCAGCAGACTGCGTTTCCTGGACTCTCCACACTCCCAGCCCCCGTGCCTGTTGCTCACCTCTGCCTGACTTGCAACACTGCTTTTTCCACAGCATTTCATCAGACTGTTGTAGCAATTTGGGCCCATGCTCGCTTTCAGGCTGTCTTTGCCAACCCCGTTGTGACACTGCATGTTGTTCCAACATGCATGATTCCAACTGCAAAACTGTTTAAAATGGTCACCTCTGCAGTTCCTTCAGCAGCAAAGACTGGGCAGTAACATGGTAGAGAATGATAGTATTTTGCAAGTTACAAGCATATGTCCTTTGCATGTATTATTTGCAGGTATTTGCTGTGAATACCTGAGTCTTTTGCTGGGCGTGCAAGGTAGGCAGAGCAGAGGGAACTGTAGTTGTTAGGGAGAAGTTAAGTAGGTAAAAGGTTAAAATAATGTCACTGGTTTGGGCTTCCCGAAAGAATGTAACCAGTTATCTGAGATCAGAGTTAACCATTCACATATGCTGAGGTGCCCTGAGGGGACAAAATAGGATCACACTGCTCCCATTGGTACAGAGAATTAGTATTCATTAGGGAGAGGATCACTGAGGCAAGAGATAACCTAATAAAGAAGGGAGGAGGTTACAAAAGGCAACTCTCATTTTCACAATAATTGTACAACCTGCACAGTATGTGGTTCTACATTAAAAAAACCAAACAAAAACGAAAAAACCTTCAGTCTCCCAAAATACAGTGAGCACAGTTTTTCATGAAATAAACTCACACAAAAACATTAATGATCTTGCATATTAATATTCACATTTGTGCATTTCAACATGCTAACGAACCCATGCTTCTCACTGTTGCCCCAGAGCCCACATAAACGTAATTATATATGCGTTTTTTTGTAGGTGGAGCCATTTATCTAAAGACTGACCAGATTAGACTGGATTTGCACAACCTGGTCAAAGACTGAAGGAACCCCTACACAACTGTCTGGCAGATAAAGTGACTCTTTAGTCCCATTCAAATCCTTCTAACAGCCTTTTTCCCAAGTCACAAAATGTTCTCAATGTATTGCTGATGAAAGCTGTGCAGCTCATGCTACTTTATACAATTTTAACTCAATTATTCTTCTGAAATACACATACATGTCTACTGTTTGTAAAGATTATTTGTCTTCTATTATTTGTAAAAACTCCATAAGCAATGCTGCCATTCCATATAAAACAGATTCACACTTTTGCAGAAGAATATGCAGGCAGAGGTGCCCCAAAGCTGCTTTAGCACCATATCATGACGGCATTTTTAAACAACTTTTTTCTTACACACATTTAAGGTTTACAAATACTCATTTGCTTTTAAAATACTTTACTACATTTAAAGACTTATTAGTAGAAATTTCACCTTATGGTGTGAAGATCTTAAAATTTTATCTAAAATACAAAGTGCAGACAGACTCAATCATGGCAATGATTCAGCTGAAACTCCTGATCTCAGTGACAGTTTCTTGAGTAACAGGAGAGGATTAAGTACCTAGCTTAAAAGCTACTTTCAAATCAAGTAAACAAACTGGTCTGAGGTTCACCACACCTTTCTTACCAGGGAGTCTCTAGTTGAAAGGCATAATTCAAAAGAAACGCCTATAAGAAAATTCAGTGGCAATAGGCATCCCACCTCAAGCAGTTCTTAAGACATTACATTTACACTACATTTTGGGTTAGTATTCTTTGCTATCACACCCACAGAAGGGAAAAGAACTATCTGAAGGATAAGAGAAACAGAATAAGGAGGTATGATTGTAAGTGGATTTGAAAAATATTACTTTTCAAAGCTGACTTGTCAAAATAAGCCAGGTTTGCTCCTTGGGGTCCTGAATAAAATATGCTGTCCCACTAAAAACATCTACCAGTTCCATCAACATCTTCCAGGGGCTGGCCAGCTCACCTTATTACCAAACAAAATTCCAACCCCCAGCCACCCCTCCTCCATAGCTCAATTCCTCTTAAGCCATCATACCTCTTGTCTTTTCTCCAGTCCTCACTGAACTGCCCATCACACCCTTGTGCAGAGTGGGAAAGTAACAGCAAGTCACACTTGCAGGGAAACAGACCTTTATAAAACTTCTGTAAAATTAGTCCTAGTGCTGCACAGGTAGAGCTCAGACACCAAAAGACCCAGATCTCCATCAAAGTCACAACTCTTAATGTTTACTGAACCTAGGAAAAGAAACCAGGAGAATCACCTTAGAGAAGACAACCTATGTTTTACCCACAAGCCCTGAGTCCCAGAAAAAAGGAAAACTATCAGAAATCAGCCTAATTTCTGGTAACAGCTCAAAACCACTTTATAGGAGCTTCCAGCTGACCAAAGAAAATGGAATCAACTGTGAAACATTGTAAAAAAGAATGAAGAATACGGTGCCTCATGAAGTTGAGACATGTAAGCTGTATAGTTTTAAGTACAAAAAGAAAGGGGAAACAGCAAGCAGATTTGTGACTAAGCTTGGTGAACTTCTAACAAGAAACATAACTCATATTTGGGACAATAAGTGCTTTGCAAAATAGTACAGGGAGTTTCAGAATTAACTTGGGACAAAACAAAGAGAATTTGCTGGCCAAAGAAAGGCACAGACATCACACTGACTTATGGCAGTACTCTGATGCTGTGAGCAGAGATGAGAATCTGAAGCAGCAGATGAAAGCAGATGTGGATCAGAGTCATAAAGGAGAGCAGTGCCAAAGTCCACATGAAATCAGAGAATACTCTGGAAAGATGGCCAGTACCAAAGGTTTATCTACACTTCATCATAGTATCACACAATGGTTGGGATTAGGAGGGATCTCTGGAGATCATTTAGTCCAACCCCTTTGCCAATGCAGGTTCACTAAGAGCAGGCTGCACAGGATCACATCCATGTGGGCTTTAAATATCTCCAGAGGAGACACATGTCAGCACTGCTCTGCTCTTATCATTCCAAGATGTTGCTGAAAGGGTCTCTCTCTCCCCCGTTCCTTTGAAAATTGTTGACTTTTTAAATCCCCAAATGGATGATTTGTGATTTAGACTACAAAATTGTATAACATGGAGAATGAAAGACTGGTAAAGGGCAAAATCTGGAGCTGAGCTGACATGTCAGTCCAAGTCAAATACACACTGTTTGGTCTCTCATGGACTGTGAACTGCAGATGTAATATCGACCAAATCCTGAAGAAAGTTGTCACATCTCCTAGCGTGGGATAGTCAGACCAGTATTTTTATGACCTTTTTACGGATCTAAAGAAGAACCCTCAGATTTAACCCAGGTTGCCTTTGAAGGAAGGCATTAGGGGGGTAATTCCTAGCACTGGAAAAAGATGTATGACAAATGTGCAGAACTTACAAAACCTCAGTTAAATATCTCACCTGGAAAACAACACTGATGCTGTAGAAGCAAACATACCCAACAGAGAAAAGAAAAGAAAAACATGGGAAAAGCCTCCCAAAGAAAAGCAGGCATGGGTCATTGGTGGCAGAAGGAAAGTAGCCACCATCTCCTACGTGCCTGGCAAGGGTAACCACTGGGCTACGGTACAGAAGTACATCAATGTGTATTATCTCAAGCATTGCACAGGACATCCCTGTGATTAACTGAAGGGTCAGGTCTCCCCTTCTCCAGTGGGATACCTGGGGTGAGGCCCAAGGCTCATTTCCAAATGCAACTCACAAATGCAAAAAGGTCAGATAGAGAAAATACTACTTTCTACCAAAAAGACAATAAAAAGTAGGTCAAATAGTAGAAAATTTCAAATCCACTGTTTAATCTAAACCTAGTATTGCTGCAACAAACCTTTATCTGTTGGAAGAGCTTTCCTCAGTCTGTGGGAGATGCTCTGGATTGTTTACCAATCTTCACAGCATGTTTTAGAGGTCAAATTTTATTACCTTTCATGCATGTTGTTTTCCGAGAACCCCAGGAAAACAACACCCTCTTAGTAAGAGCTTATTTAGATATTTGGCTGTTTGCTTATCGGGTTAAGCACTCTATTGACAAACCTGATTTTCACACTGATTGAAGAGTACAAATTCCCCTGGAAAAGAAGCAGTCTTAAATACAAACTTATTTAGCAGAATACTTAGAGTACCTGAGCTTATCTGGCCCTTTAAATTTCTAAAAATCTTAAACTTCTTGACAATGCATCTCATTGATGCTGAATACCAGCAATTTGCCTTCATCAAGTTTATTACAAAATATGCTTCTGTACTTCTGGAAACTAAAATTTGCACTGCTAAATAAAGGTCCCTGAAATCCCAAAATAGTACTGGAAAATGAAGTTCTCAGAAAAAGAGGGAAAACTGTCTGACCTGAAAAAATGTACGACTTCTGCTATCACAGCTGCTGCTGTTAATGCTCAGTGATTAGGGTGAAATGTAATAAGGATTACAAATGGAGAATAGCTTATTAAGCAATTTATTTCTCCCTTTTAACAGGGTTGGAAAATTCCTTACAGCGCTCCCCTGAGCTTTCTGCCCAGGACATTTAAAGGTGACTACTAACGCAACTTCTTTGAAAGATTATGCCTTAGTAGAATAGATCAAATCAAGAAAATTAGTCTGGTTTTCTTCCTAAATTTTCTTTTAATGTCTTCCTCCTTCTCCTTTTAACTGTGTTGCCTAAGGCCACACTTTATCACCCTCTCCCACTCACTGATTGATAACACAACAGTGGCACATTAAAAAGTGCTTTGAATGAAAAAGAAGATGTGTCCCATGGTCTGCTAAACAAGGCAACTTCCAGTAAAGAGAGTCTGTATAAAAACTATGAATGAAAGCTGCTGGTTTTTCCTTTTTTTTTTCTGGCCTCCCATAGGTTTTGCTAGTGCTAGTTGAAGGCTCCCTGCATCATGCCCTGCTGCATGGGATACATTCTGGGGCTTTTCATTTCCTTACAGATCTTTCTTCTCCTGGCACCCATATGATAATTGCTTGTGCTGGAACATCAGCATTATAAGACATTTTTGCAGCTCAAGCACTCTTTTATGTATTCAGTATTTGTGAATAAAGAAGAAATCTCTCACTCTTAACCAAACAGATCTCCAAAACCTATTTTATATATTTTTTTTTTTAGTAGTGAGGTTCAAGACTAAGGCAGATTGACAGCTGCCTAGAAAGGTTTGCTCAAATTTAACCCTAATGTAAATTCACTAAGTTCAGAAGCTATACAGCAGACGTGAATTACATCTTTTGATTCCCCATGTATCTGAAAAACCACAAACTTCTTCAGAAATTACCTGTTTTAAAAAATAAAGTTGTATTTTTCATGGAAATAAATATTCAGTGCAAAAATCAGTAGCACCATTAACACAGAAAAAGGTACTGACACTTCAGTGTTTTAACTCCATGTTTAGAAAATTAACAAGATAAACATGCAAGTTTAAAGAAAAATATTAAGTAGGCTGAAACTGTTAACAAGTGAAAATAGAAGCTTCCAGTGCCATCAGAGACATAAGTTAATGCCCTCTGGTGTTAATGGCATTACTTTAATAGTTTCACATGGACTGTTTTCGAGTTAAAAGGCCCAATAGTGTGAAATAAAATGAGTTTTGGTCTGAAAGAGAACACCCAAGACCAAGAGTGACAGTAACCATGGCCCCTTTCCTCCTGCCTATTGCCCTGCAGCGTGCAGTCAGTGCCTGCAGTATGAGCTGCCGAGCCTCAGCACTCCTCTGCAGACAGCTGAGAGGCACCCAGGCAACACCGCCAAACGGAGGAAGTTTCAAATAATAATATAACGATACCACAAACACCTACATTGCAAAAGTGAATGCTGTGACTAGGGTGATTCCTAAGATGACCTCCACAATCGACTGGGAATGGTTTGAGATGCAAGCAGTAACAAGAGCAGCTCACATGGAAAGAGGAAGAAAGACCATAAATAAAGACCAGAAACTGTGCCTAAAGGCTCCAGTGCTGACATCAGTAGCAGAATGATTTGGTCAGCATATGTAGCCTACACATATGGTATAATGAAAATCTCTAATTTGTGTTTATCATATAAAAATGAAAATATCTATAGGCCAAGGTTAAGCGAGGATCCAAGTAACAGAACATGCAATGCAGGGACTTACAAAACTGTGGATGAAAATCATTGCTTAATAAAAATGGCACACTTGTAATTTAGAATTAAGCAATCCTGTTCCAGGTGCCATCAGCCACAGTTGTGTCCATCCAGCCTTTCATATACATCCTTGACCAACTTCTTCTGTTCCCCATTCCTGTCACAATGGTCAAGAGGACAGCAAAGATTTTTTACCTTGGTGGTAATCAACAATTAATATTAAAACAGCCACTTAGTGCTCGTCAGTCTATTAGTTCATCAACATATTTCTTGACAGTCTCCTTCCCATCCTGCAGAGCAATCTCATCTGGCTAATATGCCATTTTAAATTAAGACACTTCTTAAAAAGATGGAGGTACCAAGAGGGAAAAAAAAGCCCTGCACTCTCCTAATTCCACTTCCAGATTCATTAGTGCTTTTAGCTTTCAAATCAGTTTGAATTGTTATGAGAATAATTGGCTGATGCATACCACAGAAACATCTCAAAAACGTAGTACATATCAACACCACTTCACATGCCCCTTCTGATTTTATGTAAATCTGTTTATTTAGCAGTTAGCTTTACACTGATGAATGAGTATTAAGAACAGGATTGAAGCCACAAGTGGTGCTTGTGTTTTATACAGCAAATGCACTGAAATGCATCTCTTGCAGTGCTGTCTGTGCTGCTTGCCAGTGCTCCTCACTGCACATTTGCTGTTGAGTACCATCACAGCAGACAGCCACTTGTTTTCGTGTCCTTATTTCAAACCAAATTCTTTCAGACAGATACAGCATAACACACTGTAAGTAACAACAACCTGCAAAGGTACTGAATTAATAACCTGTTTCTATGAGATCATCTTTGGACAGTCTTCATCCCGAATTGTCAAGCAAATACATGTTTCCTGTAGGTTTTTGATCACAAGTCCAACACAAACAGGGAAGGCTGTGGCTTCTACCCCTACAAAAATACTAGCAAGAGGAAATAGCAATATACAGAAGATTGTGTATATCCTGGCCACACATAAGCAGATGAATAGCGGAGGAAGGGATTCCAAAGCACAAACGAGAGAACAGAAAAGGAATGGAAGATGACAGGAAAATTCTGGGAAAATAATCTTCATGAGAAACTTGATGATGTCTCTTCCCAGTCTACCTCTTATCCAACTGCCACTGGGTGTCCTATGTATATGTCAGTGATGCTAAACATGATTTACTCCATCAATATAAAATGGTTGTCAAAATTTTCCTGGGTGCCTCATGAATAAGATGCTGTATTTCCTTCCTGTTGATCTGCAGTGTTTTGGTAGTTTCCTCAGACTGGGGCTTTGTGCTAAGAGAACCTGAGCAGCAGTAAGCATGGGCAAGTTCACCATTTGCATACAAACAGCTTTATGCAGGCCTGAGTAGCAGACACCAGAGAAAAACTTTCAATGTTTAAACACCAGTTACTCCCCCAGATTTAATTTTTATCTCTCATCATCCTCCTCCCTTGTTATTCAGCTAGCTGAGCAGAGCAGTGGGGTGAGCTGCTGGCAGCTCCGCTTGGTCTCCCTTGTGCAACCCAGCCCAGCCCTGTAAGTCAGATCTGCTGCGACAGGACTCTGTCCCCACATGAGTTTCTTCACATGGGATTGCCAGTTATCAAACTAGACAAATAGGATAACTTGTGACGATTCAGGTGCAGGGATTAAAGTCAATTTTCATCACTTGCTAATATGTATAGGGTTCTCTGTTCCCAGGACGTGCATGTTGGCAACCAGGAGCAGGGCAGAGGGAAGACCATCTGAGGACAGCCTGAAGAAAGATGGGGCTCTGCAGACCACCATCTCCAAAGGGAAGAGGCTGGTTATAACGCTGGAGAAAGCTACTAAGATGCTGTTCCCTGGGATAAATTATTTTTCTTCTTCCACTGTGTGGTTTTAGGAGACATCACATATTCTGGCTAGTGATCAGTCAGTAGTGGGGTTCCACAGGGCTCTATTTTAGGACCAGTTGTCTTCACATAAACGACTTGAATATGAGACTGAAAGGTAGTCTAAATTTGCTGATAATACTAAACTGGGGAGCTGTTGACTCCCTCAAAGGCAGAGAGGCCCTGCAGAGAGACCTCGACCAATCAGAGAGCTGGGTAATCACCAAGTGCATGAAGTTCAACAAGGAAAAGGGCTGGATTCTGCCCCAGGATGGGGCAACCCTGAATGTACAGACTGGGGAATGAGATGCTGGAGAGCAGTGCCATGGAAAGGGACCTGGGGGTCCCAGTTAATGGCAAGTTGAACATGAGTCAGCAGTGCCCTGGCAGCCAGGAGGGCCAACCCTGTCCTGGGGTGCATCAGGCACAGCATCACCAGCTGGGCAAGGGAGGGGATTGTCCCCTCTGCTCTGCACTGGGGTGGCCTCTCCTCCAGTGCTGGGGACAGTTTTGGGCACCAAAATGTAAGAAGGATATAAAGCAGAGCATCCAAGGGAGGGCAAGAAAGATGGGGAAGGGCCTTGAGGGTTCCCCATATGAGGAACAGCTGAGGTCACTTGGTCTGTTCAGCCTGGAGAAGAGAAGACTAAGGGGAGACCTCATTGTGGTCTCAACTTCCTCAAGAGGCAAGAGGAAGGGCAGGCACTGATCTCTTCTGTGGTGACCAGTGACAGAACCCAAGGGAATGGCCTGAAGCTGTGTCAGGGGAGGTTTAGGTTGGGTATTAGGAAAAGGTTCTTCACCCAAAGGGTAGCTGGGCACTGGAACAGGCTCCCCAGGGCAGTGGTCACCGCACCAAACCACCAAACCTGACAGAGTTCAAGAAGTGTTTGGACAAGCACTCTCAGTGCCTGTCAAGAGACACCTGGTGTGACTCTTGCAGTGTCCTGGGCAATATCAGGAGCTGGACTTGATGATCCTTGTGGGTCCCTTCCAACTCAGGATATTCTGTGCTTCTATGCTGAAGTATCATATGTTAGTCACGTACATTTGATTTGTATGCCAAACATCTGCAAGTGCTTCCACGGAAACAACAGTGTGGGATGTGCTCCAGCAGCAGCAGAGTCTATTGCTTCATTGAGATACTGTTTATTAGGTTTTCAAAGGTGTAGGACCATCTTTCTATGGACTTTCTGGTTGTTTTCAGAGCATGCTTACTGCAGGCTGACTGATGCATCTGGAGCAACTAACCCTACGAGATGATCAGGATTTTCACATTTCAAACGCTGCACTCGTAAAGATACTTAAGAGATTCCTCTGTATCTAGTATCAAAAGGCATTGCTGTGGGCTGATTTTAGTGGAAATCAAGTCTTTCCAGATTCCTGGCTTTTGCTGGAACCAGTGTGACTTTGATAACAGCGGGGAAAACTCCTAGTGGGTTTTTTCTGCACAGATGTATGTGACAGCAGGGGAAAGAGGTTCAGGAGACATGGGGGGAAAAACCAGTCTAACTCAGGTTTAGACAGTTTGTAGAGAACCTGAAGCTACCCTTAAGGTTCTGCTTTACCCTACTACCTGGAAAAATCTGCCCTGTTAGCAAAGCACCTGGTGAGATCCCTGTTCACCTCTTTGAATGGCCCAACTACCAGGTTAGGGGACATGAGACTTTCCTACCTCTGCAGTTGTCAGCTATAAATGGGGTTATCTTCAAAGGTATCTAGGACACATTGAAAACCATAGGAATTCAGAGGATGCTGGTTTCAAAAGTACTGTGTTGCAGCAGACAAACATCATCTTCCCATGGAGAAGAAGATAGAGCATTGTTTCTCATAGCCAATAATTCTGCTGACATTTTAGGGGGGAAAATTGGCATCTCCAGTATCAAGTTATTTTTAGGATCATTCGAGATCATTTCAAGACAAGTGATTGCTGAATTTGGAACAATCATCAAGAAACAGAGTAGCTATCCACATGGTTCATGCAGAGGTGATTCAGGATCTGAAACACATTCTCCTCTAGCTCATCTTTCTTTCCACACATTTTTTTTTAACCTTCTCCTGCCCTCAGCTGATGGATGAATCACTATCCTCTGACAAACCCATGTTAATTAAAGATCATTTGCTTTCTATTTGCTCCAGAACCTTTCCTTATAAGTCACATAAATCTGGGCTTTGTAAATTATTCTCATGCCTTTGTAAGGTTTCATTTTATAAAGCCACCCTAAAGACATTTTTTTACAACAGACAATTTTTCCTGTATAGGAGGCAGTCTGATCAGCAGACAAAGCGAACATTTTATTACCCAAACATATCTCCAAAAATATCAGTCGATTACACAAGAGACTTTCTGCTGATGCTGCTTTCCTCCTACATGGTATGGCAGATGCCAAGAACTTTTGTAACCTTTGCCCTACATAAGTCTGAAGGATAAGTGATGAAATGTGAAGACATTGTACCTACAGATGAAGCAGTGTTCATGGGCCTAGAAGCAAGAGCACAAAAGGCATGGTAGAACAAATAAGCTGCATCTTTCATATGTGTAAAGACTCAAATGTTGGAGCAGTCTGTGAGACTCTGGAGAGAACTTATGCACATTCATTTCACTAAGTTGTGTTGCTGAAGACAAGTCAGAGCTGTGAACCACTCAATTACTCTCTGCAGGATGAAAGTAAAGGTGACTCCCTTGCCTGGTGTGTTTCATACACAGGCCGATTAGATGAACACACTTGTTGCTCCGAGGATCTCGTAATTGCAGCCGTTCTACCTGCAGAGCAATCCGGCTGTCCCTAAGCCGCGGTTGTTGATGTTCATCAGTGAGCAGCACAGCTGGGTGCTGGACTTAATGAGACAGGGCTTTTAAATGACTGTGCTGCGTTTAGAGCAAAAATAGCCTTAAGCTGCTTTAAATTAGATCCTAGCCAGACTGATATGCAAAGAAAAAAATCAAATAAACCCTCAAGGCTGCCCTCTAATGCCAGCAGCAGAATTCTGCTCAAACAGCCCTTCATCAGGTAACATTTGATGAGAACTTAATTGGGGAGCTCAGCATTTTGCATCAATAACTAGAGAAAAAACCCCACACATCCTACTTCTTAACTAGCAGATATTTGATCATTTTAGCACAGAGGAAAATAAAGAAAAAGGCACAGAGGCCTCTAGCACTACTCACAGATTCAGCTGAATCATTATTTGAACCAAATATTCTGTTTCTCAATAATTTATATTCTATAAAGTTTCCCACAGTCATTGTTTACTTATGTTGAGGGCTTTTTTGAAAGAAGGGTGACTTGCTTATTATTGAAAGGCTGTATTTAAAATGCAGCAATGTTTTTATTTAGGGAAAAACTCTACCAATAAGCTTAGTCAAGCCAAGGTATATCAGTTTCTAAAGAATTGGGAAATATTTAACTTAGGTGATAATATAAATGCCTAACACTGCATGCTTGGATTGCATTAACTGTATTTTTAGAGCTGTATCAGCTGGTGTCCATACTAGGAACAGTCCATCATCAAGTTCCTGACTTGAGATCTGATGAATCAGGCACTGTTTCATAACACTGAATTTCATGCATCTGATCACACACCAAGTTTATTTTTAGCAATTTGATTAGAAAATAAAAGGCGTTAGAAACCTCAGGCGCTGATGACGGTCACTAGAGGGCAGTAGCCAACCCCTAATGTCCCCACAGTTTTCCACGAAGCTTTGCAGGCTTCCACACAGGAAGAGCGAGCTGAGCAGCCTCCTCGGTGATGATGCTCATGTGTTGGGAAAAAAAGCCTGCCTGTTTGCCACGAGAGTTAACGCTCCTCGACATTAAGCTATTTTCTAAAAGTTCGTGGTGACAAGTAATACAGGCCATGTTGTTTCTTTATCTAGTGGTGCCTGTCTTGAGCACCACAGATGGGCTGTGGAAGAAGAATTGGGATGTTTCTGCCTTGCAAATGCCGGGGACTTAAACTGTGGGACTTATTCTCCACTCCCTCCTAGCTTGTCAGCCACATGTGCCATGGGGCACAGTGACATTCAACCTGCATTTTATATGAATCTTCACATATGCATATAGGATAACAGGACAGAAGTTAGTGCTTTTTGTATCACTGCCATTTATATAATATTTTCATGTACATACAGATATTGGGTGAAACAATGCCAGATCAGTAGAATGGAGTAGGTGATTCCAATGCTTGTCACTGAGAAAATCTTCCCAGCTCTCCTTTCTGGCACTGATACTTTAATGTTCCATTTTTCCTATCCCATATTCAAACCAAATTTATTAGAAAAAGCAGTAACTAGTGTTCAAAGTGCCACAGCAGGCTGGGTGCCCAGACACACTCTGTGCCACCAAGAGGGTGGGATATGAATGTGAAGGAAGAATGGGACCTCAGACCATGCACAAGGTGGTTATACATTCTCATGACATGTAAAATAGCTTTTCATCAAAATGGACATGGTATTAAAACCAGAGGGGACATGGGTACTTCTTCCCTGCCTGCTATAATTAGTTTTAAAAATGAGCCAGATGAAATGAAAAATGGGTGGCACCATATCCAGCACTGATACCCTTTCTAGTGTTTCTAAAATCATTATGTTTTCATTTAGAAAATCTAATTATATTTGGTGGTTTACACTTCTGCTTCAGGATCTAAGGATTTCATAAAAATTACTTTTCTATTCTAATGGTTATGGAGAACGCTTGAGAACCTGAGTCATAAAAGCTGAGGAAGGAAAAACTACAAATGGAAAACCACAGAAATAACCAACCTTCTGATGGCTTATTATTGCTGACAATTTAAGTTCCTGACTTTTCACTTGTCTTAAGAGTTTGGGGGCTTGGCTCATGACTTATGAATGCTGGGATTTCAATATACTCTTAATTTTACCCAGAAAGGGAGAATTGTTGCAGAAATATTTGGTCATCATCTGCTATCCCCGTGTCAGATATACCCAGTTTTGGCAGAAGAACATCCCTACAAGGAATGATCAGGGCTCTGTTATTCTCTCTCTGACATTAGATAGCTGTGCACTTAGAAAGAATTAAAGAACAGGGCAAATGATGTTTGATGACAAAGCAGGGAATGATATTTACCCAGAATATTTTGACAGCTTTTAAAGAAAGTATTTGCATTTAATAGTCATGTTTTGTTTAATAGTTTTTTGTTTAATAGTCATGTTAGCAGAAGAGATCTCACTTTGCTATCACCAAAGGTGTGCTTATGCAAGAAGTGATCATTTTAAAGCCAGGACACGCAAGCAAATTTCACACTTGTTTTTGAGGAATTTGTAGGATCCTCAGATGTTATCATAACCTTTTGGATTCCTTTGGGCTATGAGTTCAGAAGCAGGAAAGGGCTACTGGCAGTGTTCAAGACAAAGAACTTGACTTAAAGAAGAACAACCTAAGCTTTCCAGAAGCAGAACATTTTTCAGCACTCAGTCAGAAGGGCAAGACTTTCACAGAACAGAAACTCAGATGGCAATGGAAAGCCTTTAACTCTTGTAACATACCTTTTCCCAGAGAACAGTGCCTCCCAGCTGCATGTTCTTCCCTTCCTGGTTGTATCCATCTCTCCTCTTTGAATAAAGGAAACAAGCAAAACACTAGATAACTCAAAGCTCCTACGGGATACAGAGAAACAAGGGATGACTCAGCCTTCAGCAACAGCGACCACCCAGTATCCACGACAGAGAGCCAGCAGGAGGGCTGGCCACCCCGCTTGCCCAGCAATAATGAAGCTGCAAAAGGCAACTGGTTGGGGCTGCAGTCCTTGCCTAGAAGACAGACAGACTCTACAGGAACCCTGAGGCATCATTTCCTCTCTCTTTTTTATTTCTTAGTATAAATTTTATATTATCTGCCTTCACAAAGTCGCTGAGATCTTAGGCTTATGCTGCTTGCCGTATGCTAACACTGGATTAACCTCCCAAAAGCCAGCCACCAGTGTAGCATGCAGGACCATAGATAATCACCTCACTGATCTACAGAGGAACCTTAAACCTAAAAATCTTGGCACAGTGTGTGCATAGTGCAGCATCCTAACTCTCTGAGTTAGCAACAAGGACACATTTCAGAAATAATTCTCTGGAAGCCAGTGTAGCAGGGAGCAGTGCTTGGTCCACTCAATCTCTGTGAAATCAGAGCAAAGTTGGACTGAACCAAAGAATATTGCTTTGCTAAAAAGAAGTCCTAGAAGTCTCTAGTCCACTCAATAAGCTCAGTACTGAGGGTTCATAATAATAAGATCCTTGAACTATGGCATTACTAAATTAATGGGCTTTGCAGAGCCCAGAAATCTCTCACAGGGGTCCCCTTTCCACTTCAGCTAGAAAGAAAGTCATGGCTAGGAGTTACAAAGGACTCTAGAGGGAATTAAGCTCTGAAGTTCTATTGAATTAGCATTGTTTACAAAGCAGTCATAAGTATAATGGATGTTAATGAGTCTTTAATGGGCTGAGTTGCAATGCAACACGTGGTGAAGTACAATTAACAGAAAGACTGTGCTTCCCTCCCATTTATTCTGCTTGACACAGGTGTAGAAACCCTGAATCTAAATGAATTGTCCTATTGAGAACAGAGTAAAAGAGTTCAATCTGCTGTGCAGAGTAAGAAAAAATTAAAATACATTTCTATGTATACATATGCCAAACCAAAGTGGGACTGAATTACATCAAAATTAAATGTTCACACATGAAGTGCACAGAACTATGATATGGATGAGGTTGGCAGGCATCTCTGGAGGTCATCTGGTCCAGCTTCCCTGTTCAAGCATGGCCACCTTGATTCAGTTGCCCAGGACCACCTCCAGACCCCACAACTTCTGTGAGCAACTTGTTTCAGTGATTAACCATCTTCACAGCAGAAGAATTGTTTCCTATTATAGACAGAAACTCCTCTATTTCTGTTTGTGCACATTGCCTGTTTCCATGACTGAGAGCCATTGAGAAAAGCCTGGCTCCAACTTCTTTACACCCTTCCTTCAGGTATTTGAACACACTGGTTAGCTTTTCCTGAGCCTTTTCTTCTTTAGGCTGCACAGTCTCAGCTCCTTTAGCCTCTCCTCCTACATGAGTTGCTCCAATCCCCTAATCATCCTCATGGGCCTTTGCTGGACTCCCTTCAGTATGGTGATCTCTGTCTTGTACTAAAGAACCCAGAACTGGACCCAGAACTCCAGATGTGGACTCCCCCAGCGCTGAGGAGAGGGGCAGGGTCACCTCCCACAACTTGCTGGCAATAATCCTCTTAATGCACCCCAGGATATCATTGGCCTTCTTGGCCATAAGAGCACACTGCTGGCTCATGTTCAACTTGATGTCCACGAGGACCCCCAGGTCCCTCTCCACAGAGCAGCTTTCCAGTCAATCATCCCCGCCCCCCAGCATGTACTGGTGTAGGGGGTTGTTTATTCCCAGGTTCAGGACTTTGTACTTCCCTTTGCTGAAGTTCATGAGATTCCTGACAGCCCATTTCACCAGCCTGTTGAGGACCTTCTGGATGGCAGAGTGACTCTCAGCTGTGTCATAGTTGAGACGGATGCGACAAGCTGAAATCACACCAACTGCATTCAGAGGGAATGAATGTGCTTATCTTTAATACCACGAGAGTCTCTTCTATAGAGTTTTAGAGTTTACACAGTTTTAAGGCACAACAGACCTGACTAAAGCAATCAGCACACACCACTGGGTGAACACACGATAAACACGCAGCACATTTCTCTAACAGTAACTCAGCTGTGCCTCCTTCCCATGGTCCTTTTCTAGCCTAAGTAACAGACCTGGGCCATAATTTTACAAAGGTAACAAGGCCTTCATTTTATAAGGTTTTACCTGAATGCTACATAGCTGCTCCTCACAGTTTTGTGTCATCTGCAAACTTGCTGAGGGTATGTTCCAGCTCATTAATGATGATGTTAAACATGACGAGACCAAATACTGAACCCCAGGGTATACCACTAGTTACTGGACACTAGATTTTGTGCCACAGATCATTCCTCTCTGAACTTGGCAATTCAGCCAGCTTTCAGTTCTGCTCATCCAGCCTGCACATCATTGGCTTTTCTACAAGGATAGTAGAGGAGACAATATCAACAGCCAAGTAGATGTTATCAGAGAATCATAGAACAGCTTGGGTTGAAGGAGATCTTAAAGATCATCTTGATCCAACCCTCCTGCAGTGGGCAGGGACACCTCCCTCTAGACCAGGTTGCTCAGAGCCTCATCCAACCTGGCCTTGAACACTTCCAGGGATGAGGCATCCACAAATTCTCTGGGCAGCCTGTTTCAGTGCCACTGTCACACTAAAGAATTTTTTTCAAATAACTAATCTTAACCTATCTCCTTTCAGTTTAAAGCCACTACCCTCTGTACTGTCATTACGTGCCCTTGTAAAAAGTCCCTCTCCAGCTTTCTGGTAGGTTCTTTTCGGGTACTGAAAAGCTGTGATGAAGTCACCCTGAAACCTTCTCTTCTTCAGAGTATCCACTGCTCTTTCCTTCTCCACCAAATCAGTCACTTCATCATAGAGCATTATTGGGTGGATTAAGCATAACTTCTCCTCTGTGAAGCCATGCTGAGCTAAAGCTTTTACTTTGTTTGTTTGTTTGTAGTTTTAACTAGACTGGAGAGGAGAGATTAGACATTTTTCAGCATTAGACATATCATTGCAGAAAAAGCCCTTGTATTTTCTGAACCTTCTAGCCTTTATTCATGCCAGACAGCCACAAATCTATCTATTTACCTATTTAGAACACCTCAGTCACAAGCAATCTAATGTACACCTCCCCAGTGATTAATGATTACCTAAATCCCACTGAAATCAATTTTAGCACTCTGATCTCATTTTGACAGGCTGTCATTTAAAGGGCAACATATCCTGTCTCAATAGGGTGTGGCTGAGAAGATACCTGTCATTGGGAAAACTGCAAACATCTATCCACTCTCGTGGGGGACTCATCCTGTACAAACACACAGTGGAGAGTAGTAAGTTTTGCCATATATACACATTTGACGGACAAAAGCTGTATCAGGTCTTCTGCCGATGTAAATCAGCCCCTGGAAATGGCTGTAACATGTATAACTACACCTGATTTTAACCAGTGAAACATTTTACCCTAGGTAATTCTGAATACGTTAGCTATACTAGATATAAACATAAACATAAGCTTAAAATCTTATATCTAGGAAAAAAGTCAACAAAGGAGCTATTACAAATTACAGGAACATATGAGAATGACTTTCAAGCAATCCATACCCCAAGAAGTTCATAAAGAGAGTAATTTAAAAGCAATGCATATCAGATTTTACATTCCTGAAAGGCTTTTAATCATGAAGAACAGAGTATGTTATATTTAAATTACACCACAAAACATACTCACAGTGAACCGTGCCTCCTCAGAGGTGGAATATGACATGCACATAGCAGCGCTTAAGAGCACTACTGACTTGGAAGTCCTGTCTTCCACTACAGAGATACTTGACAACTTCCTAAGATAAAGATCAAAGTTTTTAGGATCAAAGTTTAACTTATGGGCATGACCGTATCTCATAGAACAAGAAGAACATCATCTTCTGAAGCACAAACAGCTCCTCCTAAAGCACTCTAGGATTTTGAGGAGGGCACTCTGAATCTACCCAACAATACAAGAGACTCGTGGTTACAAGCATGGCTTCTTCTGTGAAGGACCATATTGGGATGGAGTCCCAAGACCTATCATGTTATCACCTCTCCCCTACTGTTGCCACTGTTCATGGCAGGTGAGCAAACAGAGCAGCATGGTCCTTCCACTAGGAAGGAAGACATGGAGGTTAACTATAGCTGGAACAAACAGTAGCATTGAGGTAAGGGATACCTCTGCAGCTGAGGAACAAGACGTGGACCAGGCAGCCTCATACACAGAGGCAGAGAGCATCAGGAGCTGTGAAAAGACTGGAAGTTTGCTAACCTAGCCCAGCCTCACTGAGCATGCAAGAGTAAACTAACTCAGAGCAAAAGCTGGCACCACATGAACTGCTGTATGTACACCTGAGGGGTAAACCCCTAAATTAAATGCCTTCTCTTGAGAGAAGAGATCAATGCTTCTTTGCATTCTGCATCCAGGATTGCTAAGTAATAAAACTACCACCTCCTACAAGTAGGACCTGTTGCACCTTGTGAGTTCTCCCATTCCCTAGCAGCCATGAGATCATTCAGGAATGTGAATGCCTCTCCACATTACACATCAGGACCTCCAGTATGGGACTGAACCATAGGCCAACCAAGGCCAACCCCAGCCCCAGCCACACTGGGACCCTTTACTTTGCACTTGATTCACCAGCTGCATGGACAACCCTTTTCATGTGAGACTGGTTAGCTGGTTTCTTGCTTGCACACAGTGGCAATGATTTTCAAACCTAATATCCACAGTTTCAATTACTTGGTAATTGCATATAACCTCATCTTTATACAGGAGTCAAAAAAGAAAAGAGGGGGTGAAGAAACAGAGGGAAGACGATCTGTTTTTACAAAAAGGCAAATCTAGATGCCAATTCAAAGCAGCTTGACACCTCCCAGAGGATCTCCACCTCGCTGTCAGAGCTCATGTCTGGCAGAGGTCGGCAGGGCCACGGGACAGGGGCCACACGCCACTGAGACGCGGCACCCGTGCGCACCCCGGCAGCGCACTGGGGGCCGGCCCGGGCGGCTCCCTCGGGNCCTGGGGAGAGGGCTGTGGCCGGCGGGGCTCCTGGACGAGAACCGAAAACCGGTGGTGGGTGATGGGGACGCGGGTGTCCGCCTTGGGTTGCCAAAGAGCCGTGCACGCGTGCCCCGCAAGAAGAGCAAACAGGCGCTCGAGGGGAATTAAAAACTAAAAAATACTCAAAGCCGCCTTCTCCTGGCTTCGCTACAAGGGTGACAGTCCGACCGCGGCAGTGTCGGGTGATCTCCCTCTTCAGCCCCGCCGAAGCCTTCTGAGGACAAGGCGGCGGTACACGCGGGCATGCCACGGCCACCCCGCGCCCCCCGCCTCTGCCCCGGCCAGCCCGGCCCGCGGGGGAACCAACGGTGGAACAGCCAGAGAGCAAATAAACAACTTCCCTCGTGTAAGAAGTTGCCTTGCAGGTGCCTGCAGCTGGCGGTTAACACAGACAGTAAGAGGATCAACTCCATCTCCGCCAGTGGAGCAAAAAGAGGAGGAAAAAAATAAAAGCCCCCGCATTTGCTATTCAGAGTTTAGTTAATTTGGATGATAACGGTTAGTGTTTAATCCCATTGTACGAGAATGAATATAGCAAAACCTACAAGGCTCCTGGAAGAATAATACGGCCGGCGGCACGGCACGCAGGGGTGCCCGGGCGAGCAGCCGGCCTTGCCCACTCCGTCCCGCCGACCGGGGAAGACGCGCCCCGGGGGCACCGCCGCCCCCTCCCGCGGAGTCGTTCGGCGCTCCTGGCCGGCCCGGGGAGGTGGGGACCAGCCCGGGGCGGCGGGGTGAGGGCCGGCACCGCGCCCGTCCTCCGGCCGCTTCTGGGGAAACGAACGGGCCAGAGCGGCGGTGCCACCCGCCGTGCCCACCCGGGGACATGCGGCGGGGATGGTTTCCCCATTTTAAATCGCAACGGGGAAAGGGTGGAAAAACGCGGAATACAGGAGAGGACGTGGGAGTTTCCGAGAGAAAACTCCCCGAGCTCCCACGGCGGGGATATCGCCGTTTCCGCAGCCCTGCCCGGGGCTCGGCGGCACCGCCCGGGAGGGCAGAGCCAGGCGCGGGGCGGCCCCGCCGCCGGCCCGGTCGCTCTCGGGTCTTCCCTCCCCCTCGGGGGTGGCGGCGCTCCGCGGC